>CM055116.1:887108216-887667792 GCA_029206835.1 Rana muscosa
TCCTTGGGATGTTTAAAGCTTGGGAAATCTTTTTGTATCCAAATCCGGCTTTAAACTTCTCCACAACAGAATTACGGACCTGCCTGGTGTGTTCCTTGGTCTTCATGATGCTCTCTGCACTTTCAACAGAACCCTGAGACTATCACAGAGCAGGTGCATTTATACAGAGACTTGATTACACACAGGTGGATTCTATTTATCACCATCAGTCATTTAGGACAACATTGGATCATTAAGAGATCCTCGCTCAACTTCTGGAGTGAGTTTGCTGCACTGAAAGTAAAGGGGCCGAATAATTTTGCACGCACCACTTTTCAGTTTTTTTATTTGCTAAAAAAGTTTAAAATATCCAATAGATTTCGTTCCACTTCACAATTGTGTCCCACTTGTTGGTGATTCTTTACAAAAAATTTAAATTTTATATCCTTATGTTTGAAGCCTGAAATGTGGCAAAAGGATGAAAAGTTCAAGGGGGCCGAATACTTTCGCAAGGCACTGTGTATATATATATATATATATATACACACACACACACTATATTATATATATAGTGTGTGTATATATATATATACATACATACACACATAATATATGTGTGCGCATATATATATATATATATATACACACACACACACACACACACACTTATTACAAGCAAACAGATCACAGGTGAGGATGGTTACCTTTAATAGCCATTTAAACCCCTTTGTGTCAACTTGTGTGCATGTTATCAGGCCAAAATCACAAGGGTATGTAAACTTTTGATCAGTTTCTGTTGCCATTATGATTTAAAAAGAGTAAACACAGTTGATTGATAATAAATGGCTTCAGCCAAACACTAACCATGAGTGAAATAAAAATGTTTGTTATCATTCATATTCTCTGATAAATGGCCAAGAAATCAAATTCTGGCAGGGTATGTAAACTTATGAGCACAACTGTATATTGCAATAATGCCAAAGAAGACGAATTTTACATTCATGCAAGGTCTTTACAAAACCTTTTGCTCAGGATCTTTTTGTCAACAAGATCTTGAGTATAAACCAACATCAGTAAATTCTTACGTCCGTGTGCAACTAGCCTAAAGAGGTATGTACCTCTGCCTATATCTATATAAGGGCCCACACCTAGCCACAATGTGAGACAAGTCTCTTCTGGCTACAATTGGCACTGTATACATGGCAATGTCATAGTGTAGTTTTACCCGCTTCCTTACCCTGACGTTGGTGGGGAAGAGGGGGGAAGTTAAAATTTGCTGCCCTCCAAGACCACCAATTCAGTGGGAATACTGCTCTTCCCAAACAGTGAAGTGTACACTTCTGCCAATTCTTAACCACTTAAGCCCCGGACCATTTGGTAGCTAGAGGACCAGAGGTGAATTCAGAATTTTGCACTGCTTTAACTGTAAATTGTGCGGACATGCAATGTTGTACCCAAACGAAATTTGCGTCCTTTTCTTCCCACAAATAGAGCTTTCTTTTAATGGTATTTGATTGCCTCTGCGATTTTTATTTTTTGCGATATAAACGGAAAAAGACCGAAAATTTTGAAAAAAAAAATGATATTTTCTACTTTTTGTTATAAGAAAAATCGAATAAACTCAATTTTAGTCATACATTTAGGCCAAAATGTATTCAGCCACATGTTTTTAGTAAAAAAAAAATGTCAAGCGTATATTTATTGGTTTGCGCAAAAGTTATAGAGTTTACAAACTAGGGTACATTTTCTGAAATTTACACAGCTTTAAATTTATGACTGCCTATCTCATTTCTTGAGGTGCTAAAATGACAGGGCAGTACAAACCCCCCCAAATGACCCCATTTTGGAAAGTAGACACCCCAAGGAAATTGCTGAGAGGCCTGTTGAGCCCATTGAATTTTTTATTTTTTTGTCCCAAGTGATTGAATGACTAAAAAAAAATAAAAAATTACAAAAAGTTGTCACTAAATGATATATTGCTCACACATGCCATGGTTATATGTGGAATTGCACCCCAAAATACATTCTGCTGCTTCTCCTGAGTACGGGGATACCACATGTGTGGGACTTTTTGGGAGCCTAGCCGCGTACGGGACCCCAAAAACCAAGCACCGCCTTCAGGATTTCTAAGGGCGCAAATTTTTGATTTCACTCCTCACTACCTATCAGTTTCGAAGGCCATAAAATGCCAAAATTGCACAAAACCCCCCCCAAATGACCCCATTTTGGAATATAGACACCCCAAGCTATTTGCTGAGAGGAATGGCGAGTATTTTACAGCTCATTTGTTTTTGAAAATGAAGAAAGAAAATATATATATATTTTTTTTTTTTCAATTTTCAAAACTTTGTGACAAAAAGCGAGATCTGCAAAATACTCACAATACCTCTCAGCAAATAGCTTGGGGTGTCTACTTTCCAAAATGGGGTCATTTGGGGGGGTTTTGTGCTATCTGGGCATTCCATGGCCTCCGAAACTGTGATAGGCAGTGAGAAGTGAAATCAAAAATTTACACCCTTAGAAAGCCTGAAGGCGGTGCTTGGTTTTTGGGGTCCCGTACATGGCTAGGCTCCCAAAAAGTCTCACACATGTGGTATCCCCGTACTCAGGAGAAGCAACAGAATGTCTTTTGGGGTGTAATTCCACATATGCCCATGGCATGTTTGAGCAATATATCATTTAGTGACAACTTTGTGCAAAAAAATAAATAAAAATTGTCGTTTTTCCGCAACTTGTGTCAACATATAAAATATTCCATGGACTCGACATGCCTCTCAGTATATAGCTTGGGGTGTCTACTTTCCAAAATGGGGTCATTTGGGGGGGTTTTGAACTGTTCTGGCATTTTATACACAACATTAGGAAGCTTACATCCACTCTTCTAACCACTTGAAGACAAAGCCCTTTTTGACACTTTTTGTTTACATGAAAACATTTTTTTTTTTTGCAAGAAAATTATGTTGAACCCCCAAACATTATATATATATTTTTAAAGCAAAGGCCCTACAGATTAAAATGGTGGGTGTTGCATTTTTTTTTTCTACACAGTATTTGCGCAGCGATTTTTCAAACGCATTTTTTGGGTTAAAAAATACACTTTTTTTAATTTTAATGCACTAAAACACACTATATTGCCCAAATGTTTAATGAAATAAAAAAGATGATCTTAGGCCGAGTACATAGATACCAAACACGACATGCTTTAAAATTTCGCACAAACGCGCATTGGCGACAAACTACATACATTTTTAAAAGCCTTTACAGGTTACCCCAGTAGATTTACAGAGGTCTACTGCTAAAATGATTGCCCTCGATCTGACCTTCGCAGTGATACCTCACATGCATGGTGCAATTGCTGTTTACATATGAGGCCAGACCGACGCTTGCGTTCGCCATTGGGCAAGAGCAGGGCAGGACAGGGGTGCTTTTTTTTTTTTTTTTATTATTATTAATTTTGCTTTTTTATTTTATTTTTAAATTGTTCCTTCCAAGTATTTTTTTTTTTTTTAATCATTTTTATTGTTATCTCAGGGAATGTAAATATCCCCTATGATAGCAATAGGTAGTGACAGGTACTCTTTTTTTAAAAAAAACTGGGGTCTTCTAGACCCTAGATTTTTCCTCTGCCCTCAAAGCATCTGACCACACCAAGATCGGTGTGATAAAATGCTTTCCCAATTTCCCAATGGCGCTTTTTATATCCGGGGGGGGGGGGCATTCCCTCCCACTGCTTGTAAAAGCAGTCCAGAGGCTAATTAGCCGCTAGGATTGCTTTTACATGAAAGCCGGCCGCTGGCTGAAAAGAATGATACCAAGATGATACCTAAACCCGCAGGCATCATTCTGGTATAAACATTCAAAGTCCAGCAACATACCAGTACGTTGCTGGTCCTTGTTGGACATGTATTGTAATCTTTTTATTTCATGCAGCCAGTTGGCTGAACGAAAAAAGAGATTGATCGGTGGGAATGCCCACCATTAGAATACCGCCCTTCATCCACCCACTTCCAATGATGGGCATACACGCACCATTTATATATGCCGAAGCATGGGGGCATCCTCCCGCAAAAAAGTTATGCCGCACACACATGGTCGGACTTTTCCACGGGCAAGCCTCCGTCGGAATTTCGACCGTATGTACGCGGCATTAGGAGCAAAATCGCTCCTCCGCCCCTGCTGCCCCAATGCTTCGGCATATTTGCTTTTTTTTTTAACTGTGGTGGTGAAATCACCTCCTACAGCACTGGAGTCGCAGGGATCAGGCCTGTCTCTGCGAACGCTGCAGTTATGTGTGTTGTGTTTTGTAAGTGACAGTGATCGATCGATACTGCACTTGGGTGGCCTGGGCTGGACGGAGGGGCAAAACGCAGGTGCCAGCAGGTATCTGGGCTGATCCCGCTAACACTGCGTTTTTGGGAACCCTAAACTGCTGGGGACGCTAGTATAGATCTGATCAGATCAGATATTGATCTGTTCAGATACTATACCACTAAGGGGGGTGTATGCTTCACGCGTGGGTGTTAGCGTTACTGGCACTAACCTGACGCTGCCTGGGGTGTGACTCAGACCCTCTCTGACGCTAAAACCTAATTGATATCACCCGCCGGGCGATCAGGGGGTTAAACCTTTATTGGGTTATATACACGGCGGGTGCCCTGACACTATAAAAAGCAAACTAACTAACCAGCGTAACCCGTAACACTTATATGGTGATCACTGGTGAAAGGGTTACCTGGGGGGCGATAAAGGGGGTTAAAACCTTTATTAGATAATATATGGGGGTACCTGACGCTATAAAAACCTGGGGCGAACCTAAAAAAAAAATTACCAGCTACCGATCTGCATCACCGACACTAAGACAGCGTTTAGAAAAACAATCGCTTAGTGACAGTGGTGATAGGGGGTGAAAGGGTTACCTGGGGGGCGATCAAGGGGGTTAAACCTTTATTAGATAATATATTGGGGTACCCGACGCTATAAAAACCTGCGGCGAACCTAAAAAAATTACTGGCTGCCGATCGGCATCACTGGACGCTAAGACAGCGGTCAGAAAAATGATCACTAAGCGACAGTGGTGATAGGGGGTGAAAGGGTTATCTGGGGGGTGATCAGGGGGTTAAACCTTTATTAGGGGGGGTTAGGGGGCTACACTGGACCTAAGACTAAACTTTGGTGACACTTTTACAGTCACAAATGTCACTGATTGCAGTGATCACTAAATAAATGGTCACTGCCATCAGTGACACTGTGACTGGGGGGGCGATTTATGTCCCTATGTGTCCTGGTGTCAGTGTAGTGTTGTGTGCACTGACCTGATATCTTCTCTTGTATGGCGCTCGGTATATGTGAGCGCCGCACCAGAGATGACATCACTTCCTCCTGCTCCCTCTGTCTGACACAGACAGAGGGGGCATTTCTATTCGCTGGGAGCGATCGCGAGGGGGTGGCCAGAAACGAATGGCTGCCCCCTCATCCCGGAACGCTCCCGGACACTTAGCCACCGCTCACTGTATAGAAGGGGGGTCCGATTGGACCCCCCAACTGTACAAAGGCAATCACGTACACTCTACGTGATTGTGCCTGTCGGTGCCATTCTGCCGACGTATATATACAGTGAGCGGTCGTTAAGTGGTTAATAGCCACCACTAGTGTGCATATAATCCTACAGAAACGCACTTAAAGTGATTGTAAAGTTTTTTTTTATTTTTTTTATAAAAAGCAAAATCTCTTATTATAGTGCTAAATAATATACCGTATATACTCGAGTATAAGCAGAGTTTTTCAGCACATTTTTTTGTGCTGAAAATGCCCCCCTCAGCTTATACTCGAGTCACCTTTTTGCGCCTGATCTCCCGGACATTGGGGACCCGGTACCGTCCGGCTGTCGGTTTCCTGGACCCCAAACTTGGCACACATGTAGCCCCACTCTTCCTCTACAAGTGTGCAAAGTTTTTTTGTCTGGGGGACCTATGACCAGGGAGCACTGATTTTTCAAAGCCGGGCACCCCTTCCATAGACTCCCATGTTAAACGTCAGTCTAGTCATGGACACAGTGAGGCATGCAGATGGACACACCCTAGGCTTATACTCGAGTCAATACGTTTTCCCATTTTTTTTGTGGGGAAATTAGGTGCCTCGGCTTATACGGTAAGTAAAAAAAAAACGTAGAGACTGCAGCGCACAAAGTTTCTAATATTCTTAAAATACAAATCCCATCTGTGCCACACTCAAAGGTTGCTGTTGAACAGGGAAAGACCTTTGCACAAACACACAACTGACAGGGAGCTCTGCCCAATGTCGATAGGACGCTTATCACATTGCTTTTTTTGTTTGATATTTTGCAGATTACATTGGTACACTCATTTTTAAGTGCGGCTCGGATGATACCTGTATATTTTAAAAATTGTATTTAAAAAAAAAGTCATACTTACCTGCTCTGTACAATGGTTTTGCACAGAGAAGCCTAGTTCCTCCTCTAGGGTCCCCCGCCGGCGCTTTGGGCTCTTTCTCTGTGTGCCATTATAGGAAGCAGCTTCCTATGGTGGAACATGTGCAGGCTCAATGCAGAGCTGTACTCTGTCCATTACACACAGTGTGGCTCAGCCCTGCCCCCCTATCACTGGATTTGATTGACAGCAGCAGGAGTGCTGCTCTCACCGAGTCCAGAGAGGGCGAGAGCAATGCCAGACTGAGATCGGGCTCAGGTATGTATTAGGGGGGCTCAGCCCCTTTTTTTTTTTTTTTTTTTTTTTATATAACCTTCACTAACCACTTGCCAATTCTGACATTTCTCTCCTACATGTAAAAAAAAAATTTTTGGCTAGAAAATTACATAGAACCCCCAAACATATGTTTTTTCAGCAGAGACCCTAGAATACAATGGCGGTCATTGCAACTTTTTATCGCGCACAGTATTTGCACAGCAATTTTTCTAACGTGTTTTTTTTTTTGGGGAAAAAAATATAAGTTTCATGCTTTAACTACTTAAGCCCTGGACCATTTTGGCTGGTTAAAGACCAGGCCCCTTTTTGTGATTTGGCACTGCGTCACTTTAACGGACAATTGCGCGGTCGTGCGACGTGGCTCCCAAACAAAATTGGACGTCCTTTTTTCCCACAAATAGAGCTTTCTTTTGGTGGTATTTGATCACCTCTGCGGTTTTTATTTTTTGCGCTATAAACAAAAATAGAGCGACAATTTTGGAAAAAAATGCAATATTTTTTACTTTTTGCTATAATAAATATCCCCCAAAAATATATAAACATTTTTCTACAGTTTTTAGTCCGTTACGTATTCTTCTACATATATTTTTGTTAAAAAAAAAATAAAAAATAAAATCGCAATAGGCGTTTCATTGGTTTGCGCAAAAGTTATAGCTTCTACAAAATAGGGGACCGTTTTATGGCATTTTTAATAAAAATATTTTTTTTTTTTTACTAGTTATGGCGGCAATCGGCTATTTTTATCGTGACTGCGACATTATGGCGGACACATCGGTCACTTGACACTATTTTGGGGCCAGTGATTTTTACAGCGATCAGTGCTATAAAAATGCACTGGTTACTGTGAAAATGACACTGGCAGTGAAGGGTTTAACCTCTATGTGGCGCTGTAGGGGTTAAGTGTTCCCTAGGAAGTGATTCTTACTGTAGGGGGGCATGGCTACACGTCACTGATCGTCTTTTCCGATGACAGGGAACAGACGATCACTGACATGCCACGGATAAGAATGGGGAAAGGTTTGTTTACACTCGCCTCTCCCCGTTCTTCAGCTCTGTGACCCGATCGCGGGACACCGGCGGCGATCGGGTCCCGCAGCTCAGGACCGGGTCGCAAAAGCGCGACCCACGGCTGGGCTCTTAAAAGGCAACGTACCTGTACGTTGATGTGCCCAGCCGTGCCATTCTGCCGACGTATATCGGCATGAGGCGGTCCTTAAGTGGTTAAAAAAAAACACAGTAAAAAGTTGGCCTGATTTTTTGCATAATGTGAAAGATGAAGTTACGCCGAGTAAATAGATACCCAACATGTCACGCTTCAAAATTGCACACGCTCATGGAATGGCGCCAAACTTCGCTACTTAAAAATCCCCATAGGCAACGCTTGAATTTTTTTTACTGGCTACATGTTTTGAGTTACAGAGAAGGTCTAGGGCTAGAATTATTGCTCGAACGTTCGTGGCGACACCTCACGTGTGGTTTGAACACTGTTTTCATATGTGGGCGGGACTTATGTATGCATTTGCTTCTGCGTGCGAGCACACAGGGACACTGGCACTTTACTTTTTTTTTTTATATTGTTAATTTTACTTCAAAATTGTTTAGTTTGACACTTTAAAAAAAAAAAAAGATTTTGATCTTTTATTCCTATTACAAAGAATGTAAACATCCCTTGTAATAGGAGTATGGCATGATCTTTACAGTGATTGTATGGGGTCAATAAGACCCCACATATCACCTCCTAGGCTGGGACAGCTGAAATAAAAAAAAACATCTCGGCTTCCCAGCAGAGCCGGCGCCATTTGTTTGAATGCAGAGGCTGGGCGTGACGTCATAACATCGCCGCCTGGCCTCAGAACGATCATAGAGACTCCGGCGACCATCTGGTCTGCCGGAAAAATCTATGGTAAACATCCGGGGCTGGCGGATCCATTCTCCGATGGAAGCGGTGAGTCGGTAGAAGAGGGGGGCGCGTTGCCTCTCGCCGCCCGTAAGAACGATTAAGCGGCTAACCAGCCTCTGTGATTATTCTCATGGAGTAGGGAATTGCCGGCTGAAAAAGACTATCTGAATGATGCCTGTAGGCATCATTCAGATATCCCCGCACAAAGTCAAGGACGTCATATGACGGCCGGCGGTGGGTAAATGGTTAAAAAAAAAAAAAAACCTTCAACTGTGTTCATATAATGAATCCCTCATGTTGTAGATTGTGGTGCTTTTATGTGGTTAGTTGTAGACAAAATATTGTCTTTTTAATATAACATTGTAATTTTCCTGTTCACAGCTGAAACAACAAATAGAAGAACGTGTACAGAAACTAAATGTGGAGAAGAATAAAGTGCACAATTATATTACCCGCATTGAGGAGATTACTGCATCACTGGATGGCTTTTCTTTGCCCATGTTGTAAATAAAAACACCTTTGTAAAAAAAATATGGTGTTTGCATTTGTTTTATTTCAAAATGAATGCTAATAAATGAATTTAATATGTTAGCAAGATCATCTCATTTTAGAAGTATAAAATTACTGAGCTACAGCTTCACTGATCAGAGATTCACTTCCTGCTTACGCTCCGCCTCCCCTTTTGCAGATACCCAACCAGAACAGTGGTGTTCTTTTTTATGTTGCTGCTTGTTACTACATCTGACCAGTGCGCTAAAGCTGCCGCATGGGTAGTACTTCCCTGAGGTTGGCAGTGTTCCTCCAGTCGACATCCCATTATAAAATTGCTGGCAATAAAATATAAGTTTCGCCCAGAAAGTATTAAAACATACGTAGATACATATCCCTCAGAGTCTGGAAATCTTTCCTCCGGTGCCAAGGCATCCAGCCACACCTAATTGGGAAGGAGAGGAAAGAAGTGCAGAGTGAGACTAAGACGGGAGCTGGTGTGAAGGGGCAGTAGGCATAGCGGATGATCTGGATCTGCAATGACTTCCATTGGTGCTGCCCGTGCACATGTCTTGACTTGCATAGAGATACAACTCTGAGTCTCCCAACCACCAAGCACGTATAAACAGCTTCTAGGGTATTCTGTGTTTCACATTATCCGTTTCACTGGTCCTATTAGAGCGAACCCATTGCCTCTCCAAAGTGAATTTTTTGTCCAGCTTTCAAGTTAAAGGTGAAATTCTTTGGTGCCTCAAATATTAATACTATCGTGGACCCAAGATTAAATTCTCCTAGCTGATCTCCTTTCCGCATCACAATTCCATCCTGATTATTGTTCGTTATATAGCTCATGTCATTATGTGAACCTTTGCTGTAGCGAGGGCTGTTCGTCTGTAGATCCTGGAGCGGTAAAAAGAAACAAAGTTCTGATTAACTCAAACCACTCAAATGTATATTCTGATTTAAATGTAATCAAAATGTTCACTGTGTGCACACATTAAAAACATGGTATAATGAAGGCTATCAACTATAGGGTCGTCTTGCCAAATTTAATTTTTAAATCAAGCTTATTTTCTTGCTGGAATATATTTTGTTGTCTGCTAAAGTCAAACCAATGTAGGGGTATGTACATTAAGGGCCAGTTCCCACTGCACTGGTGTGATGTCAGACATCGGATGCGATTCACACTGCAGTGAAAATCATATGCGATCTCTGTGCGATGCCATACAGATAGTATGGCTGAATTCACATCGCATTCGGACCAAACTCGCCAAATCGAACGCATGGGTGTTCACACCCATGCGATTCCTGTTCGAATTTGCAGTTTGCACTGCGATATGCAAACTGATTTCGGGGTGTCAACTTTCAATTGACACTCCCAGCAGTTCGCATAGGGCAGTGTGAACTGCAGCCGGGAGACATGCGATGCGGGAACCCGCAGTGGATTCGCAGGGTTCCTGCATTGCTGTAGTGTGAACCGAGCCTAAAGTTGAACTCCAGCGACTGCTGCTGTTCATAAAGCTAGGCTGTTCACCGGGTTGTCTCTACAAAAAAACTATGAAAACTATTTAACCCCTTGACCATTTCGCTGGCCAAAGACCAGGCCACTTTTTGCGATTTGGCACTGCGTTGCTTTAACTGACAATTGCCCGGTCGTGCGATGTGGCTCCCAAACAAAATGGACGTCCTTTTTTCCCATAAATGGAGCTTTCTTTTGGTGCCATATGATCACCTCTGTGGTTATTTTTTGCGCTATAAACAAAAATAGAGCGACAATTTTGAAAAAAATGCAATATTTTTTGCTAGAATATCCCCCCCAAAAAAAACTATAAAAACAAAAAATTCCACAGTTTAGGCTGATACGTATTCTTAGACATATTTTTGGTAAAAAAAAAAAAATAGCAATAAGCGTATATTGATTGGTTTGCGCAAAAGTTATAGCATCTACAAAATAGAGGGTATTTTTATTATTATTTTTTTTCTAGTAATGGCGGCGATCTGTGATTTTTATCGTGACTGCGACTTTATGGCGGACACTTTTGACACCATTTTTGGGACCAGTAATTTTTACAGTGATCAGTACTTTAAAATGCACGGATTACTGAAAATGACACTGGCAGTGAAGGGGTTAACCACTAGGTGGCGCTGAAGGGGTTAAGTGTGTCCTAGGGAGTGATTTTAACTGTTAGAAGGGCGTGGCTACAAGTGACACGTCACTGATACCGATGAGAGGGAGCAGACGATCAGTGACAGTGTCACTAGGCAGAACGGGGAGATGCACATTTACACTTGCCTCTCCCCGTTCTGCAGCTATGTGACCTGATCGCGGGACACCGGCGGACATTGAGTTCGCGGGCACGGAGCTCGCACCCGGCAGGAATTTCAAAGTGACGTAAATATACGTTACTCTGCCCAGCCGTGCCATTCTGCCGACGTAAATCTACAGGAGCCGGTCCTTAACCGGTTAAAAAGTATTTTTGCTGATGCATCCATTGTCTCCTTTTAGAACAATGTTTTTTGTATATTGGTCTGTTATTGGCCCTATACAATGTCCATTGTTTTATATTTTTATATATCTCTGATTTGGAAAAACAAACAAAACTTGATTATGAAAAAAGTTGAACTCCAGGTAACAGGTGTAAATAGAGATGCAATGCATACTGTACAGGTGCATCACAAAAACATAGAATATCAAAAAGTGATTTTATTTCAGTAATTCAATTCAGAAAGTGAAATTCATTATATAAATTACACACAGAGTGATATTTTTTAATGCTTATGGTTTACAGCTAGTGAAAACCCAAAATTCTGTAGCTCAGAAAATTAGAATAGTGTAGACTCATGGTGTCACACTTTAATCAGCAAATTAACGCAAAACACCTGTAAAGGTTTCCTGAGCTGTTAAATGGTCTTTCGGTCTGGTTGAGTAGGTTACACAATCATGGGGAAGACTTCTGACTTGACAGTTGTCCAGAAGACAGTCCTGGACACCCTCCACAAGGAGGGTAAGTCACAAAAGGTCATTGCTAAAGAAGCTGGCTGTTCAGAGTGCTGTATACAAGCATATTAATGAAACATTGAGTGGAAGGAAAAAGTGTGGTAGAAAAAAAAGTGCACAAGCAATGTGGATAACTACAGCCTTGAGAGGATTGTGAAACAATGGCCATTCGAGAATTTGGTGTGGACTACGGCTAATGTCAGTGCTTTAAAGTGGTTGTAAACCCAAATATATTTAAAAAGAAGAATAACCTGCAAGAGAAAGGCATAATGAGCTAGTATGACTAGTATACTAGCTCATTATGCATTACCTTAGATCAAAGCCGTCCTAGTCTCCCCCTCCGGCCGCAGACATCGCTCCAGAAGGTTACTTCCGAATATCGGCGCTCTGGTTGGCCGGAGCGGTGATGACGTCACCGCGCGGGAGCCGTCAAAGCCAGCATTATCCATTGATAAAACAGGCATTGACAGTGTAGCTGCGCCGTTGTCTATGGCCCGCATGCATTCTTTTTTTGGAAAATATCTCCTAAACCATGTAGGTTTAGGAGATATTGCAAACACCTACAGGTAAGCCTTAATCTAGGCTTACCTGTAGGTGCAAGTTGCATAAGTGGGTTTACAACCACTTTAAGAGCCACACCACACAGACTTATCCAGGACATGGGCTACAACAGTTGCATTCCTTGTGTCAAGCCACTCCTGCACCAGAGACGTCAGAAGCGTCTTACCTGAGCCAAGGAGGAATTTTTTTTGAAGACATTTTTTATTCATCTCTTTTTTTCAATGGATCAAAAACATTAAACGCTGGTGAGCGAAGTTTTTGAGCGTTTATCAGCGTTAGAGCATTTTTACAGCTGAAAAATGTCTCTCAGAACCCACTAGTTTTGGGTTTTTTGTTTACTGCTCAAAAACGGCACTACCCAAAACTGCTGATAACAGCCTATGTGTGCATGGACACATAGGATAACATGGAGAGTTTAACCACGTCAGCCCCGGAGGATTTGGCTGCCAAAGGACCAGGCCACTTTTTGCAATTCGGCACCTCTTCGGTGTTTATTTTTTGCGCTATAAACAAAAATAGAGCGACAATTTAAAAAAAAAAAAAATAATAATATTCTTTACTTTTTGCTATAATAAATATCCCCAAAAAATATATATAAAAAAAAAAAATTCCCTCAGTGTAGGCCGAAACGTATTCTTCTACATATTTTTGGTAAAAAAAAAAAAAAAAATAATGTCAATTTATAGTTTGGTTTGCGCAAAAGTTATTGCGTCTACAAAATACAGTGGAACCTTGGATAACGAGCATAATCCGTTCCAGGAGAATGCACGTAATCCAAAATACTCGCATATCAAAACGAGATTCCCCATTAAAGTCAATGAAAACAAAAATAATTTGCTCCGCATTGACTTCAATACCGCATGTGGCCAGAGGCGGGGGGCCGGAGAGCCTCGGAAACGGCCGAATAGGCCCGAGGACACCTCGGCAAACCTCGGAAAGACTTAGTTCCCAAGATTTGCCGAGGTCAGCTGTGCTGTCCTCGGGCCTTTCCGAACTGCGCCAATCGGCGACGTTCGGCTCTGGTGCCCCCCACCTCAGGCCAAACGCGGTACTGCACACTGCTTTGGCCTGAATCGTACTCGTTTTGTGTGAGACAACACTCGCAAACCGAGTTACGATTTTAAAAAATACAGTGCTCTTATTGCGAAACGCTCGTTAGCCGCATTACTCACAATCCGAGGTTTCACTGTAGAAGATAGTTTTATGGCATTTTTGTTATTTTTTTTTTTTTATTAGTAATGGCGGCGATCAGCGTTTTTTTTTTTTATTGCGACTGTGACATTAAGGCGGACATATCAGACACTTGACTCTATTTTGGGACCATTTATGTTCATACAGCGATCAGTGCTATAAAAATTATCTGATTACTGTATAAATGTGACTGGCAGGGAAGGGATTAACCACTAGGAAGGGGTTAAGTGTGTCCTAGGGAGTGATTCTAACTGTTAGGGGGCGTGGCTTACTGTGACACGACACTGATCACTGCTCCCGATGAGAGGGAGCAGATGATCAGTGTCACTAGGTAGAACAGGGAGATGCTTGTTTACACTGGCATCCCCCCGTTCTGCAGCTCAGACGCCCACACGGCGGCAAATTTAACCACTTCAATACCAGACACTTATACACCTTCCTGCCCAAGCCAATTTTCAGCTTTCAGCGCTGTCGCAATTTGAATGACAATTGCGCGGTCATGCTACATTATACCCAAACACATTTTTTATAATTTTGTTCCCATAAATAGAGCTTTCTTTTGGTCACCTCTGCGATTTTTATTTTTTGCACAATAAAAAAAGACCGAAAATTAAAAAAAATACAAAAAAAAAAAAAAAGTATTTGTTTCTGTTAATTTTTTTTGTAAATAAGTAAGTTTTCTTCTTTAATGACAGGAACTGATATGGCGGCACTGATGGGCACTACTTGTCTGTACTGATCCATAATGTTGCCAGTCAGTGCCCATTTGTGGGCTCTGATTGGCATGTATTGAGCATATTTCTTTATATGTTGATGGCCATGGGGTACATACATGGCCATCCACATGTTGGGGGCTTCCCTGGTGGTCCAGTGTGGGCATCCGTGGGGGGGGCCTGTTCTGATAAACAATCAGCGCAGACCCCCCCCGTCAGGAGAGCCGCCGATGTCAGACGCGAGTGAGGAAAAGCCGATCAACGGCTCTTCCTGTTTACATCGTGATCAGCCATGATTGGACATGGCTGATCACATGGTAAAGAGCCTCCATCGGAGCCTCTTTACCGAGATCGGTGTGTCAGACCGACACACCGCACCACTGATCTCCGCGATGCGCGCCGCGGCTGTTATCCTGCTGGACGTCATATGACCTCCAGTCAGGATAACGCAACCACCGCCCGGCTGTCATTTTGCTATAGGCCGGGCGGTAAGTGGTTAAAGGGACGTACCTGTACGCCCATTTGCCTGTCGGTGCCATTCTGCCGACGTAAAAGTGCGTGCGCTGGTCGGCAAATGGTTAATGACTGTAGAAAAAAAACACATCTACAGCCAAAAAACAGCTGCTGTAAAAACGTCAAAAAACGTCCAGTGTACAATAGGTCTTAAGTGTATGTAAGCCAACATTTCTGTATCAAAAATTCTTTTTTTTTTTCCCATTGGTCTTATGTAATATTCTAGTTTTCTGAGATACAGAATTTTGGGTTTTCACTAGCTGTAAGCCAAATTCATCATGCACAATATTGCTGATAATGGTATTACATTTTTTGGAGATACATACGCACATTATATTATATACATACATACATACATACATACATACATACATACACACTTTTAAAAGGCATAGGGATCATAAACACAGTGTTAAACCAAGAAGATGTTTTCTGAACCTGTACTTTGGTTATGTAATTTGATTTATTTAAAATTGAAATGAAGCTTAGCAATTTTAAAGAAAAAGATGCTTGCTCTTGTACATTACAGTAATAGGTTGCTGCAGTCTGTCCAAAAGCCTTCTAATTATACTAACATGGGTATTGGATAGAGTGAAAGTAATCTGTATAAAGCACCTGACTTTGCTAGCTTGCTACTTACTGTGTTTGAAATGTCTCCATTATTGTTTTACAAGGTTGTAAAGTTCAAGATAACCTGATGTAACACTTACCCTGTCAAAATATATGCGTATAGAGCCAACATTAGTGGCTCCGACTGCTGTGAGTGAGAAGAACCCATGTTTCCAGCTCCCTGTGAGCACAACACGTTCATTATAACAGAACAATTCCTTTATCCAACGAGCAACTCCTGGATTCACGGACATGAGTGATCCTAAGAAATCAATAGAGCAACAATTTATATTAAAGCACTCAGATGGGCATAAAAAAAATTGTTAAAAGATAGTGACAGCGCTACCGTTTTTTTTTTTCCTCCTATAAACAATTTTGTCTTTTGTCCTTGCAATGCTGAGATGCGTATAAAGTAAAAGGTCTAACTTGCAAAGGGTAACATGGGAAATAACTCAAAGTCTTACAAGCACTGTAGAAATTAGCGGTAGACATTATTTTACCAAAACCTTTTCTAGGCGACTTCCATGACAGCCCATAACTGAGAGACTGTCCCCACCTACCTACAGGCACAGTAGGTAGAAAATAAAAAAATCAACCTACCATATTAAATCTCTTATACTCTTTGGAATAGGATTACAAGAGTAGGGAATATAGTATATATTTTCACAAAGCTTCTAAAATAGGATATGTTACTCAGTGTAAAATCCTGTTCTTGGAATGTGTTAAGGCATACAGAGTCTTTCACCTTGGGGTTATACTCCTGCCTACAGGAGAATGGGACACTGGGAAATAAACAAAAAACTGCATGCCAGCCCAGGATAATCCATCCTACTACCAGTATGCCTAAATTTTGTATTAAAAGTACCAAGAAGATTTTAAGGCGAGTACAAAAACCTATTTTATTTCTTGTCCATTGAGTAACACAGGAATTTTTTAACCTTTGGGAGGGACATCAAAAAGTAGTCTAAGGGGTGGGCAACACAGCAAATAGTCGTGCAAGTGTGAGAAACGGTTGATGTCAAAACGCAACTCACAAAAGCACTCACAGATCCAGTTTAGTGCGTGTTGACAGGAAAGGGTGGAAACTGATCCGAGACCATAAGCTTTGAAGATGGTCTGTCTCAGCCACCCTCAGATGGGGAAACGATAAGCTGGTGCACTCTTATGGGGACCATCTGGGATGATTTCCGCCAGCAAAAATTTGAAATTTGTAGCAATTCCAACGTGCAAAATTCCACCGCATGCTCGGAAACAATGCAACGCATGCTCGGAAGCATTGAACTTAATTTTCTCGGCTCGTCGTTGTGTTGTACGTCACCGCGTTCTTGACGGTCGAAAGTTCAGAGAACTTATGTGTACGCAAGCCAAGCTTGAGCGGAATTCTGTCGGAAAAAACATCCAAGGTTTTTCCGACAGAAATCCGATTGTGTGTATGCGGCATTAGTGTGGATGCCCAAGACTCACACCAAGTAAAACATGCCTTCCATTATTGAGGACAGACCTTGTGGGAAGTAGACTTCTGGATTTTAACATACTAGGAATTACCAATTAGAGATGCCCATCTCTCAGAACCTGGGCTGAAGATCTGGACAATCTGTTAGAGATTGCTGACTGGAAGGGTGAGACTATTACAATGACCAGGTAACCGACAGGCTCAATCATGAGAATTTTCCAAAAAAGACTTCTGATTTCAGAGCCAGATTCCTGAGCCACCAAGCCAGTGACAACAAATTCAGTATTTGCTTTATGACAGAATGTTCTGTTGTAGAGGTAGAGTGCAACTGGGCAAATGTAACTGCCTCAAGAGGAGGCCACCAACAGACCTAGGACTTGCAAAAGCTGAGAGTCAGACCACTCCTGGACTGAAGATCTTAAATCTGAGCGTCTGAAGTTTCTCCTGTGAAAGAAACACTTTGGCCTGCGCAGAACTAGACCCATATACTCCAAACAACTATTTAGTTCCAGCAATAATTCCTGAATATTCAGGATTCAACTAAGCTGCAATAATGTTTGGACAGTCAAGGTGACATACAGGACCTGCACACCCTTTTTCCTCTATCCCATAATGGGAATGCCATGAGACCACGGAAGGGATAATAATGGGGCCAGCACCTTAGTTATCATCAAGTGCATATGAAAAGCCAAAAGGACAGGAACACAGTCTATCAGTATAGAGGCCCCACAGCAAAGCCTAGGTAATGCTTATGTACCAGAAAGGTGAGAACATGCCAGAAGTGTCCCTGGTAAAAGGAGGTGATGACAGACCTGGCGGACATGAGACATTTTTTAAGCTGGAATTAAAAAGTTTTGGATCTATAAAAGATCCAAAACTGGAAGCATTAGCAGAACCAACAGGCCAGTCCTCTAGTTTCAAAGTGGTATGTGAAACCCTCTCTTTTCATTTTGGAGTAATAGCAGAAGGATGCTACTCCTCCAGGACAAACTCGTCAGGCGAAAACTGGAGCGACTCAGAATCAGACAGAACCTCTGTGATTGATGGCTCAGAAGCTGCCAAGGCTGCAAGCAACTCAGATACAGAACATATGGGGAAAGACACAGGGACATCCTTGTGAGTGCTCTGTGGTCAAAGTCAGTAAACAACTGGATAATTTGGGCCATAAAGTTTTGCATGATTGTAGTAAAAAGCATCAGCTAAAAGAGCAGAGGAATCAGACAGCAGGAAGATAATAGGATTTTTATAACAGCTTACCTGTAAAATCCTTTTCTTGGAGTACATCACGGGACACAGAGCGACATAGTCATTACTAATGGGTTATATAGATACCTTCAGGTGCTGGCACTGGCAACTTCCAAAACCGGAAGTACCCTCCCCTATATAAGCCCCTCCCATCCGGGAGCACCTCAGTTTTGTAGCAAAGCAATAAGTGTCCCTAAAGAGGGGTGGGAGCTCTGTGTCCCGTGATGTACTCCAAGAAAAGGATTTTACAGGTAAGCTGTAGAAGTAGAGTAAATTCCACAAAGCACGCGCGTCAAGCTTTTTTAGATGCATTATAATCATGCGTTTTACAGCTTAGATTATTATGAATGCTCTGTAATCATTAATGATTTTAATATATAGTTTATGATATGGATTATAAGCCAGCTCACAATTTTAATGTATACTGCAATGTGTTATTCATGACATCTCTGTGTTTGTATGCATAATATATATATTAATATGCCGTCATATCTGTATGTATATAAAATAATAAATGTGCCAGCTATGTGATACGTGCTTCATTTAAAGTCACAAAACCTTTCTACTGGGTGGAGTGTAAGCCAAGAAGCATTTCTCTGCTGCTGTTCCTGCTTCCAACGAGCCATGTAGAACTTCAATTTCTTTCTCGTACATCACGGGACACAGAGCGACATAGTCATTACTAATGGGATGCCCTAAAGCAATGCCCAACGAGGGGGGGGGATACACCATACATAAGCTGAGCGCTATCAGACATGAGGATCTTTTGCGGCCTGCAACACACTGCGCCCAAAGGCGACATCCTCCTGACTTCTAACGTCCACCTGGTAGAACCTAGTAAACGTGTGTACTGAAGACCATGTTGCGGCCTTAAAGATTTGAGCCAGGGAGGCCTGGTGATGCGCTGCCCATGAAGTTCCAACTGCTCTCGTGGAGTGCGCCCTAACTTTGAACAGAGGCGGTCTCCTTCTCAAGCCATAGGCTTGCATAATGACCTGTTGAATCCACTTGGCTAAAGTAGATTTTGACGCTGCCTGACCCTTTCTGGGGCCTTCCGGCAGAATAAACAAAGTATCCGTTCTGCGAATCTGAGCAGTGGCTTTTAGATAAGCTTTAACTGCTCTTACTACATCCAAAGAATGCAATAACTTTTCCTCTACCGAACTAGGTTTGGGGAAAAAAGAAGGAAGAACCACATCTTGGTTCAAATGAAAACCTTGATACCACCTTAGGAAGAAAGGCTGGATGAGGACGCAACACTACTCTGTCCTTATGGATAACCAGATATGGCTCTTTACAGGACATAGCTGCTAATTCCGACACTCTTTTAGCCGAACAAATGGCTACTAGAAAAAACAATTTCCTGGTGAGAAGAACCAAGGAACTATGCTGTAATGGTTCAAATGGTTGTTCCTGTAGAACCGACAGAACCAGGTTTAGATCCCATGGACATATGGGAATATTAACCGGAGGACTAATACGCATCACTCCTTATCTAAAGGCTTTGACTAGTGAATGCGAAGCCAAGGGCCTTTGAACAAATATTGACAAGGCCGAAATCTGACCCTTGATAGTACTCAAGGCAAGCTTCCTATCTACAGCCCACTGTAGGAAGTCCAGACTCCTACCTATTACGTACTTATGTGGATGCCATTTCTTGGCCTCACACCACGCGATGTACGCCTTCCAGATTCTATAGTAGATCTGCCTGGATACCGGCTTCCTGGCATTGATCATGGTAGATACCACAGGATTAGAGAGCCCTCTCTTTTTTAGAATGTGGGCTTCAATAGCCAGGCCGTCAAACCTAGGGCTGGTAAGGAAGGGTGGTATAATCGGTCCTTGCGAAAGCAGGTCCGGACGACGTGGGAGAGTCCAAGGACTCCCCACTGACATTTTACAATCTCCGCGTACCACGCTCTTCGGGGCCACGCTGGAGCCACCAGAATCACTGGTTTCTTTTCTACCCTGATTCTGCGGAGTAATCGAGGTAACCATTGTGGCGGTGTGAATGCATATATCATCTTGAACTGATCCCAAGGGAACACTAGGGCATCCGAGCCGCAAGCTAGGGGATCCCTTGTCCGAGAGACAAACCTGTCCACCTTTGCGTTGAATCTGGATGCTAGAAGATCCGATGTTCCCCACCGCTGACATATTGTCCAGAAAACCTCGAGGTGAAGGGACCATTCCTCTGGGCATAATTGCTGGCGACTTAGAAAGTCCGCCTTCCAATTCTCCACTCCTGGAATGAATACCGCAGATATGGCTGGGACATATCTTTCTGCCCATTTCAGGATGTAATTTACTTCCCTCTGGGCTGCACGACTCCTGGTGCCCCCCTGATGATTGATATATGCCACTGCTGTGGCATTGTCTGATTGAATTCTGACAGGGGACCCTTGGAGTTTGGATGTCCATGCTACTAGGGCATACCGGGCTGCTCGTATCTCTAAGAGATTGATGGGCAGGGCCTTTTCTGCATCCGACCATCTGCCCTGGAGAGACCATTGCTCCAGTACTGCTCCCCAGCCTATAAGGCTGGCATCTGTAGTGACCACCTTCCAAGAAATCGGACTGAAGGATTTCCCTTTTTCCAGATTCTGGGGAACCAACCACCAACGGAGGCTCTTGCGAACGGAAGGGGACAAGGACATTGTAAGTCTAGGGCCTGAACTTTTTTGTTCCAGGCTGAGACAGTATGGCCCCTTGCAAATTCCTTGAATGGAATTGACTGTAGGGTACTGCTTCGAATGATGCCACCATTTTTCCCAGCAGCCTCATGCACAGGCGTATGGACGGCTGTCTTTTTTGTACCCACTAAGTGGATCAACTCTTTCAAAGACAACACCTTTCCTTGAGGCAAGAATATTTTTCTCTGGCCTGAATCCAACCTTAGCCCCAAGTATTCCAGACTTTTGACTGGTTTTTAGGGCTGACTTGTCTCGGTTGATAATCCAACCGTGAGATTTCAGATACTTGATTGTCTTGTGAACGACCACGTCTAGTTTTTTCACTGAGTGGTCTATCAGCAACAAGTCATCTAGATATGCCATTATCATTACACCTTGTGTTCTTAGATTGGCCAATAAAGGGCCAGAATTTTTGTAAACACTCGTGGTGCTGTAGCCAGACCGAAGGGTAAGGCTCTGAACTGAAAATGGCGCCCTTCTACTGTAAAGCGTAGACATTTTTGGTGGGCTGGAAAGATGGGAATGTGCAAATAAGCATCTTTGATGTCGATCGAGGCTAACCATTCCTCCCCTTGTAGGGCAGTGGCCACCGATCGGATCGACTCCATCGGAAAGTCCTGATATACAGGAATTTGTTTAGCCCTTTTAGAATTAATATGGGCCTCCCGTCCGCTTCGGGACTGTAAAGAGGTTTGCGTAAAACCCGAACCCTCATTCTTCCAGGGGAACCTCCATAATTACTCCTTGGAGCAATAGTTGTTCTAGTGCCAACAGGAGGGACTCTCTCTTCCGGGGATCCCTTGGCACGTTTGACCTCAAAAATGGGAAGGAGGAGAGTCTTTTAACTCCAAACTGTATCCCAAACATACTGCAGAGAGCACCTATCTGTTTTGATAGTGTCCCGCCAGGTCTCTTGCGAACAACTGGAGTCCTCCCCCCACCCGACTGAATGGGGGCAACCCTTCAATGAATTTAACTTTGGGGGAGGTTTTGTACCTCCCCTGACCCAGGGTTTCTCATTACCCTGCTATTGTCCCTGTTTTTTACCCCCGGGAATTGACCGAGGAGGCCGTCGGAACTGTTACACAGCCGATGCCCCAGGGACTGGAGAAGCAGGCCTCTTAAAGAGGGACCTCTAACTCTGTTTTTAACCGGCAAGAGCGTATTTTTACCGCTGGAAATTTTCTGGATATATTTGTCCAGGTTTTCCCTGAATAAGCGTTCACCATGAAATGGGACGCTAACCAGCCATTCTTTACAGGGAGCTTCAGCAGACCAGTTTTTGAGCCATAGAAGCCTACGCATATGTACTATAGACAGCGTAAGGCGGGAGGCCTGATGGACTGAATCCTTTATGGCGTCAACCGCAAAGCCTAAGGCTCTAGGTAGATCAGCTAGGGCAAGGCCTGCTGATCTGTCAAGTCCCTCAAGACCTGTTTCAACTGATCCTTCACTGCTTAGCAGACCTCACTGCTGGTTGTGTCACCAAGCTTGCTGTAGAAAGAAGCAGACTTTCATAAGGACTCCAATCTTTTATCTATTGGGTTCTTGAACATTTGGACATTATCCACTGGACATGTCAGTGATTTATACATACAAGAGATGGCTGCGTCCACTGTAGGGACCTTCCATTTTTTGATGAACTTATCCTCCATGGGATAGACCACCGGAAATCTCTTGGGGGAATAAATATTTTCTCAGGACGTTCCCAATCCTGGTAAATGAGCCCTTTCAGTAAAGGGTGAAGTGGAAAAGAACAGACAGTCTGGGGGCTTCTAGCGACCCCAACGAGGATACAGTAGTGGTTGATGGTTCCGCAAGGTGCATTTTTAAATGCTGATCGGACCATGTTAGTCAGAGACTGAACCCATAATCTTTCAGCTTGAGATGCTGAGAAAAGGTTCCCCCACTGTTGATTCCTCTATAACAGAATCAACCTCATCCTGATCCCCTTCAGGCAGGTCGATCCCTGTATGGGACTGTTGCTCTGCTAACAGGCACTCTGAAGGAGGAGACGGAGATCGGGCGTGCTTTCCCTGACAGGGAGGCAGCGATCAATGTTGACAATCTCTCTCTAATCCTCCCAGAGCTGAGGAAAAAACCTCCTCTGTTACATACACAGGAGCAGGTGAACTGAGGACAGCCACAGTACCAAGTACCCCTGCGGGGTCTCTACGGTCACTTACCTCTGAACTTCAGGGGAGACTGGTGCAGCAGAAGCATGCCCAAGATCCTCATAGCCCGATGAGACCCCCTTCGCTTCCTGGAAGATTCAGTTCCGGAGCTTCTGGACGGCATATTCCTAAGCCTAAAGCTGAGGTATTCCAGCCGTAATACACCACTTTTACTGAGAATAGTCTAGCACAATTGCTGCTATATCACAGTTGGTGTCTACTAAAGTGCCTTTCTAGGGGATGCCTGCATCAACCGCCTCTGTGTGCCTTTATACTGTTGCTAGCTCTGTCTGTGCACTTCAATAGCCAGCTATAATGTGCTTTAAAACACGCTGGACGCCCGCACATGCGCAGTAGCGCCGCGGCGCACACCTGAGCGTCATCCACCCGCTCCGCCCCTTTTTCCAGATCGCCTCTATATATAGAGGCGCGCGCACGCGCGCGGGCACGTGCGCCTTTTTTGAAAACAATAAGGAGCTAGATGGGAGCCAGGGTCCCTTTGCCGCAGGACCCGGGGATGGATGAGCGCAGCAACAGGGCAGAGGAGAAAGCTTCCCAGCAGAGAACATACCAACTGCCTGGATTTGATTCTGGAAGAAAAAAATCCACATTACAAGAAAAAAGAACCATAGCGGCCTCTAGTGTCTAACACAGGTACCGCGGTCTTACATTTTTTTTTTCTTGCCTACTATTAAAATTTTTACATTTTCTCAGTAGTAACAGGCATACACAGAATATTAGCGGGAATACCTTAGGTAACAGGCAGAAAGACAAAATAGGCTTGGGGGTCCCTCAATAGAACCAAGTTCCCGAGGGCCCCCACTTACCTTTTCCTCGCCGCAGGACTCTGTTTGGTCCACAGAAGCCCAAACTTCACCTATCACGGCAGGCATTGTAATCAAACCTTCAGGGACCGGGTTCCCAAGGATTCCACTCCCCTGGACCTGTATAGCACCCTGCACAGAAAACATCTTGGTCGTGGGTATGACCAGAGCTCTGGATCCCAGGGTCCAGCCCTCCTAAGAGAGGCATTACAGGCAAAACCTTGCTCTTCTCTTGCAAGGCCTGGGTACCGACCGTTTAGCTATGAAGCTTTTTTGGTCGGATCCGGAATAGCTTACTGAGGCCCAAAAGAACCTGTACGCAAGCTCAGTGAAAAACACATGTTACTTCTTGGCCAACACCTTAGACACTGGCAAAAAACTGAGGTGCTCCCGGATGGGAGGGGCTTATATAGGGGAGGGTACTTCCGGTTTTGGAAGTTGCCAGTGCCAGCACCTGAAGGTATCTATATAACCCATTAGTAATGACTATGTCGCTCTGTGTCCCGTGATGTACGAGAAAGAAATTGAAGTTCTACATGGCTCGTTGGAAGCAGGAACAGCAGCAGAGAAATGCTTCTTGGCTTACACTCCACCCAGTAGAAAGGTTTTGTGACTTTAAATGAAGCACGTATCACATAGCTGGCACATTTATTATTTTATATACATACAGATATGACAGCATATTAATATATATATTATGCATACAAACACAGAGATGTCATGAATAACACATTGCAGTATACATTAAAATTGTGAGCTGGCTTATAATCCATATCATAAACTATATATTAAAATCATTAATGATTACAGAGCATTCATAATAATCTAAGCTGTAAAACGCATGATTATAATGCATCTAAAAAAGCTTGACGCGCGTGCTTCGTGGAATTTACTCTACTTCTTCAGGAGCAAAGGCCCGTATAAGTCAGCTGCAGATTCAGCATGCGGTGTTGCAAATTGAGGGCTGCCAGGGATGCGTCTGTCCCGGGAGCTATGGCAGTGGCCCATGGAAACCCAAGGTACACGGGTCTCCCTGTCACACATAGTAGTTCTAAATGCAGGTGACAACTCTAGTGCAGTGTTTCTCAACTCCAGTCCTCAAGGCGCCCCAACAGGTCATGTTTTCAGGCTCTCCATTGTTTTGCACAGGTTATTTGATCAGTTTAACTGCTTTAGTAATTCCCACAGCTGTTTCATCTGAGGTAAATCCTGAAAACATGACCTGTTGGGGCGCCTTGAGGACTGGAGTTGAGAAACACTGCTCTAGTGAATCTCTGGTGATCCAATATGTTAGCAACTTAATCTGGGTAAGGTGTACAGGACACACTAAAGATCTATAGATAATTCAGAACCTCCTTCCTCCTGCTGGTAATCCCTCTAGTGATGCATCCTAGAATTCTATTCACTTTTCCCACTGGCTGGTCGCACGGTTTGCTCATTTCGCAATCATCTGAAATAAGTACCACCAAATGTTTTTCTTCTGTAGTGCTGGCCAACACTAACCCCCATGGTTGTGATTAAAATTCTTCTGGTTCAACAGGGACCGGCCGCATTTCGATTCATCTATGGCTGTTCCCTCTTGACAGAAGTCGATCTAATGATCTATCCATCTCAACTGGGACTGTTGGAAAAAATGTATTCGATCAGCGCCCACAGCCAAATCGGCTGAAGCTCTGATCAGTGTATTCTGACAGCGGAGGCACTCCCGCTGTCAAAATACAAATAGCATAGCGGGGAGGATTCCTCCATCTTTCTTGCTTGTGTGGACAAGGGAATCGGTCTGTTTTTTTTTCCAATCAGCCTGCCAGCTGATTGGGGGGAAAAAAAACAAAAAAAAACAAAAACAATCCATTTATGGTCAGCCTTAGGCTGTTAAAAGCCTAACAGTATGGGTGAAGAAATCTTCCCTGTCAGCTGTTATACTCAGACAGCCGGTGGCTTGTCGACCTAGTTCCCCTATCGATATGGTTCCGAGCGCGTCTGCGCACTCGGAACACACGGAAATCTACAGCTGTTCGTCAGCTGTAGACGCGCTCGCTCCCAACGATACACGCCGCACAGAAAGCGGCGGGGGCGGAGACACAATACGCCGCTCTGTATTTTTTAAAATGTTCATGAGCGGCCGCAAGGGGCGGGGGCGGAGACTGTGACACGCCGCTCTATAGGGCGAGTGTTGTACATATAATTGTTATATGCTGCCCTATAGAGCGGCGTGTCCCAGTCTCCGCCCCCGCCCCTTGCGGCCGCTCATGAACATTTTAAAAAATACAGAGCGGCGTGTCGTGTCCCATCAACTTGCTAGTCTCCGCCCCCGCCACTTTGTCAAGCTGGTTCCCCTAGCATCGGGAGCGAGCGCGTCTACAGCTGACGAACAGCTGTTCACGCTCGGAGAATTCTGTCGCCTCGGATTGCGCAGTCGAGCTCGGAACCATATCGATAGGCGGAACCAGCTCGGCAGAACACCGGCACCAGTGGCTGCCTGAATACACAAACAGTGACTGCATCTGATTGAATGTAGCCACTGTTCATGCTGACAATTTTCTTTTGAGCTCGTTGATCTGGTTTGGGAAAGGAGGTCCATGTTGACCAGAGCGTGAGAAATTTTTCATGGGTATGAAAATTTCATTGACGATTGTCCCATTCAATCGCATAGGGACCTTAGAGAAGTTGAATACTGGGGATTTCCAAGAACAGACTATAGATTGTTTAGTTGCATTAAAGATGAAGGTAATACGTTTTGTAGTAGAGCATGGGACATTCAGAGGAGGTTGTGCTTCTACTAGGTCCAGATTAAATTTTTCAGTCAGAGTTTGTTGAGCCAACAGGGCCACAGCTCGCTTGTTGGTTACCGTATATACTCGAGTATAAGCCAACACGAATTTCCCACAAAAAACTGGGAAAACGTATTGACTTGAGTATAAGCCTAGGGTGAGAAATGCAGCAGCTACTGTAAGTGGAAAAGAGGGTCAACAATGCCCATCTGCAGCCTCACTGTGCCCATCTCCCTGACTCACTATGCCCATCTTTCTTTAAACTCATGCCGCACACCACTGATGGCCACAAGGTAAGAGTTAAATTGCTTCGCTTAATACCAACACCACCTCATGTACCTGATCTCCTGATCTGTGCCCATCTGCAGCTTTATGATCTCCCGGCGCTGTGATATGCGGTCTAGTTTGCGGCCGTCCAGTGTAACAAAGCCCCGCCCTCCTCCTCATCCATGACGGAACACTGACTCAGTTTCCCAGCAGTGAGTCAGTGTTGAGCCTTTCACGGATGAGGACGAGGAGAAGGTGGGGCTTTGTTACACTGGATGGCTGCCGACTAGACTGCATATCACAGCGCCGGGAGAAAAGGCTGCAGATGGGCACAGTGAGGCAGGGAGAATCGAGTATAAGCCGAGGGGGGCTTTTTCAGCACAAAAAAAAAGTGATGAAAAACTCGGCTTATACTCGAGTATATACAGTAATTAAAATTAAAATTGAGCCATGTATGCCAGGCTTTAGGCTTTGATGCTGTGCACTGTTCCAGGAGGGAGACAGGGATAACACATCCAGTTTATTCTATATGGCCTTGTTATTGAATATGTACTTAAAGCTAATAGTCTACAGCTACTAGTATACATCTTAAACAAAAGTGTTCACAGACACACATGAGGTTTATTGGAATTGAAGCATTACCTGGGAAATGACGTCTGTGATACACATTCCAATCGGTTGGTGAGTGAAAGCAGTGATAGTCGCCAGGGGCCAGGTAAATGACACAATGATAGAGCTCATTGCCTTCCTGAGTCACAAGCTGATCCTGGAACGAAGCTGCAAAACAAAGAAATGTAAAAAAGCATAATCCAATAAAAGTAATCTATCCAGCAGGAAAAGCCACTATCAGCTAACAAACTAAAGCTACAAACTATATAATTAAGGACAAGTTACACTGATGGGAACTGTAATTCACCTGCAAGTTATACCAGGATTAGTAAAAGGAGATTACAGCACAAGTGTGACAGTGAAGCCTTCAGACCGAGAAGTCTGATTATGTAATAATGCAGAAACTGATGTGCATGCCACTTCACTGAAAACATCATCCATTTCCCAAGGTTGTGTACAAACTCACTCTTTGCGACAGGGAGATTATCCGTCCATGTCTGTGGTCCCAAAAAGGATTCCAGGGAGTAGGTTACCCCTTTCACCTGCTCAACCTCACAGTTTTTTACTCGGCCAAAGTGAAGGATCTTTCCATCAGATGGACTAATCTGGTGACAAAAAACGTAACAATACAAATAAATTAGACATTTGTTGTGTAACAAACCACAGTATATGCCTTTTTGTAGGTTTTACTGATTTTCTGATATCAGAATGGTGATCTGCTAATAAACATTAAAGCAGAGAACTCTGCAGAAACTGTAGGAGCCTAACTCCCACGATCATTTGATCAAACACCTATTTGACTCCTTTGATGTTCACTCGCTGGCCATTTTGGTTCCTTTTGCTGACCCCTAGTCATTGTAGGAGACAATATTGATGTAGGGATATAATCAGCAGGAGCCACAGCAGAGAACACACAAATGAAGTTTCTACAAACTGACTGGCCAATAGATGGGTATGGAAAAGTGATTTTATTTACAGTAGATATTTTAACCCCCCCGACAGAATTGTTTCAACAATGCAAAGCAAAACTAATCTGTTGCTTTTAGAGGTTCTAAAAGCACTTTTTTTTTTATCTTAATGCATTCTGTGTGCAACATCCCCCCCTAATAGTTATCCGAGCCCCATCTTGATCCAGCGATGTGCAGGAGAGAGACTCAGCTGTCCGGGACTCTCCCCCCTGATTTGCTGAGAGACACAGCGGGCATCATTGGCTCCCACTGCCGTCAAAGTCAGTGAGCCAAATAGGAGAGAGAGAGGCGTGGCCGAGCTGTGGCTCCTTGTCTGAATGGACAAACAGAGCAGCGGCTCAGCTTGGGTGCCCCCATAGCCTGCTGCTTGCTGTGGGGGCACTGGGCAGAAGGGAGGAGTCAGGAGTGCCAGCAGGGGACTCGAGAAGAGGAGGATCTGGGCTGCCCTGTGCAAAACCACTGCATGGAGCAGGTAAGTATGACAAGTTTGTTATTTTTAACCACTTCCTGCCTGTAGGCCATCATATGACGTCCTGGACTTTGAGTGGGGATATCTGAATGATGCCTGCAGCTACAGGCATCATCCAGATATCATCTTTGTCAGCCAGCAATTCTGTGCACCGTAAGAACAATCAGAGTGGCAGTTCAGCCGCTTGATCATTCTTACAGGCAGCAGGAGGGGACGCAGAAGTAAACAATGCCGGGGACACGGCTGGAAGTGTTTATTTTTTTGATCTCAGCCTTTCCAGCCTGAATGAGAGATGTGGGGTCTTCTAGACTCCACAGCTCTCCATAAAGAGGACCTGTTCCACACTATTTCTATTACAAGGGATGTTTACATTCCTTGTAATCAGAATTAAAGTGATCAGAAAAAAAATATTTTTAAAAGAGAAAAGTGTAAAGTAAAAAAACAAAAAAAAATGTTTTTAAAGCGCCCCCTTCCCCGCACAGAAAAGCGAATGCATACACAGCCACATATGTAAACGGCGTTCAAATCACACATGTGAGGTACCGCCACATGTGTTAGAGCAAAAGCAACAATTCTAGCCCAAGACCGCCTCTATAACTCTAAACAGGTAACCTGTAAAAAGTTTTAAAGCGTCGCCTATTGACATTTTTAAGTACCAAAGTTTGCCGTCATTCCACGAGTGTGCGCAATCTTTAAGCGTGACACGTTGGGTATCCATTTACTCAGCGTAACATCATCTTTCACATAATACAAAGAAATTGGGCTAACTTTACTGTTTTTGTTTTTTTAATAAAAAAAAAAAAAAAGGACGCATTTAAAATATCGCTGCGCAAATACAGTACTGTGTGACATAAAAAGTTGCAACGACCGCCATTTTATTTCCTGGGGTCTCTGCTAAAAAACATATATAATGTTTGGGGGATCTGAATAATTTTCTAGAAAAAAAATAAGATTTTTACATGTAGGAGCGAAGTGCCAGAATTGGCCCGGATGGCAAGTGGTTAAACAATAAAAAAACAAGACCTTAGTATCACTTTAATGCTCAATATTTATATAGGCATGGAAATCTCTATGATGGGGCCATTGCATTTCTGCAAAATAAATCTAGTATACATTTTTTTAACAGGTAACTGAAATTTCTGAAGAAAGGAAAGCAAGCCACAATCACCTACTAAATGTGTATGCCTCAGAACATAACCTTGCCGAGTTCTGTAAATGGCATCCATACAGTTCACGTCGGTTCTGTCAGATTAGTAAAAATGTATGACTTTCTATACACCCCCATTAAAAATGAATACACCCCAATGAAAGTCTTGGGAGCAAAGCTAAATTTTAAAAAACAAAATCCTAACTAACAAGAATTCAGCTACAGGTAAATCAAATTATTTATTAAACAGGTGTCCAGCAGACTGATTATAAAAGGGCGTTATACTTAAAGCGGAGGTTCCGCGGTTCATACATTTTTTTTCTTTTTGTGCATTCAATGTGACTAATGATGACTGTAATGTACTCACTTGTCCAGCGCTACAAAACATCCCCCGTCCGTTTTCCGAAGAAATAAACACTTATAAAATTGTTTCCGTGTTTTTCCATTTTGCTTGTGGGCATCTTGAAGCCCACAAGCATAGACTTCCGGGTAGCGGTGAATGCGAGTCTCCCGGCATTCACCGCTGTATCTTGCTCATGTGCAGTGTTGACGGCGAGCAGCGCCGTCAACACTATCTGGTTGCCATCACAACGGGCGTCAACATTAAAAGTACACGCCCCGTTGTGATGGCATTCACAAAGAAATAAACAGCAGGGACGGCTGAGAACCCTCCATTTTCCTGTAATATTGGTAATTAAAATGTTACTGCTCCCGTCCTTTCAATGGCTTCCTTCACCTCGTGTCTCCAGGTGTTTAATGGCAATATTCACCTGTGTGCCCTTATTTAAAATGGCGGAATTAGATCCGCCCTCGTCACGTGACCGGGTATATGAGTCACATGACGAGGGAAATCGAGGGATTACGCTGGACGGTGTCTCCTGGCAAGCATGACACTTTGCTCCCAGGAGACATTACGCCGACATCCCAGGACACTTGGCGCCGCCGGGCAAACCAAAGGACCCGCCCCACTCCCACGGGAGGAAAAGCAGGAAGCACAACAGAATTCCGAAGATTTACTTCTTTTACAGCATCCAAAACTTAAAAAAAGGTTAGTGACATGGTATTGTACATAGCACTAGGATTACAGGAATACAAAGTGTAATTTTAGGGTGAACCTCCGCTTTAAAGAAAACCCCTTCCCATTTTATGCTGTCAGTAATGGCACCACATGGAAGAGAAATGTCACAAGGCCTAAGAAAGAAAATAATTTCTTTACACAAGAAAGGTGAAGGCTACAAAAAGATCAGCAAAGCTTTACTTATCAGTCAGAATACTGTAGCAAAAGTGATACAAAAATGTAATAAAGATGGAACTGCGACCATCTCACAGAGATGTCCAGGCCTTCCACAGAAGTGAACACCTTGACAAAAGCATCTTCTGATGAGAAGGGTTGAAGAAAATCACCATGTAAGTTCTCTGCAGTCAGCTAAAGAAGTAGAAAGCCAAACTGGGGCGATTGTTTCCCATGACACATTACGGCGTACACTGCAGAGGAATGGCATGCATGGGTGTCATCCATGAAGGAAGCCTCTCCTAAAGCATATGCACAAAAAAGCCTGCCTAGAGTTTGCCAACAAGCAGAGTACGATCGTAGACCGGACCGTTATGTGCCCGTTACAGTTTATCCAATAGCGAGTGCTTTAATACTATTATAATATTAAAGTGTGACAGTTTATAACTAAGTGGCGCCTTCTTTTGTTTTTCTCTGTTCTTATATGTTGGAGTCTGGCTTCGGCTCCCCCAGTAAGGCTGCCCAGTTACATTCCAGGACTGTTTTACTCACAACAAAGCTCTTCAAACAGCTTAAAGGACTCCTTTGGTAATATTATATATATTGTCTTTATGCAACTAAAGCGCCAGTATTGTATATCACTCTAGAGTTTCCCAGGGCCCATGCTGAAAAAGAAGACTACTGGGACTCTGTACTTTGGAGTGATGAGACCAAGATAAATGTTTTTGAAATTGATGGCTTCAAAACTGTATGGCGTCGCAAAGGTGAGGAGTACAAAGAAAAATGCAGCCACTGGACCTTGTTTGTGCACTGGTATGCAGTCATGTTGAAACAGTAAGTGTCGGTTCACACAGGGGCAACACGACTTCCAGCGGGACTTTGCGAGGCGACTTGGAGATTACTTTAGCGCGACTTACAACGCGACTTCAAGTCGCCTCCGGACAGGCGACTCTGCCAGTGGCCAATCAAAGAATAATCAGCTCTGTGGGAGGGAGGGGTTTGCCTGAGAAACTATTTTCTCTTCCTGTAAAGTTACTTCAGTTAAGACAGGGGATCCGACTTCTGAGGTGACTTCCATTGAAATCTATGGGTACAAGTCGCCTAGAGGTTGCCTTGAAGTAGTACAGGAACCTTTTCTGAAGTTGGAGCGACTTCAGTAGTGTACATTAAGACGGCTCTCATTCACTTCAATGTAATTTCTCATGTCGTGCGTCTTGGGGCGACAAGTTGGATCCCAAGTTGCGGTAGTGTGAACGAGCACTAAAGGGCCATCCCCAGACTGTTCCCACAAAGTTGGGAGCATGAAATTGTTCACAATGTCTTGGCATGCTGGCGCTTTAAGAGTTCCCTTCACTGAAGTCTAACCCCTGAAAAACAACCCCCACACCATAATACCCCCTCCACCAAATAATTTAGACCAGTGCACAAACAAGATTCATAAAGACATGGATGAGCGAGTTTGGAGTGGAGGAACTTGACTGGCCTACACAGAGTCCTGACCTCAACCCAATAGAACACCTTTGAGATGAATCAGAGCAGAGACATGTGTGCCAGGCCTTCTTGTCCACATCAGTGCCTGACCTCCCAAATGCGCTTCTGGAAGAATGGTCAAACATTCCCATAGACACACTCCTAAACCTTGTGGACAGCCTTCCCAGAAGAGTTGAAGCTGTTATATCTGCAAAGGGTGGGCCAACTCAAAACTGAACCCTATGGACTAAGACTGGGATGCCATTAAAAGTTCATCTGCGTGTAAAGGCAGGTGTCCCAATACTTTTGGTAATATTGTGTATATATTCATCCCATCTAAATTAGGTTTCCTACCTAGAATTACAAAGATTATGCTAGAAGAAAGACTTAGGAGAATAATACTTCCATCCTAAACCTTCTTAGCCTACAACTCCTTATGTACCCTTTTTTATTGTGCATTGATGGCTATTCAAGACGTCCTGTACGTACCACACTATGGGAGTCGCATACAGGCCTTGCCTGAGGTTTCAGTTTCCTTCGGAAGAATTCACTGAGGTTTCGGTACTGGTGCAGATCTTCCACTGCAGCCTCCTTCATGTTCACACCAAAAGTCCAGATATATAGACTGTATACAGGCTTCCGCAGCCATGTTGGTAGTTCCACCTGATTCAGGCGTCCCCATGCCCGAGAAAGCAGTCTTGTTGGCACAGACTTGTAAATGGCAACCTATATGCAGAAAAAGAGAAGTTAGATACTTGCTAATGTCACAAATCATTAAACAGTGGACTGTACATGTTAAGGTATGCAAATGCTTTACAGATTATTACTTTGCTGAGAATGGTACATGCAATCACAGGTTCAAAACAGCTAGAGAGATGTTTTCCAGTGATCAACATAACCAACTAGAAACAGAATTCAATACATACATTTTAAATAGCTGGTTTCCAGAAAACATGTGAAACAGATAATATAAGAACATATCTCATCATATTCAGTTCACTTAAACCATTAGGGACTGCTACAGGGGGGTGTACAAATCAGCCCAAACAGCATCCACATACTGTATAATGCACAAAACTCTGTGCTTCGCTCTTCTCATGCAATTGCTCTGCCTTTTGTACGTAAAACATTATTCTTTTAGAAAAAGTTCCTGGTTTACCTGAGTACATAGGCTAATTAGTAACTCACAAGCTTATCCTGAAAATTTGTGCATACCTTGTAGTATGTTTAAAACATAACATTATACTATTGTTTTCTTGGAAATGAAAAGGGTATGTAGCTTTTATGAAATGCGATTCTTGCACATCCCCAAGTAGACACTATTACCTGTATAGACCACTCAAAGCAGCTCAGCCACTGTCAGACCTAAAAAGGACTGCACCCATATAATGAATATCGTCTGCCAAAATGAGATATAGACAAAAAGAGGACTATGAGGTCTGTAGGCATACAAGACAGATCCTGAGCTAAAAGATATTACTACAAGTACAAACTAAAAGTGCACTTGAAATTGCACTTGGAAGTGCAGTCGCTGTAAATCTGAGGGGTAGATCTGAAATGAGGGGAAGCTCTGCTGATTTTATTATCCAATCATGTGCAAGCTAAAATGCTGTTTTTTATTTTCCTTGCATGTCCCCCTCGGATCTACAGCGACTGCACTTCCAGTGCAATTTCAAGTGCACTTTGCACTTGTAGTTTTCACTTGTAGTGCAATGTGGATTTGCCTTTAGTAAATAACCCCCATTGTGTTTGGAGTGTGTGCATTATTTTGCCATTGTAAAGCAACTTTTGAAAGGCCATCAACCCAATTTGTGATCATTGTTTGGGTCATCAGTTTTCAGTGAAGGTGTCCAGCTATAAGGGCTTGTACCATCAATATAAAATAGCTTGATTAATTACAGTTAAAAGGATAAAGTTCTCCTTCCAGAGCATGTTACACCCATAATTTAGGTGTAATGTGCGTCTAAATGTAACATGCGTTAAAGTCTAAAGCAGGGGTGCCCAACCAGTGGCCCGGGGACCATATGTGGCCCGCGGAGCCCTCTGATGTGGCCCTTGACCTCCTGCTCTGGAATGTCAGGTTGGCAAGCCAAGATCGTGGGTTGCTGACCCCCCATCCCAGAGCATCAGTGTTGTGAATGAAGCTGGGGGTAGAGGAAGCAAGCAGCTGTGGAGCAGAGCAGCATAAGCCGATACTTCCTGTATAACGGCAGCTCCTGTCACAGGCGGGGTGATACCTAATGCACTCTGTCTGGGACAGCAACGGCCGGCGATACCTGAATAGAAGACTGTTATTAAATGTAATTGCTAAAATCACAGTGTATATATATATATATATATATATATATATATATATATATATATATATGGGTATATCTGTTCTACAGTGGTTACTGGGCTGCTTTCAAACTGATCCACAGGTGCAGTGTACCTGTGGATTACCTGCACTGAGCCATAGACTTCTGTTATTACCTGCAGGTTTGGTGCGCTTTCAGGAAGATATACAGTCCCTGACAAAAGACTTGTCGCTTCTCTATTTTGTAGAAACTCCTGCTAATAACCTGACTTTTAATTAATCAATTGGTGTTAGAAATAGCTCATATGAAAAGCTAAAGCCCTCCCAAATGATGTTTAATGCACTGAAATAAATTAGTTTCACTGAAAAAAGATTTATCATTTAATCAAGACAGACAGGTCAAATTTTGGCAAGACAAAAGTTTTGTCGCCTATACAGAAATTTAACAACTTTACTGAAAATCCAAAAATATGTCAGCAAATTAAGTAGTGGTGCTGTGAGATCCAAATTTAATATCTTGTATGACTTCTATGAGCTTGAAGGACAGCATCCATGCGGTTTGGCAAGGATTCATACAATTTATTGATGAAGTCATCAGGAATAGCAAAGAAAACAGTCTTGCATGCCTCCCAGAGTTCATCAATATTCTTTGGTTTCGTCTTCCATGCTTCATCTTTCATCCTACACCACATATGCTCAATGATGTTCATGTCTGGTGACTGAGCTGGCCAATCCTGGAGCATCTTGATCTTCTTTGCCTTAAGGAACTTTGATGTGGAGATGGAAGTATGCAATGGAACACCATCCTGCTGCAAAATGTGGCCTTTTTATGGTTGGCTTAAGAGGTAGCTAAGATTTCTTGGTATTTTAGACTATTGATGTTGCCTTCCACCCTGCAGATCCCTCGCACACCCCCATACTGGATGTAACCCCAGACCATGATTTTGCCTCCACCAAACTTCACTGTTTTCTGGGTAAATCTTGGCTCCATGCGGGTTCCAGTTGGTCTCCTGCAATATTTGCGGCGACTGTGGTGTAATTCAACAGAAGATTCATCTGAAAAATCCACCTTCTGCCACTTTTCCAGAGTCCATCCTTTTAGCAGGCTGTAGCCCTTGGCAAATGCCACACGGTTTTTCAATTGTCTTTTGTTTAGTGCTGGCTTATGGGCACTGATTCGACCATGGAGGCCATTTCGAGACAGACTCCAACAAACTGTTCTGGTTGACACAGGGACTTCAGGTGACCAGGTCTCGTGGAGCTCTGCTGCAGTGGAAAATGGGCTGGCCTTGGATTTTCGAGCCAACAAAAGGTCCTCTCGAGCAGTTGTCTTGCGGGGCCGGCCTGACCTGGCCTTCTCCAAAACGTCTCCAGTCTCTTCAAATCTTTTTTTTATCCTCTGAACTTGACGCTGAGTCACATTGAAGGTGTCTGTCACATCAGCAGTGGATCTGGTCTTCAGCCTCTTGATAATCAACACTTTAGTCTCCGGGTGAATCTTAGGCATGTTTGCAGAGGTCTAGTTGCAGTTGCAGTTGAGAAGGTCTAGTGTACTGGTGTTCTTTTTATACACCCCTGAGACCTAATTGATCCATTATTAGTCACAGGTGAAGCTCATACAACAAGGCGACAACACTTATGTCTTGGCAAAAATTGACTCAATGGGCTTTACCAAGCTGTGAATATTAGAATACTTTTTGTCAGTTTCGTTTTGCACTGAAACATTATTACAAAAGCTGTTGGGATTAAAATGACCCATTTCTTGTAACAAAATCTTGATTATAAATATATTTTAGCAGCACTTCAGGTCAATTTGTACACAAGCGACAAGACTTTTGTCAGGGACTGTAATAGAAGTCTATAGCAAAGTGCAGCTAACCCGCAGGAAAGCCACAGGTGCACTGCACTGCACCCGTGGTGCAGGTAAACCCGCAGTGCATCAATGTGAAAGCAGCCTTAGGCCCCTTTCACACGATCGGTTCAACCCAATCGGACCTTCCATTCGCCTCTATGGAGCGGCAGATATAGACGGACTTGTGTCCATTTACACCTCCAATTCTCAAAAAAATAAACTGAAGGGGATCCACCCCCTTCCATCTGGGCGGATCGGATCAGAGGGCCCATTCAGTAGAGTGGGCTGTGTTTGTGTCTGCTCTGCATATGCAGAGCGGACGCAGAACAGACATCTGCCCGCTCCGTTCATTGTGGCCCATGAACGGTTACCAAGTCGCTTAAGGAGCCCTTGCTCTTCAAAAGGTTGGGCTCCCCTGGTCTAAAGGGACCCATTTAGAAATAAAAAATTCCTGTGCAAATGCCTCAAATATTTGCATAGCTATCAAAAATAATTCCTATAAAATTTGCCCAATAGGTTTATTTCCTTATGTCCATCAGCTCTACCTAGTATTTATAATATTTTCCTGAAATACCTCCATTAGAAAAATACCGCATTATGGCCATTGGATGGAGCTGACAAGCATAGGAAAAACATAAGCAATTTACGGGCATTATTCTTGACGGCTGTGTGAATGCTTGAGACAGATTAAAATTTGTAGTGGAGTATTTCTTTAAATCATGAGTAGCTAGTGGTACAACTACTAGACTTCTAGAATGACAAGAATGTCAGACAGCAAAAGTAACAGGGACTCTGTACAACAGGCACCATAGGGGGTCTCTTCGAAAGTGTTGCTTGCCACCCAGAGACCCCACCATGCTGCAGGAGCCCCCAAAAGTCCCATATTAACATTTTAAAGTCAGTATTTGCTTAGGACAATGCACCCCCCCATGTGACATTGCTTAGGTCTACCAACGGGCAAAGATCTGGATTTTGGATAGAAGGGGAAGCATGGAATGTTTTCAAGAAACTACTGAGGAGCAACAGGGAATGGGCCAATGCTGTACAACATTGCCATCCATAATGCTATGCTTTCTAACATACCAAAACAAGGAAGAAGAAAAAAAAAAAAAAAAAGGAAGAAGAAGGACAACCATATGGATCTTGCACCTTAAAAATGCAAATTAGCATACCCAGCTCCCATACTGCTATCGTAGCCCATTTACACTGTGAACTGCATGTGTCTCGCACAGGAACACTGTGCGGTTCCTGTGCAAATCACACGCAGTTCTGTGCAGTGCAATTTCAGCCCCATTCATTTTAAATGGGCTGTACTGTGCGATCCGGTGCAGGTAAAAACGCACTGCATTTGCAACCTGCGTTTGGGGTGTCCATAATATTGCACTGACATCTACAAGGTAGATGGGCAGTGCGATTGAAATGTGGTGCGGGAAACCGACACAGAACAAAGCCTCAGATGAAACAGCTGTGGGAATCACCTGTGCACCTGATCAAATAACCTGTGCAAAACAATGGAGAGCCTGAAAACATGACCTGTTAGGGCGCCTTGAGGACTGGAGTTGAGAAACACTGAGTCAGACAGTCTGCCCTCTCATGCCCCCCACAACCTTATGTGGGACCTTCTCCTAGCGACTCCTACATTCTATGGTTTTCATTAGCTAACTAAGACATAGTTTTTTAGGGTACAACCCTAGATACGTGGGCTATTATCGCTGCAGTTGTTCCTTTATCACACCCCCCCCCCCCCCAAACATTCTCTTTTTCCATTTTTCTTTGCACGTCAGAATGTCAAGACAATAAGCTGGTTTAGTTACATCTTATGCTAGTTCACCTTGTACCTATTAGTATTGCCTTACTTGTTACACTGTACTTGCTCTCATTTACGTGTAATATTCAAACTATATTCAATAAAATGTTAATGCAAAAAAAAAAAAATGGGCAGAGCTAAGGAAAGGTAGACTTTACCAATGGGAAACACTGATTTTGGAGATCAGTAAATGATTTTCAGGAAAACAAATACACAAAATGAATTTTAGTGCACACAAACACTAGAATACCATTTTTTTGTGAAATATAAAAGATGAAGTTGAGTCAAGTAAATAGATAAAACATGTCAAGATTTAAAAAATTGCACACGCTTGTGTTAATATTTGGGGGTGATTTTATTTTATTATTTTAGCTATTGTAATTTAAAACTTCAGTCATTTTTCATCTTTCCATCTATTAAATCCTCTGCCCTTAATGTTTTTACTTTGGATAGTAAAAAAAAAAATTCTGCCAGTAAATACCTTATACAGCCCACTTCCTGTTTCTTGTCTGATCATTAGCCTAGGCGTATGACATCATGCACAGCTCTCTCTCTCTCACTCTGGTGAGAGTTTGCCAGGAAGGGAGGGGGTAAGTTATAAGAGGGCGAATGAGGGCTGCAAAGCTGGAGGTGTGCCTCTGGGTGTCTGTGAAAATCCAGGAACTGAATAGGCAGCACCTTCAGCTGCCCACAGTTAAAATGGTTGCAGCCAGTCTTAGTAGAGGGAGTTTTTTGCAGCATATTTGGCAAGTACAGAATCACAGTATATATAACAAAATATGCAAAGTGGTTGGAGGGAAGCTTCAGAATGGCAAAGATGTTATTACAAATTATGTGAGCAGACTGTAGTTCCAGACCCTTGTGATAACTTTGGGCAGTGACAGATGATCTTTATGGAGATATAAGGCGTCTATTAGACTCCTGAGATCTCCCTGTCCCTCCAAGACAGCTGATCAAACACAGATCTGTTTGATCAGCTGCTTCCCAGGCTGTAATGACCAGAATAGACAACTCTAAAACCAGAAGGGATGAAATCCTTGTCATTTCCATCTTCATTCATCACACAGGAGATTGGGGAACGGATGTTTCTCCATCCCCTCTGGGCAGCCGACACCACTGCTCACAGTGGTGAAACGGGAGAGCCCGGGAAATAGTGGCAGGAGGCTCAGCAGCGATAGAGCAGTTGCAAAGCTGCCCAGATCACTTTTACATGAAAGCAGATCGTCAGCACTAAAAAAATAAAAAAATATAATTGGTATCAGGATTATGGCTGCAACCATGATCCTGGTATAACCACTTGCTGTCCTTTATGTGTAATATATATACACACACACACACACACACGCTGGATGGCAAATGGTTAAAAGGCGCTGTACACTTTCAAATGTTTTTGTTGTTTAAGCTAGGTATTAGTTTAACCACTTCCGGACCGCCTCCTGTAGTTTTACTGCTACTGTGCTACCCTGCTGCGACTAGAGTTGCTACCTCATCCCTTTAAAACCGAACACATATTAATTACACAGGTTCTGTGGCTGATTAAGGTGGTAATTAAAACACACTTGGTGCCTTAGCTGCAATAAATTAGCCTCAGAACCTGTGTAATTCATATGTGTTCGGGTTTAAAGGGATGAGGTGGCAACCCTAGCTGCGACAGATCATATATACATACACACACACATTATATATATATATATATATATATATATATATATATATATATATATATATATATACATATACACATACATACACACACACACACACACACACACACACACACACACACACACATATATATATATATATATATATATATATAATGCAGCATTTCCATGTAGGAGGCACATGCATGCGCCCTCCGCCCTGGCTGTGCTGTCATTTGCTAAAATACAAGCTGATCAGTGGATGCCGGCAAATGATTTATGGCCGGGACCTGCTGATTGGCTGAGCGAATTACAGAACATAGCTGTGTGTTGACAAAACACAGAGCTCTGTACAGACAGCAGTGAAGTGCAGTTTTCTTTTCTCCCAGCAGAGCGGGGAGTAAAAAACAGGCACATCGCTTAGTAAAAGCAGCACATACTACACACAGTAAACATTGATATGCACGCAGTTAACCCTTTGCTTTCCCCTAGATATTAACCCCTTGCCAGCCAGTGTTATTAGTACAGTAACAGTGTATAGCATTATCGCTGATCGCTGTATTAGTCTCACTGGAAAGTCAGGGGTTTTTTTTAATCAAAGACATGCAGCAGAATAAATTTTGGCCTAAATATTAGAAAACATTCGATTTTTTAATTTTTTTCATTGGATGCGTTTTATAGTAGAAAGTGAGTTTTTTTTTTTTCAGTATATTTTTTGGTCTATTTAATAATTAAAAAAAAAAAAAAAAAAAAAACAGTTGGGATCAAATGTCACAAAAAGAAAGCTGTATTTGTGAAAAAAATAAAAAGATATAAAAATTGTATTTGGGTACAGCGTTGCATGACTGCACAATTGCCAAGTAGCGCAGTGCCGAATAGCAAAAAATGGCCTGGTCACGAAGGGGTAAAACCTTCTGGAGCTTAAGTGGGTAGTTCTAAGGCCTCATGCCCACGGACGTTTTTACAGCTGCGTTTTTTACAGCTTAAAAACGCCTGTGCATGTTATTGTATATTTTTTTTTGAAAAAAGAAAAAAAAAACAACAAAAAAAACGCGGAGCTGAAAAACGCAATTGCGGCGTTTTTGCGCGTTTTTGGACGCTCGCTGTTTTTTCTGCCCAATTCTGACGCTGAGGAACGCACTGGTCCTGTTTTTTTTTTACAGCTTAAAAACGTCTATGCTATTTGCAGCTCAAAAACGTCTAGGTGGGCATGAAGCTATAGACTAACATGGACAGGCGTTTTTAAGCTGCAAAAAACGCTCAAAAACGCAGCTGTAAAACGTCCATGGGCATGAGGCCTAAATCTTGAGGCATTTGCCTGCCTTATCCTGTAATAATGGGCTCACATGTGAGTGACTGATCGATTTCACCTATGTCAATGCATAAATCTGCCCAACTTGTCCTTATTCACTAGAGAGAAAAGCAACTTCTTGTTCTGACTCGCATGCATGTCTAGCCATTGCAGCACAAAATGTATGCTAGCTTTTTTCTAGCCTGGTAAACTCTTATTGCTTTCACCTGCAGCAGCACTACTCTAGGAGACGCAGGTAAAAGTGGGAGGTGTCGTTTTTTTCTCAGGAAATGTAGATTTCTAGACGACAGAGGTCATGCATTAACATGCCTCTGAATTTCTGATACAGGAATATGATGATTTACTCTAGTATAGACCAGTGGTTCTGAACCTCAGACCTCAAGTACCCCCAACGGGCCATGTTTTCACGTTTTCCTTTACTTTGCACAGCTGCTTTAAACACTTGCCGCCTGCCCACTGTCAAATGACAGAGGGACGGTGCGGCTCTCGTTCTGGGTGGAACTTTGTACGATGGCGCACCAGAATGGCAGCGTGGCCGCGCTGTGTTGCTAGGACACGGCGTGGCCCCGATCTCTAAAAAGAGCCATGGCCACGGCTCTTTAACCATGGAATCGGCTGTGTCCAGTCACATGTAAATATGGAAAGTGCCGTGAATCTGCTCTCCTCGCCTCACAGTGACCGTGTGTGGCGAGAAGTGCCGATCAGCGGCATCTCCTCGCAGGGGAGACCTGGGCAGGTAATCAGGGCACTAAACTAGACATATATAAAATGAAAACATTGGACTTTGACATGACACACCTAGCATCTGTTAAATTGAAATGATGTCCGATAGTCCCATACACAATGTAGGATAGGTTACAGCCTTATAAATGCAAAACCTGTCAACACTGTAACCTCCATATTAAACAGATAGCCAAAAAAATACATAAATCCACTTTGCGGCACCAATTGCCTCAGAAAGTCCAGGTATTGACGTCATAACTGTGCCATGCATAGCCTGTGCAGATAGCAGAGCTGTGGGAGGGGTCCGGGGCCCACCCACTACAGGCTGCCTGCAGAAACTACAGGAGGGGTGGATACAAGACCAGACTGATGTGATTACAAGAAGTTCCTACACAGGGGCCAAGTCTCATGCTAGTGTAGCGACTTCACCCTCTCTCTAGCTTTATCGGTTATACAGGTGTTGTCTAGGGGTACCTGGGAGAGAGGAATGAGATACACCACGGCCCATGTCTTCCAAGGTGTAGAGGTGAAGGCCAGAACTATCGGGCTTGTGTATGTGTCCCAGAGTCCAATCCTCTCCTCGGATTGACTCCCCTTTGCTCCTAGTAACCAGAGTTCCACACACTGAATAGGTCCAACTCGTATTTATTCTTCTCAATAAATAGTCATACAGCACAGACAGGTTGAGACCCATGTAACACTTCAGTATTTGTGGGGAGTAGGCCAAGGCACAATTCTTCTAGATAGAGCTAACCACTGTAGTATCACCAGTGGCGAATAGTCACTGCCGCTGACTATATTGAACAGAACATGAATTACCTTCGCTAGCACAGCCCCTGTCAGGGGAAAGCAATCCGTCCAAGGGAGTCACCGGAGGCCTCTCTGTCACCAGCAATGCTGCGCCGGACTCTCCAGAGAAGTTCCACTCACCAGTCTTCTGGACCTCAGACACGGGCACCCAAGGAGTTAGGGCCCCCTCGGATTCCTCCACCCTCGCGGAACTCAGTCGAAGGTACTGAGCTCCAGGCTTCCGCCATAGTACCTCACCCCAGGCTAAAGGTGCCTGAGATGGACTCCATCTCTCGCTCCGGCCAGGTCAAGGGCACCTGGGCCCGGAACTCCGGAACACCAGCACCCAAGCTGAAGGTGCCTGGGTGCGGCTGCGTCCTCCGACTCTGAACCCCAAGGTCAGGGCGTCCGCCCCTTTTATCCCCTCGCCCCTTGCATCACAGCAGGTTCCCCGCCCTGCTGTACCAGCGCCAGGAAAGGACAAAAAGGAAACAGTCTTGCGGTGAGTGTTCAACTCCAGCCCGCGGCGATACCGCCACCTGCAGGCCACAGGGAACCTCACACCACCAGAGTCCTCCAAGAACCACAAAAGGGTCTCCGATTTCCTGACAATCAATGCATCTGGGTTACACTACCACCCAGATGCCTCCCCTAAAATCAAATACCCGCTACACTAGTTTACTGCACAGATCTGGAAGATGTACTGAAAGCACTCCAAGATTCTAGTTAGAATACACATGCTTCTTATATAAAACAATATTTGCTTATCCTATAGTTTAGCTTTAAAGAAAATCTGTAGAGATGCACCAAACTTTTGATGGCAGAAACATATCGTACGAAAAAGTTGCTGATAATGGCGCCAAAAACGCATCTGCGCTCTTGCTGCATTTTCAATGCATTTCAACGGGAAGTGGATTTTTTTGGTTTTTTAACTGACCAAAAATGCAGTAAGCAAGATTTTTACCACCACAACGGAAGCGCAACGGACCAGTGTGAAGACATGCATAGAATTCAAAAGGGATGCATCCTAAATGTTCGGTACCAAAATTTCCATTCAGTCAGTGCATTTTTATCGGTCACAAAACAAATACCTGGACTACAAATTGCTGCTCACCTTGGAAAGCAGCTAGTTACCAGGCTATCCTTCAGGTCTCTCTTTAGTACTTTGAGGCCTTTGTAGCAAGTTAGTCTATTAGTTTTAAATAGTTTCCCAACGTACCAGATCCTTATTTGTTTCCAGAGCACCACAACTCACAGATGGTTCACGCATCTTTGTGCTGTGGTGCACTAACACACAAGTCCTTTGTGGTGCATTGGGGAGCCATTTCAAATAAATAGTGCTGCACCGCACTGCAGTTCACACATTACTGCAAGCTCCAGTAAAACACATGTTGCTGCAACACATATGTGAATTGAGCCAAAGTCACTGATCCATAAGAAGAATGCAGATTAGACAATCTGACGTCACTTGCTACATACTTGTGTCTGACTCAAAGTACTGAAATTAGACAACCAGCAGACCAGCCAGGAAAGTACAATTTCCAAAAGGCTGGCAATGGCAGCCAAGCTCAGATCTGCAAGGTGCTACTACAGTATGCTCCAGGCTGTTCATCTAAATAGGTCCCCAAACCAGAACAAGCACATAGCCACTGAGGTCTGAACTCTCAACCTGCATTTCCAGGTAAGAGTCACTGAAGGAAACCTACACAAAAAAAAATACAGGGAAGCCATATTTTACTTTCTCCTGACTGTGCAGCAAGCTTTCTGGCTGACTTTGACCTGGATACTTTCTAAATCATCAGCTAAAGTTACAACTCCTAATCTTGTCTCTTCAATTACTTCTTTTCCACTTTTTAGAATTCTTTATTTTGATGTATTTTCCTAGCCCAACTTATTTTTAAATCATGGCAGATTTCATTGATTATCTCAAAAAACATGGATCCTAATAACATGTACAATTTCCATGGCCTTACCCTAAAGTGTTACTAAACCCACAACAGTAAAATCAGTCTGTATATGCAGTAAAGCATGCTTGTTATACTCACTGCGGAACCTAATGGGTTAATCCTCTGCATTGTGTAAAAAGGCTCTATTGATCCTGTCTTCTCTGATCCTCCCCTTCTTTTACTGTCCCCAATCCATCTGATAGTACAGAGCTTTGGGCGCACTCTGCACATGCTCAGTTTGGTGTGTATTGCTAGAGAGGTTTCTTTTTTTGGGGGGTGGGAGGGTGCATGTGATCAGCACAGGGCCAATCAGCACACTGTCCAGAGGGTCAGCGGTCCCGCAGCCTCATAGGACAGTCAGAGTTGAATGAAGACTCCTCCTACAAGTTTTAACCAGTGGTCGGCCGGACACTGATAGAAGTCACAAGGCTGCTATATACTGCTGATGAGAAAAAGGTATTTAGCAGTTTATATTAACTAAAATTATTGCATTTGCATGTTCTGTTTACAGTGGGAGACCAGATATAGTGAATGCAGGGTCCTGGGTTTAGTAACACTTATCTATGGCGCTACAGCTGGTAAAGGGTTTTAAAAGAGAAACTGAACTCTTGAGAGGGACCAGAAAAAAGGCAGGCAGAGGGCAAAGGATTTGTGAAAAGTATTGCCTATGGTGTCTCTGCAGCTGATCTTTTCCCCATTACTGACTTATGCCTTGTTCTGCATTAGATCTCTGTGTGAAGGTGGCCACTTGGAAGAGGCAGGGCTTTTGCTTTCTCGTGTCAAATCTCACTCCAAATCTCCTAAGACAAGCAGTCAAAGGCAAGAGTGCCTTTGACTGCATTTTGAGTGCATTTTTTTCTAAGGAAATTCCCCAAAACTGGAAGACCAGGGTGCCCCTTCTTGTCTAAGTAAAATTGGGTAAAGTAGGGCCAGCCATGCACAGTGTAGAGAAGCAATACTTGCAGTCTTAGGGCCCAAGCACACCAGAAACTACTGTATATACTCGAGTAAAAGCCAACCCGAATATAAGCCGAGGCACCTAATTTTACTACAAAAAACTGGGAAAACGTATTGACTCGAGTATAAGCCTAGGGTGTCCATCTGCATGCCTCACTTTGTCCATGTGCATGCCACACTGTGCCCATGCCTCACTGTGCCCATGACTAGTCTGACGTTTAACATGGGAGTCTATGGAAGGAGTGCCCGGATTGGAAAAATCAGTGCTCCCTGGCCGTAGGTTCCCCAGACAAGAAACTTTGCACACACTTGTAGAGGAGAGATGGGGATACATGTGTGCCATGTTTGGGGTCCAGGGGACCAACGACCGGTTGGTACCAGGTCCCCAAAGTCACCGGAGAAATTACTGTTTAACATGGGAGTCTATGGAAGGGGTGCCCGGCTTTGATAAATCGGTGCTCCCAGGCCGTAGGTTCCCCGGACAACAAACTTTGCACACTTGTAGAGGAAGAGTGGGGCTACATGTCTGCCAAGTTTGGGGTCCAGAAGACCTACGGCCGGCCGGTACTGGGTCCCCAAAGTCCAGGAGATCAGGCGCAAAAAGATGACTCGAGTATAAGCCGAGGGGGGGGGGGGGGGGATTTTCAGCACAAAAAAATGTGCTGAAAAACTCGGCTTATACTCGAGTATATACAGTATGCGTATTTGCATTCACTTCTGTCTCCTTTGGGCTTTTATGTGCACTGCAGCGCATTTTCATTCCTTTTACATGCATTTCTGTGCATTTGCAGTGCAGAAAAATGCAGCATGCTGTACTTTATTCACTGCACTACACTAGTGTGAACTATGCCCAAAGGAGTACTTGGAATTTTGGACTGTTTATACAGTTGAGTGAAGTCAAAAATGCATCCCACTGCATCTTAAGCCCCCGTACACACGGGCCAAATGCCGGACGAACACGGCCGTTAAATAAAAAATACCCGACATTCGGTCCATGTGTATGGCAGCTGATCTGACAAGACGAGTATGCTGGAAAGCCAGGAGCCTACTTGCTCCCGATTGGTGCTCTCGGCCAATGGCTGAGAGTGCTGACCAGAGTGTTCTGGTGGGGGGCTGTCCCCTTGTCAGAACACAACAGCTCAGCGGGGAGAGATCACTGTACTGACGTCAGACCGGTGGTAAAGCAGCTCCAAACGGAGCCAACAGCAGTTTTTTTTTTTTCATTCAACCCGCTGGGTTAAATGGAAAAAAAAAAACCAGTGTGTACCAGTCTTTACATGAATGGGCCCTGAAGGTGTTTTACTTACATTAAGCCAAGTTAACTGAATACCAACATATACAAACAATATAAAAATAAAACTGAAATACAGAAGATAACAGTGCTTTGAAAAAGCATTCATACCCCCTTGAAATTGTCCATATTTTGTTATGTTACAACCAAAAACGTAAATGTATTTTATTGGATTTTTTTTTTAATGTAATCTTTATTTGAATTTTTTTTTTTTGCATCATACAACATACAAAAGACATAATATACTAAAAACGTACAGAAAGAATCCTCGTTGGTGTCATACACATTGCTCAATTGAACGATTAGAAAAAGGAGGGAAAAATCGGGGCAAAGGGAACATCGTAATCCAACCATATATGAAAACAAACATCAAATGTGTCACCCCCGATATCCCCCCCTGACATGATGCTAAGGATGACTCAGACCCCCAAACGTGGATAAAAAACTGGGGAGAAGAGGTAGAAGGATACAAAACCCAATAAAGTAAACAAAACATATTAAGGTAGCATTCCATGAAAAACCCAGGCCCATACCAAGTGTGTGGGTATAGTGGCCGGTCCGTTTCGTTAAGGTTAGGGAGCCTCCACATTCCCAACCCCATCAACAGGAGGGGTTGCTACGTGTGGGGACCCCTGAGAGCCTGGTGTGACTTTACTAGTATAGTGTATCCAAGTGGCCCATATACTATAAAAAAAAATAACTTGTCATAGCGAACTTTACACTTCACCAGCCATTATATTATTCACCAAGGTAACCCGTATTCAGCATGTGTAGGAATTTGTGGTCTCTTCCAATATATTGGAATTAACCTTCTGGCCGCGTTGAGTAAGTGAGGCAATACGAACTTGCGATATTGGCTGAGAGGAATGGTAGGGGCGTGCAGCAAAGATTCCAACGGGAATCCGGGATCTCAATGTTCAGAATTTGCCTTAAAAAGGAGAAGTCCAGCCTGAGCTTTTTAGGCTGGGCTTCTCCTCTGGGTCACAAGAGTGCAATTCGTTTTGCACTCGTGACCCGTTTTCAGCAGAGAGCGGTCTGAAGTCCGCTCTCCGCTGACGTCACTGCTATCAGTCGAGGCAGCACGTCATCACGACTTCCAAGTCGGGATCCGCCAACTGCCCTGATTGATGAAAGTCTCAGCGAGCCGCTGAGACGGCCAATCCCCGCCCCTCCACGGCTCAACGCTCCAATGAGCGCTGAGAAGTAGAGCAAAAGCAATGCTGAGTCAGCATCGCTCTGTTCAGGGAGGAGTGAGAACCGAGCCATCGGCGGTGTTCTGTGGCTCCGTTCTCAGTGCAGAGACGCCGGGGGACAGATGCAGCATCGGTCTGATGTTGCATCCACCGAGTCAAGTATGATTAGAAGAAAAAACAAACAAACACATACTTCTCTTTTAATCTGAGATTGTATATCTAGCCAGAAGGGCTGTATTTTAGGGCACTCCCACCAAATGAGAAGAAATTAGCCCCTTAGTCCACATTCCTTCCAGCAAGTGTCGGATACAGATGGGTATATTTTATTGGAATTTTATGTAAAAGACCAACACAAAGTGGCACATAATTGTGAAGTGGAAGGAAAATGGTTTTCAATTTTTTTTACAAATAAATATCTGAAAAAAGTGTTGCGTACATTTGTATTCAGCCCCCCTGAGTCAATACTTTGTAGAACCACCTTTCGCTGCAATTACAGCTGCAAGTCTTTTTGGGGATGTCTCTACCATCTTTGCACATTTAGGAGAGTGAAATGTTTTCCCATTCTTCTTTGCAAAATATCTCAAGCTCTGTCAGATTGGATGGAGAGCGTCTGTGAACAGTAATTTTCAAGTCTTGCCACAGATTCTCATTTGGATTTAGGTCTGGACTTTGACTGGGCCATTCTAACACATGAATATGCTTTGATCGAAACCATTCCATTGTAGTTCTGGCTGTATGTATAAGTCGTTGTCCAGCTGGAAGGTGAGCCGCCGTCCCAGTCTCAAGTCTTTTGCAGACTCTAAAGCCTGGTACACACAAGTTTTTCTTCGTACATGCCAGCGGGCTGAACGAAAAAAAAAACGTCAGCCCCGGTAGGAGACGCTGTACTAATAATCTGACATTGGTGCAGTGATCTCCTGATCCGACAGGGGGACGGCCCTCCGCCAGAACACTCCGATCAGCGCTCTCTGCCATTGGCAGAGAGTGCTGATCGGAAGTTGGCCGGCTGTGGTTTTCCAGCATGCACGCCCGACAGAAGCGACAGACCAACATACACACCAGCCGGATGTCGGATGTTTTTTTCTCCCGACATTCGGCACAGGTGTACCCGGCTTCACAGGTTTTCTTCCAAGATTGTTCTTTCCCTTTTCGGATGATGGATTGAGCAGTGCTCCTTGAGATGTTCAAAGCTTTTTTTTTACAACCTAACCCTGCTCTAAAACTTCTCCAAAACTTTATCCCAGACCCGTCTGGTGTGTTCCTTGGCCTTCATGATGCCGTTTGTTCACTAAGGTTCTCCAACAAACTTCTGAGGGCTTCACAGAACAGCTGTATTTATACTGAGATTAAATTACACACTGGTGGACTCTATTTACTAATTGGCTGACTTCTGAAGGCAATTGGTTCCACTAGATTTTAGTTAGGGGTATCAGAGTAAAGGGAGCTGAATACAAATGCACACCACACTTTTCAGATATTTATTTGTAAAAAAAAAAATTAAAACCATTTATCTTTTTCCTTTAACTACACAATTATGTGCCACTTTGTGTTAGTCCATCACATAAAATCCCAATAAAATACATTTACATTTTTTAGTTGTAACATGATAAAATGTGGAAAATTTCAAGGGGTATGAATACTTTTTCAAGGCACTGTATATAAAACACCAGCACAGGCGATTCACCCAAAACTTCCCCATTTCTCAAAGTGCAAAACTGCCTACTGATGGTCTCTCTAGCTCAATAATACAAATCTGTAAATATTTATTAATGGCACTCATAGAAAGGAGATCATTTTGCGTTTACTGGTCCTGTAACAGTTATGTATATCAGCAGCATTAAGTTCCAACGCCTGTCTTTTTAAAGACACTAAAATATCAGTGCACTTTTGATTAATTGAAAAGGCCATTCATCTGAAGACTACAATGTTCAACTACAGCCAAATAGAATGGAAATGTGTTTTTTTTTCTTCAAAACTGAAGAACCATTTTACCCCTTCTACTTCTCACAACAATAAGGCTATTCATCAACTGGCCTGCTAAGCATTGTTCAGATCTGGCAGGCTTTTCCCCAGTGACAACTTGTCATAAGCGATATGCAAGCGGATTACTTTTAGTCCAGACAGATGAAGGAAGGACATATGCTGAAAGAATGTTGACCTCCAATCTGCTGTCCCCAGCATAGCCTGTCTCCCACAAAGCATAGATCATTGTGTACTGTCCCATTCACAGAAAAAAAGACCAAGTAAATGTCATAGACCTGCAGAACCCAAGTAATCATATCATTTCTGATGTTACAGAATGAATTTAATTCGGTGCCATTACAGAATCTAAATTAAAAAAAATACCTGCCACCACAATATGGGCTACCCTCTTAGTTGAAAACACATACATGACAGTGTTTATCTAAATAGATATAGATTATATCTATCTATCTATATATATTTTTATAAATGGAGCCAATCTAAAATGTTGACCATTCACAGGCCCCTATTTGCGAGAAATGTGACAATTGAGCTCTGTACTAGTTAGCTCTCTAGTAATAATCAGTGCTGTGGTAAATTGTTGTTACTACATGCAGTAATGGAAACATGCTGGTAAATCTGATAGATTAACAACTTTTCTGTATTATACTGTACATAGAAAAGGGAATGGTCTGCTCAGGAATTTGCTCCACAAGGAGTTGGTGTGGTTCTAGAAAGTTTCATAATCAAATACAAAAAACAAATAGACCTCCACACGCCTAAATGAGTAACACTATAAAGTTTAATAGCCTATGATGGGCACAATACATGAATAAAACACATTCCTATAATACCCCAGGTTTCTATAATGGACCAAAAGAAAACACAAAACTGCGAGTTCAACCATCCGGAGAAGACACAGTGATTGTACAGCTGGCGGACCCACTCCCTCCCCTAGTGTGAAGAACACCCCCTATATGTACCTGATATACCCCAGAGACCACCCATAAAGACCAAATGACCCCACAGAAAGTTCCTAAATCAGAACAGGTTAATGTCACCGTCTTGAAATGGGAAGCATACCCGAGCTGGATTCTACACTCCCAATAAAGTCCCAGTCATATGTCAGTCAGTCAAAAAAAAAAATGCATCCAATATTGTTGAGTGGAAGTCCAGGGAATTCCAGATGAAGGATATATGGTATTTCTGACTCAAATGGTCAGTAAACGGAAGGAGGAACCGCTCCAGACACTATAAAGATAAAAAGAGAAGTGTATGTATACCATAATAGTTGATGCCAAAAATTAGTGTAGCGGGGTCCTCAATTTAGTGGGGTACACTTGGGGAGTAGTGTGACCCAAGTGTGTAATTATGTTAGGGTTCAGACCCCTTTTTCTTATTCGTGGAGGATTGGGTGGTGTAATATTCTCTTCGACCAGTAGGTGTCAGTGTACCTACTGGCTCGGGGTAGAATCACTACCGCAGTGCTACCCTTCTTTGTCGCTTCCTGGAGATGGTACGGCCGGGGCGGGGAACCCGCCGTGGTGTCGACGGGAGGAGATAAAAGGGGGAGACGCCCTCGCCACGAGATCTGTCTTCGGGGATCATCTCTTCACGCACCCAGGCACCTTCAGCCTGGGTGCGGGCGGTTCAAGGTCCCGGCCTAGGCACCCTAGGCCTGGCCGGGATGAAGATGGAGTCCATCCCAGGCACCTTCGGCCTGGGATGAGGTACTATTGAAGAGGCCTGGGACCCGGTGACTCCGACTGGGTCCCGCGAGGGTGGAGTTGCTCCAGGGCGCCCCTTAGGAGGGGACCCGCATCTGAGGTGAGGAGGCTGGGGAGGTCACTCGTTCGAAGACCCGGTGTAGTGTCAACCCGGTGACGGATGGGCCTGCAGTAACTCCCTTGGAGGACATCTTCCCCTGATAGAGGCCCGTAGCGCAACGGAGGTATTCATATCAAGACTCCTACAACCCTTGGTCATAGCATAGGGGGTGTAGGGACCCAGATCAGTATAGTGCCTCGACCTGCTCATTCCACCGTATCATGCCATCGCATTGCCTTGTAACTGAAGATACGGAATAAATCTAACCGTTGGACTGTGATCGGTGTATGGACTCTGTTAATGGGAGCAAAGGGAGGTTTCTGCACGACAGACTCGGTACATGTTCAGGACACCGGCCTGAGGAAACTTTAGGTATTGGCCTTCACCTCGCCCGCAAGTAGTGGGGAGGACATGGGCCGTAGTGCACCTCACCCCCGTCGCGTGACATACCCCTAGGCTAAAGAAGACGGGGTGTGGGGGTGGCCGCTACATTAGCTTCATGGAAGATGTGCATATATAGCCAATCCCCAATCCATGGGTGAATCTATATGAAAATTCATACATACATCTAGCCAGATATCTGGCTTGAACCATGAGTTGCTTGGTGGTATATAGATCTATATGTATCATATGAAATACGGGTTACCACACAAGGGATAAGTCCTCAATATTCCAAGTACATCAATTGATACAATACTTGATCCAAGGCATAATCATATTAGCAATTCGTATCAACTGTGCGGTAAATCTCAGCACTATATAGAACAATGATCCCAATGCTTCCGTTGTAACAATTAGTGTTCCTGCAATCTGCAGGTAAGTCCTATGATAATTGCTTGGATATTACAACCAGCAATGTGGGGTTTTACTCACGGATCCGCAGGGGTCACCAACAAATGTCGGTCGGGTTCAGTCTGTTCATCTGTGATCTGGATAGATGAGTGAGCTGCTAATTGCACAGAAATTTCCAAAATATGGGATCGGTCTATGTATAGACGTCCCCAGTTGATTGTTCATAAGCCGCTAGAGAAGTTCTGACGAAGTTCTGGTGTATAGGAATGAAACATGTTAACTTTTAATGCTAGGATGAGCACCCCCTTCTGATACCCACCCGGGTAAACCCCACTTTGTATAAGGACTTTCAAATCATTCCCGCGAAGCATTACCTGGATATACTCCATTGGATTCAAGGCTCCTACATATCCCAGACAAAAGGCTCTGGAAACAGGATCCATATAATAGGACATTGGAAAAAGGACCTCTAAAACAGACACTATGAACATTGCTTGTCTCTAGCGGCTTATGAACAATCAACTGGGGACGTCTATACATAGACCGATCCCATATTTGGAGATTTCTGCACAATTAGCAGCTCACTCATCTATCCAGGTCACAGATGAACAGACTGAACCCGACCGACATTTGTTGGTGACCCCTGTGGATCCGTGAGTAAAACCCCACATTGCTGGTTGTAATATCCAAGCAATTATCATGGGACTTACCTGCAGATTGCAGGAACACTAATTGTGGTTACAACGGAAGCATTGGGATCATTGTTCTATATAGCGCTGAGATTTACCGCACAGTTGATACGAATTGCTAATATGATTGTAGCAATTGATATACTTGGAATATTGAGGACTTATCCCTTGTGTGGTAACCCATATTTCATATGATACATATACTGTAGATCTATACAGTGGGGTAAAAAAGTATTTAGTCAGCCACCAATTGTGCAAGTTCTCTCAGAGAAAGATGAGAGAGGCCTGTAATTGTCATCATAGGTATACCTCAACTATGAGAGACAAAATGTGGAAACAAATCCAGACAGACAGACAATCACATTGTCTGATTTGGAAAGAATTTGCAAATTATGGTGGAAAATAAGTATTTGGTCACCTACAAACAAGCAAGATTTCTGGCTCTCACAGACCTGCATCTTCTTGTTTTTGTTTTTTTTACAAGAAGCTGCATCTTCTTCTTTAAGAGGCTCCTCTGTCCTCCACTCATTACCTGTATTAATGACACCTGTTTGAACTTGTTATCAGTATAAAAGACACCTGTCCACAACCTCAAACAAACAGTCACACTCCAAACTCCACTATGGTGAAGACCAAAGAGCTGTCGAAGGACACCAGAAACAAAATTGTAGACCTGCACAAGGCTGGGAAGACTGAATCTGCAATAGGCAAGCAGCTTGGTGTGAAGAAATCAACTGTGGGAGCAATAATTAGAAAATGGAAGACATACAAGACCACTGATAATCTCCCTCGATCTGGGGCTCCACGCAAGATCTCACCCCATGGGGTCAAAATGATCACAAGAACGGTGAGCAAAAATCCCAGAACCACACGGGGGGGACCTAGTGAATGACCTGCAGAGCGCTGGGACCAGGCGTAACAAAGGCTACCATCAGTAACACACTACGCCGCCAGGGACTCAGATCCTGCAGTGCCAGACGTGTCCCCCTGCTTAAGCCAGTACATGTCCGGGCCCGTCTGAGGTTTGCTAGAGAGCATTTGGATGATCCCGAAGAGGATTGGGAGAATGTCATATGGTCAGATGAAACCAAAGTAGAACTGTTTGGTAGAAACACAACTCGTGTTTGGAGGAGAGAGAATGTCGAGTTGCAACCAAAGAAGACCATACCTACTGTGAAGCATGGGGGTGGCAACATCATGCTTTGGGGCTGTTTCTCTACAAAGGGAACAGGACGACTGATCCGTGTACATGAAAGAATGAATGGGGCCATGTATCGTGAGATTTTGAGTGCAAACCTCCTCCTATCAGCAAGGGCATTGAAGATGAAACGTGGCTGGGTCTTTCAGCATCACAATGATCCCAAACACACCGCCCGGGCAATAAAGGACTGGCTTCGTAAGAAGCATTTCAAGGTCCTGGAGTGGCCTAGCCAGTCTCCAGATCTAAACCCCAAAGAAAACCTTTGGAGGGAGTTGAAAGTCCGTGTTGCCCAGCGACAGCCCCAAAACATCACTGCTCTAGAGGAGATCTGCATGGAGGAATGGGCCAACATACCAGCAACAGTGTGTGACAACCTTGTGAAGACTTACAGAAAATGTTTGACCTCTGTCATTGCCAACAAAGGATATATAACAAAGTATTGAGATGAACTTTTGATATTGACCAAATACTTATTTTTTCCACCATAATTTGCAAATAAATTCTTTCCAAATCAGACAATGTGATTGTCTGGATTTGTTTCCACATTTTGTCTCTCATAGTTGAGGTATACCCATGATGACAATTGCAGGCCTCTCTCATCTTTTTAAGTGGGAGAACTTGCACAATTGGTGGCTGACTAAATACTTTTTTGCCCCACTGTATACCACCAAGCAACTCATGGTTCAAGCCAGATATTTGGCTAGATGTATGTATGAATTTTCATATAGATTCACCCATGGATTGGCTATATATGCACATCTTCCATGAAGCTAATTTTTTGCATCAACTATTACGGTATACATACACTTATCTTTTCATCTTTAGTGTCTGGAGCGGTTCCTTCTTCCGTTTACTGACCATTGAGTCAGGTATACCATATATCCCTCATCTGGAATTCCCTGGACTTCCACCCAACAATATTGGAAGCATTGTTTTATGCCCATCCGCCCTTTTTTTTTGACTGACTGACATATGACTGGGACTTTATTGGGAGTGTAGAATCCAGCTCGGGTATGCTTCCCATTTCAAGACGGTGACATTAACCTGTTACAGGTACACACTGCTCTGATTTAGGAACGTTCTGTGGGGTCATTTGGTCTTTATGGGTGGTCTCTGGGGTATATCAGGTACATATAGGGGGTGTTCTTCACACTAGGGGAGGGAGTGGGTCCGCCAGCTGTACAATCACTGTCTTCTCCGGATGGTTGAACTCGCAGTGATTGGATAGCCTTCTTTTTGCGTTTTCTTTTGGTCCATTATAGAAACCTGGGGTATTATAGGAATGTGTTTTTTATTCATGTATTGTGCCCATCATAGGCTATTAAAACTTTATAGTGTTACTCATTTAGGCGTGTGGAGGTCTATTTGTTTATGTAATTTTGACCACACCCCCGATATATCTCGGTGAGCACTATTGTTATAATAGGTAGGACTCCCATCTGGCTCTCTTCTGTGTATACCTAGAAAGTTTCATAACCAGAAAGAGACAGACAGACGGGTCCCTTTCACAGCCCATTCCTTGTGGAATTTGCCTGTGTATGGCTAGCCTGATGTTGGCAACACACAAAGGAATGCGACTGCTCAGTAATTACTACTGACAATTTTATTACTGCTTATGGAACTCCTGATTGTAGCCACCAATATTACATTTGAGAGGAAGTGCCACGGTCATGTTATTTTTCTCGAACACACTGACCTACCTATACTAGTTGTGTGTAAATGATCCTCTCTGTGGAAGGCAATTATGTTTAGGAAACATTATTGCAATGTGTCTGCACTATACAGCTTGTAATATATAATAGTTTAATATTTACATATGGATTACTCTTGCAGTCACAAAACAGAAGACAAACTGTAAACTTACCCTGCTAGTAGGTCGCCATCCTACTCTGACCAAGGGCCGAAGTGCAGCAAATGGTAAGAGGTAATAAAGGATCGTGAGAGGCCAAGAACGCAGCTTCAGGGCAGACCTAGACATACAGGTCAGCTGCCCCAACCTCCGTCTGAGAGCCAGCTGAGGGAACTGCAACCTGCAAATCAGACACAAATATGAAAAGATCCTGGCACATACCCAGTATGAGCACTACACCACTGGAACTATGGAAGCAACATGGCAGTGCACAACAGGTGTAATCCATTGTGACTTTCTACAGGACAGACCTGCTGGAGGACGTTTAGAACACTGCGGTTTGCCTAAATATTCAGCGTCTCATGCCTTTATCTCCTAGGAAGAGGGGGTAGCACATAGGACCACAAGACAAACTTACATGGACACAAATCCAGCTAATTAACACATAAAGTTGCCTATCAGAAGAGATCATTAATGTTTCATAAAACGGGTTCCAAGTAAAGTTTTAAAGGGCTGGGCCAACCTCACCAGACACAGATAAGCACCTTCTTAACCTATCACTGTTGCTGATTATCCAGATACAAATCAGATTTTCCATAATGTCTATAAGGATCGAGCTGACCCAAGCACAAAGAGAACAGCCAGATCAGTTGCAAGGGGCACAATGTAAAAATACTACAGAGACTAATCATCCATTCCAACAGCAATTTTGCTGGAAAACACAAAAAGTATGCTGTGCTGAGATCAAAGTATCATCACCAAAAAAACAAAACAATACAAAAGCAACTTACATTAAGTGGAATACTGAGACATTCAGCTCAAGATCTTTTTCAGTGATGTCAAGCAGGAGATGAGGTACCCAGGAGCCAGAGCCGCCTCTCACACTCCCCCTTCAATGCAGACAGCCATGGACCAATCCCTGCTTTTCTGCCTCTTTCCCCATCCATCCCTTCCAGTGACACATTCCTTTCAGGCCTGGTGCCTCTTTCACGCTGCAAATGCTGAGCAAGCTGCTTTTCTGCCCGACTGACCACACAGTAGCATCATTCTCTCCCCCCACCTCTCACTCCACTGAATACATAAGGAGCTTTTGCCTAATTAGGCCAAACAAAAGCTTAGCCATTGCTCTCCCTGTCCTTTCCTCATTTTGGCTGACCTGCAATCGGAAGGTACCTGAAGCGTGCCCGTCTGCTGGTAGTACTGTCAGGTTCTGCTGGGTCTGTTTGCTCTTCCCTGGCACTGTTATTGGCACTGGCTGATCGTGTTCTGCGAACATGAAGTTTCACTTTGCGCAGGTTACATCTGAAGGGAGCAGGGTTGTTTGCAGGTTTCCGGCATCTCACCATCTCCTCGGGTAAAGGTCCGGACCGTGCTGGCCCTTCGGTGACTGGCACATCATCAGGTCCGAGGCTGCCGGTCTTTGCTGCCTCCTAGCCTGGCAGAGGATGTGACGACACAAAATAATACTCTGCAATAAGCAGGTTTCTATCTCTTGCTCCTCCTTCCATACCTCAGCAGCTAGGAGTTCCTCGCCCTTTATCCCTCACAGCATTTAAATATTACAGGTCAGCGCTACCTCTACCACATGATCTATATAAAAGAGATTATGTAAAACATTCGATATTCACACCCACAGAAATTTCCCGACTACCTCCGGTAGAAGGAAATGCTATATCTATAAACATGAAATGACCGCCACAATATATGCACAACTTTTAAAAAGCTAAAATATAAAAAAGGCACAACAACCAAATTCACAAAAGCCAAGTAAGGTTTTTTTCTCTATTTGTAATACAAAATTACTAATACCGAAAGAATCTGCAACACAGATAACTGTACAAAGATAAAAAAAAAAAAACAACACTGCAATTGAATTTAGAAAGTCCATTACCCTGTCTGATTGTTTATGCAGCTAAACATTTTAGTTTCCCAAAATTGAACTGGTTGAACTAGATGGACTTGTGTATTTTTTCATCCAGACTAGCTATGCAACAATGGACAAATACTGCCTTGGTCACAATGATTGAATGAGAAATCCCACAAAATATACCTATAGAAGTTAATGCATTTCCAGCAGCCAAAATAGATCGATAAACAGGTATCTGCTACCTAGTTACCAGTCTCTCTTTGCATCCTTGGAAATTCTCAACACCTTTTCCAACCCGTTGATGAAAATTCCTCTGTTCCAGGAATCATAGATAATTTTATTTCTTCTATGCTGGTTTTCCTCCTGACCCGATACCATGATGAAGTGTTAATCCTGGAGTAACAATCCAACTGAGGGATACATAAGTTAATTGAGGTTTAACCTCATAATGACTGTCAGATACAACAAAGCGAATACAAACCATTTCCAAAGCTTAGCAAAGTGACCAGTTACACTTACCGGTAACGGTGTTTCTGGGAAGTCTTCCAGGACGGCACAATGAGAGATGACTGGCTCCACCTGACAGGAAACACAATCAATTCAAAGAGGTTAAAGCACCCGCCCCTCCCCGTGCTCCTCAGTTATGAAAAAGTACAGACCCACACCAGTGCACGAGAGAGAAAACACACACCCAAATAACTCTATACAAACCAATGTATCAACCAAAGCGGTGGGAAGTAGGCCTGCCGTCCTGGAAGACTTCCCAGAAACACCGTTACCGGTAAGTGTAACTGGTCACTTTCTCAAGTCGTCTTCCAGGACGGCACAATGAGAGAGAAGCAAGTAGCTTCAGGCCTACCTTAGGGTGGGACGACTGCTTGCAGGACCTCTCTACCAAAAGGACAGGTCCTGAGGTGACAGCAACTTCACTCTGTAATGCCTTAGAATGTATTCTGGCTTGACCAAGTCGTAGCTTTACAGATCTGTTCCACCGAAGCTCCGGCTCTTTCTGCCCAGGAGGTTGCCAAAGAGCGAGTAGAATGAGCTTTAACTTTCGGGGCTGTCTTACCAGCCTGGTCATAAGCTATGGAGATTGTCTGTCTGATCCATCTAGATATGGATGCTCTAGATGCCTGTTGGCCTTTTTTCTGTCCAAAAAAATAATAATTAGTAAATGGCTGGATTTCCTAAATTCACCCACTCTATCCAGATAAGCTAGCAGACACCGTCTGACATCTAGACAATGAAAGGAGGCCTCTCTTTCATTTTGTGGATTTGAACAAAAGGAAGGAAGAATAATTTCTTGTGATCTATGAAACTTTGACACTACCTTAGGGAGGTACAGGGGGTCCTGCCTAAGAATAACTCTGTCCTCGAATAAACTAAAGAAAGGCTCTTTAATCGTCAGAGCCTGCATGTCGCCTATTCTTCTGGCTGTTGTAATTGCCAGAAGAAAAGCAAACTTAAATGTCAGTAATTTAACTGAAATATCTTCTAGTGGCTCAAACGGAGCCTTAGTTAATTGTTCCAAAACTAACGTAAGGTCCCAGGGCGGGACTCTAGAGATCTGAACCGGGGACAATCTATCCCTGGCCATTAGAAATCCTTTAACTAGAGGGTCCAGTGATAACTTTTTGTCCAAAAAATTCGATAAGGCTGCTACCTGTACTCTTAGAGTCTTGGTAGCGAGACCTAAGTCGGCGCCATCCTGGAGAACGTCCAGGATGACCGAGGTTTCTTGCTGGGATACCTTTCTCACTAGACACCAGTGAGAGAAGACTCCCCACACCTGTAGATACGTCTGGTGACCTCCTTTCTACTTGAGAGGAGAGTGTTAATCACTTTCTCGGAACATCCCCTCTCCCGCAGGTTTTGCCTCTCAAGCACCAGGCCGTCAGCTTGAAGAAGCTGGGATCTGGGTGAAAGACTGGTCCCTGCCGAGAAGGTCCACCCGAACTGGTAGATGGAGGGGAGGTGCTACAGACCAGTTCTGTAGAGCGGGAAACCAGGCTCTCTTGGGCCACCAAGGAGCAATTAGAATGAGTCTGGTCTCAGAGACCTAGTTTTTGTAGGACTCTTGGAATGAGACTCAGAGGGGGAAAAGCATAAGCCAGGTGAAAACTCCATACCTGAGCCAGTGCATCCACCCCCCCTGAGCCCCACTCCCGGGACAGGGAAAAGAATCTTCTTACTCTCCTGTTCTCCTTGCGGGCAAAGAGGTCTATTTCTGGCCTTCCAAAATGTTGGCACACCAGGTTGAACACCTCTGGGTTCAGCTCTGCCCAGCCCAGAATTCCTAGAGACAAGGTTTAGCAGGGAGGGAGACCTGGTTCCCCCCTGATGATTTAGGAAGGCCACCGTGGTCGCATTGTCGGAGAGGATCTGGACCTCCCGGTCTCGGATCCTTTCCTCGAACGCTTTTAGGGCCTCCCCAACCGCCAATAATTCCCGGAAGTTTGAGGAGGCGTGTCACTGATCCTGATTCCAGGAACCCTGGGCTCGGAGTTCGCCTAAGTGGGCCCCCCAACCCCAGGAGCTTGTGTCCATCGTTATCCTGAGGGGGTCTGTCTGAGTCCATAGATGACCCACCTGCAACTTCTGAGGAAGAGGCCACCAGCTCAGAGAGTCCTTTACTACCTCTGGGATGGAGATTCTGTGGTCTAATGTCCCTCTTGTTCCGTCCCAGGAGGAAAAGAGGAATTGTTGGAGAGGTCTGGAGTGGAGCTGAGTCCACGGGACCACAGGAATACAAGAGGTCATTAGACCCAGTACCCTCATGATGTCTCTGAAAGAGAACTCTCCTGGCTCCAACAGAGACCAGACCGCTGCCATGAGGCCCTAGGCCTTCTCCTGGGGCAAGAAGAGCCTCCTCTGTAGGGAGTCTATCAGGAAACCCAGGTAAACTTTTCTTTAGTCCGGGATCATCGAGGACTTCTCCCTGTTTATGATCCAACCTAGGGATTCCAGGGTACTCACAACCTTGGTCAGGTCTGCGAGGAGGAGATCTCAACTCTGGTTGTAGAGTAGAAGATCGTTGAGATAAGGGACTATTGATATACCCTGCAAGTGTAGGAAGGCGACCACCTCTGCTACGATTTTTGTAAACACCCTTGGGCTGGAAGCCAGTCCAAAGGGGAGGGCAGCAAACTGCCAGTGTTGAATCCCTTGAGGAGACTTGACTGAAAGTCTAAGGAAGGCCTGATGTCCTGGAAAGATCGGGACATGTAGGCAGGCGTCCTTTAAGTCGATCGTTACCATGTATACCTCCTTCAGAAGGAGTTTTCTGAGGGTGTATATGCTCTCCATGCGAAATTTCTTATGACGCAGAGAGGTATTCAGGGGTCTCAGGTTTATTACTCCAATGGTATTTGCCTGAGGATTTTGGGACAACGAAGATATGGGAGTAGACCCCCCATTCCGCGTTGACCCGCAGGTACCGGAACTACCACTCCCTGTTCTGCTAGGTCTGAGATGTTTTGCAGAAGACCTGCCTTCTTGAGGGGGTCCCTGGGGAGAAATGTTAATAGGAACTTTGAGGGGGGGGGGTGAAGAAACTCCAGCCTGTAACCCTCTCTTATAATGTTGAGAATATGAGGGCTCTGAGTAATACTCTCCCACCTGGAAAGGAATTGGGAAAGTCTTCCCGCCTACCCTCACGTCACTTCAAGTCCTTTTCATTTGATTTTTGGTTGGAAAAGAGGATACTTCCTTTCGGTTTATCCTTCCCAACGCCCCACTTCCTATTACCGGCAGGCTTCTTGCTTGAGAAGCGGTTTCTACCCTGAGGGCCTCGAAAATTCTTTTTTGGTCCCTTTTAGGTTTGGTGGGAAACTTCTTGCCCTTATCAGTAGATCTTGACAGAGCTTGAACAAGCCCTGTACCAAAAAGGAGGGAGCCCTCCAATGGGAGTCCACATAAGCGGGTCCTGTAACTGCGCTACCTATCACCTGTAGAGAGTCTAGGACTCCCCTGGACTTGGACACACGGGAAACATGTCCTATTAGCTTGGCTATCCATGTATCCGCGTTCCTAGCTATACAAGCTGAAGCCAACGCGGGGCTCATTGCTGCCGCATTGGCTTCCCAGGCTCTACGCAAGGTCGTCTCAGTACGGCGATCCATCAAAGGAAGGTCCTACCGAGATCTGAACTCGGATCGCTGGATTCAGAGTCCAGAGTGCTAACCATTACACCATGGAACCTCTCCTTGATATTACCCGCGTCCTCAAAGGAGAGGTCGGATTGCTTTGACACCTGTGCCAAAGAGGCATCCAATCTGGGAACTTTAAAGAATTTCTCCTCATCCTCCCCCTTAAAAAGGACACCTACGCTTCCAAGTTTTATACTTCAGAAGCTTCCTCTCAGGTTCCTTTCACTCTCAAAGGATCACATCTTTGAGAGTCTGATGAACCGGAATGGCTCTGGGTTGGGCCCTTACCAGGCCTCGGTACAATCTATCCTGTGTAGATACCTGCTCCGAGATCGGGACATGTAGGTAGGAGAGTCTAGGACTCCCCTGGACTGCGCTACCTATCACCTGTAGTCGGCTCCTGAATTTCTTCAGAGGCGTAGATTGCACCAAGGAGGCCTTACATGTTGTCAGCTGAGAAGATGTGTCTTCCTGACCTAGAGCCCTCTTCCTCCTCCTCAGCCTGACTATCTACCAGGCCCTCATCGGAAAGTCCCTGATCAGGGATCTCCGAGTCTTCTTCTGCCTCCGAGTCCTGAGACAGGAGGGATCTCAGGGATTCTGGGTGTCCTCTCCCTAATCTGGTTGAGGAGGAACTCCTCTGGTTCTTTAGCCTTAAGGGAGGCTTGAAAATCCTTAAGGGTGGCAAGCATCTGGGTTTGGACAGAGAGAAAGTCTCTCATAACCTGAGATGTTTCCTTCCCCGCCAGCTTCTGGATACACTTGAAGCAGAAGGGCTTGGAATGGGTTGAAGGTAATTTCTCATTACAGTTGCCGCATCTTTTGGAGCGGGCAGGGGCTCTAGAGGAACGACTAGCAACCCCTTGGGCAGTGACGTCCTCACCTGCAATGTAAGAGTACACAGGAATGCATTTAGAAAGAACCCTGTGACAGGCAAGGGGAAAGAGTCGGGGTACCCTCCCCCATCATGACCCCTGCTGGCTGGGTTGACTCACCCCCTGTGGTCTCCTCTGTAGCCGCGGCCGTGGTCGGCCTCTCCTCATGTTCCCTGCCGCTTAGGTGTGATGAGCAAGTCACTGCAGAGGCACTGGAGGAGTGAAAAAGGGCGCCTCTCTTCCTGGCGTCCCTCCGCTGTTAATGCCGGTAAGCAGACGCCGGCCGTCGCCATTTTGCCGGAGACCGGAAATGACGCGACGCGTGATGGCGTCATCCCTGAAGCTAGAGGACGAATGTCCCAGACTCCGGGAAGATGGCGCCGCAATCATACGCTCCTGCATAGAGCGGCGCCATAGAACGAGCGGCCCGCGCGAGCAGGGATTACCGGAGGGACCTGCCAGCCCCCCCCTCCAGAAAGGACGCCCAGACAGGTAGGGGGGGTGGAAGGAGGATAGATGGCCCCTGAAGTCCCAGGTACAGCCCAGCACCTAGGGTCCTTCAGTGCTCAGGGAGGCTCTTCTACTGCCCTCCCTGAGAAGAGAAATGGGATACCCCCCCAGGACGGACAATAGAGTCCTGCTAGGCCCAGAGGCTTCCCAGGCATTCAGCTCAGCTCCCGGGGGGGGGGGGGGGGACTTCCAGCCCCAGGCCTTCAGTCTGTGGGAAAAAAATAAACTGTTTCGCTGTGGGGAAACACAATCAAGAACTGAGGAGCACGGGGAGGGGCGGGTGCTTTAACCTCTTTGAATTGATTGTGTTTCCTGTCAGGTGGAGCCAGTCATCTCTCATTGTGCCGTCCTGGAAGACGACTTGAGAAAAATGGACATGAACCACCCACAAAGAGAAGCAGAAGAAGAGGTTGGAAAGTCTATTTCCGAGATTAACACTTTAAAATATAATTTTAAACATATTTCACAATATTTTTCACACAATTCTTCCTTCATTGCATAGGTTTTTGTCCTTTAACTTTAAAAAATAGTTTTCTGTATGCAACAAAGAAAAAAAATAATATGGGCTGCACTGTCATGTGGCTCTTCAGATCGTCAGTTATTTGCCACCATTCTGTATTGCTGTTTGCTCAAAATCTCTCAGTAAGACATTATAAATTCATATTTGAGTTTTCTTCAGTTCCCAAAAACGTAGGAAAGGCTGCAAACTGGTTACGTAGATCTGAAACCCACCAAGAACTTTGCACGGTCCAGGTAACATGTATGGAGTCCAGAAACACAGAATCAGCTTTCTGATAAATTCTCTGTTCCTTATCCAGTTCAGACTAGCACATAGTCTTATCGAAGCAATTCTCCAGGTTCTCCTTTACATGCTGGTAGTGTAAAATGCCTGAAACAAGTTGCAGCATTGTATTCCGATTGTCTGCGTAGAGGGTTCTTTACTGTAAGAGTGGTTAGGATGTGGAGTTCTCTTCCACAGGCAGTGGTTTCAGCAAGGGTGCATCGATCATTTAAAAAAACTATTAGAGAAGCAACTGAATGACCGAACATACAGGGATATACAATGTAATACTGACATATAAATCACACACATAGGTTGGACTTGATGGACTTGTGTCTTTTTTTCAACCTCACCAACTATGTAACTATCTTTTGTTTGCTTGCCATTTTGGACAGCTACAAAATATATTCCCAAAGCCCCAATTTTGCAATATTTCGTTATTTTATTTTTTTAGCTATTCCACCCATTGCAGTTAAGTGTACCACTAATACACTAAAGACCTAAAAGCGGTATTGAACCCAAAACCAAACATGTAATATATTGCAGCTTGGAAATCATTAGATGTGGTGGCTGCATTCATTTTCCTTTAGTTTTTTTCCCCTAGGGATCTGGCCAGCAACACACCTCCTGTATTAGTAAGCCCCTACTCTGGATAAAAGAGCACTGGGGCATTTTTGGACAGCAGCGTTGTCCTTTTAGTGCAAATTACTACAGAAAACCAGTTAATTCCAAGGGATTCACATACTTTTACTTGCCACTGTATTCTATGCATCACACACGTACCCTCCACTAAGTGGCAAAAAACAATCAAAAAAAAAGGTAAAAACAAAGTTCACAGCTGCAAAAAAATGGACCGATAGAATACAGTATAGAAGCTGCCATTGTTGACATCTTATAAAAATGCTAGTTGCCTGGCCACTGTGCTAATCAAATGGCTTCAATATTTTTTGAGTCACTGACATCATTCTGACTTTCTATTCTGCACGATTGTTCCAGGTCAGTGACAAGGAAAGCATTGAAACCAAAAGACAGCCAGGCAACAAATTTTAGAAGTCAGTGAGTAAAGATTATTAATTGTCGGTTTCTCATCTAGCTAAATATGGTATTTGGACAGATGCAAAGATGTAGGTACATTGTAATAAGTTTAAACTGTAAACATATTTAATTAGGTTTTTAACAACCAAGACCGGACCCTTTCACCTCCTTCCTGCCCATGGCTATTTTTCAGAATTCAGCATAGTCACACTTTCAATGGCAACTACTCAGTCATAAAACACTGTACCCAAAATGAAAGGGTTAGCATTTTTTGAGACAAATATAGCTCTTTTGGTGGTATTTAATCACCACTGGGTTTTTTTTATATTTTTGCTATAAACACTGAAAATTTTGAAAAAAAAAAAAAAAAAGTTTCTTAGGTTTGTATTACACAATTTTGCAAATAAATACTCTTTCTTCATAAATTCAGGCCAAAATGTATTCTGTTGCATTCCTTTAGTATCAGAAATCAGTGTATAAATCAGTGTATATTATTTACTCTGTGCAAAAGTTAGAGGGTCTACAAACTATGGTATATATACACTTGAACAATGCCAAGACAGCATAAATACTCCTTAAGGCCGGGTTCACACTGGTACGACAAACGCTCCGACATTGGGAGCTCATGTCGCATGACGTGTGAAAATCAATGTTTCCCTATGGGAGCCGTCTTAACTGGTCCGACACATGTCGGTCCGACTTTGAAAATGCTCCCTGTACTACTTTGGTCCGACTTTGGTCCTACTTCAGCCCATTGAATATCACTGAAGTCGGATCGCCGTCTTGCCTGATCCGACTTTGGCATGTGACTTGTGCTCCGATGATCTTGAGGGGGAACTCCACACAAAAAAACAATACAAAAAAAAACCGGCATGGGTTCCCCCTCTAAGAGCATACCAGGTCCTTCGGTTTGGTATGGATTTAAAGGGGAAACCCCCTACACCGAAAAAAACTGCGTGGGGGGCCCCCAAAGTCCATAGCAGACCCTTATCTGAGCACGCAGCCCAGCCGGTCAGGAAAGAGGGTGGGGACGAGCGAGTACCCTCCTGGACCATACCAGGCCACATGCCCTCAACGGGGGGGGGGTTCCTTTGGGGCAAGGGGGATCCCTGTGCCCCCCACCCCAAAGCACCTTGTCCCCATGTTGATGAGGACAGAGGGTCTCTTCCCGACAACCCTGGCCGTTGGTTGTCGGGGGCTGCGGGGGCTTATCGGAATCTGGGAGCCCCCTTTAATAAGAGGGCCCCCAGATCCCGGCCCCCCACCCTATGGGAATGAGTATGGGGTACATTGTACCCCTACCCATTCACCTGGAAAAAATAAAACACACTACATACAGGTCCTTCTCAAAAAATTAGCATATTGTGATAAAGTTCATTATTCTCTGTAATGTACTGATAAACATTAGACTTTCATATATTTTAGATTCATTACACACAACTGAAGTAGTTCAAGCCTTTTCTTGTTTTAATATTGATGATTTTGGCATACAGCTCATGACAACCCAAAATTCCTATCTCAAAAAATTAGCATATCATGAAAAGGTTCTCTAAACGAGCTATTAACCTAATCATCTGAATCAACTAATTAACTCTAAACACCTGCAAAAGATTCCTGAGGCTTTTAAAAACTCCCAGCCTGGTTCATTACTCAAAACCGCAATCATGGGTAAGACTGCCGACCTGACTGCTGTCCAGAAGGCCATCATTGACACCCTCAAGCAAGAGGGTAAGACACAGAAAGAAATTTCTGAACGAATAGGCTGTTCCCAGAGTGCTGTATCAAGGCACCTCAGTGGGAAGTCTGTGGGAAGGAAAAAGTGCGGCAGAAAACGCTGCACAACGAGAAGAGGTGACCGGACCCTGAAGAAGATTGTGGAGAAGGACCGATTCCAGACCTTGGAGGACCTGCGGAAGCAGTGGACTGAGTCTGGAGTAGAAACATCCAGAGCCACCGTGAACAGGCGTGTGCAGGAAATGGGCTACAGGTGCCGCATTCCCCAGGTCAAGCCACTTTTGAACCAGAAACAGCTGCAGAAGCGCCTGACCTGGGCTACAGAGAAGCAGCACTGGACTGTTGCTCAGTGGTCCAAAGTACTTTTTTCGGATGAAAGCAAATTTTTTTTTTGCAAATATTAATTTTATTTACATTTTTCAAGAAGAAAAAAAGAAAAGGAGAACAGGAAATGAGGCACAAGCCCCAACAAGCTTACAATCATATAACTTCAGTGAAGGTCGCAGCCTCCCAGGTCGATTCACAGACATTAGCAATACATTATGTCAGCCTATTATCCTTCTATTATTGCTTCAACTTCTTGTGTTTCATTGGTCTCTGGACCAGGGTGAGGCTAGCCACCTAGGTCTCACCCCGTAAGCTGTCTATATAGTTCACTAGATTGTAATTTAAAGAGGATATAGAGAAGAGAAAAGAAAAGGGAATAAGCACAGGTCAGAAAGGGTCGAGAAGGGGGAGGGGGGGGGAGTGGGTAGCCGCCTGTCTCCACAGATTGGTATCGGGTCGTACTCCAATTTACTAGTGAGATTGAGCAGATTCATGGTGAGATTTAGGTCCCCAGAAGGGCTTTCCCTTCATCCGATAGGATGAAAATGTTCCACAAATCCCAGGTCTTCTTATAGATTTCACGTTTATCCTGTGAGGTCAGTATAAGGTCTTCCATTTTGTTTATGTCTTCCACCTTCCGCAACCACAGTGCTGCGGTCGGTGGGCATTGTTGTTTCCACAACAGTGGGATACAGGCCTTTGCTGCATTCGTCAGGTGTCTCAGTAAGGATTTCCTGTATCTCTTGGGAGAAAGGGTAGATAAGTGGAGTAAGAAGAATGCTGGGTCATCCGGGATTTGGAATTCTGTAAACTTTTGGGACGTGGTGCGGACCACAGCCCAAAAGGTTGTTAGCAACGGGCAGGACCAGAACATGTGTAACAATGTCCCCCTTTCCCCCTGACACCTCCAGCATAGCTCAGATGATTCGGGAAAGATCTTATGTAGCCGACTGGGCGTGTAATACCACCTAGTCAAAATTTTGTAGCTTGTTTCCTGCATTTTAGTGCAGATGGAGGATTTAAGGGCAAGGTCTATCATGATCTGTTTCTGCGGCGTTGAAAAGGTACATTGCAGGTCTGCTTCCCACCCATCAAAGCATGCCAAATTCGGCGCTCCCGACGGTGTGTTCAGCAGAGCGTACATGCTTGACAGGACCTGCGCCAAAGGTTCCTTCCCCGTTAGGAATTCCTCAAACGGAGTCCTCTGTCTAGCGTAGAGGTAGGGTTCTGAGATGCTGTGTAGGAAATGGTGCAACTGGGCCGCGTTCCAAAATGGCAGTTGGTAACTGCCATTCGGGTCCGTCAACTCCCCCATGGTAGGCCATCTATCCTGAATCACAAATGCGCCCGCTAGTGTTTGGTCGCCTCCTCTTAGCGCCTGGAAGTTCAAAGGGGGAGTTCCCCGGGGGGAAGTTAGGGTTCCCAATAATTGGAGTCATAGGGGATTTCTTAGTTGTCTGTGCGGTCTGAAGGGTCGCCTGTCTGCATTGTCTCAGAGTGTTCCCGATCAAGGGATGGGTCTTAATCTCTGTGGGCAGTGAGTCGTAACACCAAATTGCTGTCCCTAACGGTGTCTCCAACTGACTTTGTTCTACCTGAGCCCACAGTTTCAGCTCTTGGTGTCGTGACCAGTCCACCACCCTCCCAAGGTGTATAGCCTGGTAGTACCGTTTGACGTCTGGGAGTGCTAGCCCTCCATGTTGTTTAGGAGCCGTCAGCAAGGCTCGTGGTAGTCGTGGTTTTTTGTTTGCCCACACAAATCTGGTGAACACCGCCTGCACTTGCCTAAAGTAGCTGGGGGGTATTCTAATCGGCAGGGCCTGAAACAGGTATAGAATTTTGGGTAGGATACTCATTTTTATTAAATTGCACCTCCCGAACCAGGAGTGTATCCCTTTGTGCCATTTCTCCAATAGGACTTTAATTTTTGTCAGTAGGGGGGGGAAGTTAGCTTCGTAAATTCGTGACAGGTCTGAAGGGATCTTTGTACCCAGGTAAGTCAATATGGACGAGGTCCAACGGAACTTAAAGCTCGCTTGTAGGGTAGTGATGTCTTGTGTTGGTATTGATATTCCCATGGCCTCAGATTTATTATAGTTAATTTTGAGATTGGACAGTTTCCCAAATGTGTCTAGTTCTTTAAGTAGATTGGGAAGTGATGTCCCTGGATCAGTCAATGAGAAGAACATGTCGTCGGCATACGCCGATATTTTATGTCGTCGCCGTCCGTCCGATATGCCGTGAATGTCAGTATTAAGTCTGATTGTGGAAAGCAATGGTTCCACTGAAAGTGCATACAACAAGGGGGATAATGGACATCCCTGTCGCGTACCATTAGTGATAGGAAGAGCATCTGACAATACTCCGTTCACCTTCACTTGGGCTGTCGGATTACTGTAAATGCTGGCTATGCGGTTGAGCATTTTCTCTCCTAGACCTACTCCTCTCAGGACAGTAAACAGGTATGGCCAGTTGACTCTGTCAAACGCCTTTTCGGCGTCAGTGTTCAGGAGAACACAAGGAATTTGTTTTTTTACAATATGTAGCAGATTTAACACTTTAGTGGTGCTATCTCTAGCTTCCCTCGATGGTATAAAGCCCACCTGATCTAAATGTATAAGATGCTGCAGGTGTAGTGTAAGTCGGTTAGCCAGTATTTTCGTAAATAGTTTAAGGTCGACATTGAGCAGCGATATGGGTCTGTAACTCCCACATATCTCCGGGTCTTTCCCGTCCTTCCATATCACCGAAATGTGCGCATCCAAGGTATCTCTGGCGAATGCACCCCCTTCCCCAGTTTCGTTAAAAACTTTTAGGAGACGGGGACCTAGTGTTGGAAGCAGTATTCTATAATACTGTAACGTGTACCCGTCAGGACCCGGAGCTTTCCCCGGTTTCAATTGCTTCATAGCCTGTTGCAGTTCTAGCAGGGTAATGGGGGTGTCCAAATCAGTTCGGGTCTCTGCGGAGAGGGTCGGGAGTCGGGCAGATGACACATAGTCGTCCAACTCTCGTTGTGATCCTGTAACTGGTGGCAAGTTATACAGAGTAGTATAAAAGGACTTAAATTCCTGGCTAATTTGCTTGGGAAGGGTTACCCTGCTTCCGTCTGGTTTAGCGATATGTGGGACATACGTGGAAAGTCTGAGGTCCTTAACTGATTGAGCTAGCAGTCTCCCGCATTTATCCCCAGATTCGTAGGTAGATTTTCGGCAGACCTGTAGGGATGCTTTTGCCCTGTATTGTAGTATGTCGTTTATTTGCTTCCTAATCGTCTCCAAGTCTATAGTCAATTGTTGGGTGGGGGCATGTTTGTGTCTGGATTCTATTACCTTGAGGTCTCTGAGCAAGTGGGTGAGTGTCTGGTTCCGTTCTCTTTTAATCCTGGCCCCGTGCTTAATAAGGATACCCCTAATCGCCGGCTTGTGAGCCTCCCAGAGGGTCTCTGGTGCGCAGTCTGGGCGGTCGTTTTCTACAAAGTAGAAATTGAGTTCTCTAGAGACCTCATTTAGGACCTCTGGAGTCTGTAATAGGCTCTCATTTAGTCTCCAAAATTTTTGACTGGTGGTAGATGAGTCCATGAGCTTATATGACAGCGATATGGGAGCATGATCCGACCATGTCCTGTTTCCTATCTCAGTGTATTCTGCAGCTTCCAGTTGGTTGTGTGGGATCATAAAATAGTCTATCCTCGAGTATGTTTGGTGTAATGGGGAGTAGTATGTATAGTCTCTATCGCCTGAGTGTTGCAGGCGCCAGATGTCTATAAGCTGCATCCTATGTAAGGTCTTGGATATCCGTTTAAGTTGGGCAATAGGAATCGAGGTCCTTCCCAGCGAGGTGTCAACCGCCGGAGTCAGGGGGGTATTAAAATCTCCACCTAAGATCAGTTTCCCCTCCGTGAACCCCTGGAGGTGTTCCAGTGTTCCCTCCAGGAACGCGGCTTGGCCTTCATTGGGAGCATACACTGCTGCTATGGTCAGCAAAGTGGTCCCAACTAGGCCCTTAATAAAAACGAAGCGGCCCGTAGGGTCCAGTTGGCACCCCCTGCACTGCCAGGGGATTTTACCTGACAGCAGTACGGTCACTCCTTTGGATTTCGCATTTGGGTTCGTAGAATGGTATGCGACTGGGTAGTATTTGTTTCTAAGGTAGGGTAATTTGGTGTCCTTAAAATGGGTCTCCTGCAATAAGGCTATATCTACTTTTGATCTTCTAAGGTCATTTAGCAACATGCGTCTCTTTTCTGGCGTATTGAGGCCCCGTACGTTAAGTGACATCACCTTTACACTCTGTGTCTTCATTGTGGATGGAGTTGGGCTTTTAAGTTTTAGTCGGCGGTGTGGGTATGGGGGAGTATAGGGTGAGATGGGGAGGGTAGAAGATAGTAAGAGTAGAGAAAGTCAGTGAATAAGTATAGTTATGAAGAGAGAAAGAAAAAAAAAAAAAAAGGTAGAGAGTTGGAACACGAATTCCAAATTGGGGCTAGGTCTAGTACCCAGGCCCCGTAGTAAAAAAACCTTTATGTGCGCGTATGTCAATCGGGGAGTTATACACTTCCCCAACCGAGGCACGCTATCCTATTTGGAGGAACGGTAGGACAAAGCTCATCCGGGTGAGCCCTCCGCCGTCCCTCTCCCGCTATCTGGCTAGTCTGAAAAAGTTATGCACAATTGCACTATCCGAAAAGAAACAAAAGAAGGAACAGAGAGAAAAAAAAAAAAAAAAGGGAAAAACATCATATGAAACATTCTGCCATCCGAACAACCTTTTCACATTTCACATTTATGGCAGTCTAACAGTAGAAACTCGCATCAAAACTGCTGCATATCCTATGCCCAACTATCACTAGGACCCCTGTCCCCTGGGCCAGATCGTAGTTATCACGTGACCCCATGTCCAAGCCCCCCTCATCCCTCTCCATCCATTATCTGAGGGTCCCCAAATCCGCCTCTCCTCCGCCGCACCCCCCCCCCGGGGGCACCAACTCGTCTTCCGCCCTCCCAGCCATGTCCCATATTCCTCTGGTTTGATAAAATAAGGGAGGCTCTATCCTGCCGATGGACCTCTATCTACCCCTATAAGTGGTCTAACAGATTATCGCAATACATCACTCTATTATGCATAGCCGATCATGAAGATCTATTCCTTAGTAACTCATTACTCAAAGCATGTCTGATGCGACTCTGAGCCACACGTTGCTTGCATACCCAAAGCGTCTCTGGCGTAAGCCTCAGGGAGGATAGTCCTTGCTCACGAGTCTCTGCTCCGTAGTTGCTGCGTATACCCGCAATGTTCCCGTCAATCTCCACTCCTGATGTCCCCCCCTCCCAAAAACAGAGGGAGAAATCAAAAAGCGACACAGTGCAGAACACCAGGCCAAGTAACCCTGTGGGGTAGGAGAAACATTGGTGATAAGTGGCATGGATGGGTATTGGACATCAGACCCCATTCTCGGATTACCATGTGACAAGAGTTTTTAAGCTTGTTCCCCACCGTGTCGCTCCAGAATGCATCTTGCGCAGTATATACCCAGCAGTCTCCAGAATGGCCTTTCGCTGACGCCGGGCACCACTGCCAGGCCAGGAGGCGTCCAGGGAAAAAACAGACGAGGGGAGGGGGCACCCACAACATAAAAAGGAAAAGGGGGGCCAGGGGATCACCCCACCGACAGGGGCCCAGATTGTGAACACCATCCTGAGGGTCAAGGCAGCATACTAACGGTAACATGGTCACCGGCAATGAAACGTTAGTGACCGCCCTAAACAATCAAATAAACGTGTATCATAGCAGAATCAGTACCTTAGGACTCTCTCGCCGGCTCTCTTGATGTCTCCCTTGGCCTGCGGCGGCCCCTCTGCGGTCTTGGTGAAAAACCTTCTCTCTGTCTGTATGCAGACGGTCGTCCCTTTGGATCCGGGAGGAAGGCCAGCCAGTCGGGCAGATCAATCGGTTCCACTCCTAGAAAGGTGAATAGTTCCGGCAGGGCGTCTGGCTTGCGTAGGGTGAAGTGCCGTTGATCCTTCTGAAAGGTCACTGAAAGTGGGTAACCCCACCTGTAAGTAAACAGATGTCTGCGGGCTACTTCCAGCAGGGGCTTCAACATGGCCCTCCTCTGCAGCGTGGCCCTTGAGAGGTCCGGCAGTATTTTCAGAGTAGCGCCATCAAACTCCAGGTCCCCCGCCTCCCACGCCTTGCGGAGTACCTGTTCTTTATGTCTATAGTGATGTAGCCGGCATATAACGTCACGTGGTCTCAGGGGATCTGTAGGCTTCGGGCCTAACGCCCTGTGGATCCTGTCAAACTCCAGTCTGTCGGGGAGGTCAATACCCTCTATCATGCGGAACACCGCAGTGGCTGTATCCTCCAAGTCCTCCGGCCCTGTAGCCTCCGGTAGGCCCCGGATCCGCAGGTTGTTCCTACGGCTCCGGTCCTCCATTTCCTCCGTACGGAGCTGCTGCTCCGTTAGGGCCTCCATGTGAGTGGTCTGGGCCCGCTCCACCGCCGCGACCCTCCGATCCATCTCGGCCAGGGCCGTTTCTCCCGTCTCGAGTCTGGTCGTCAGAGATGTAATGTCCGCCCGTACTGCCTTCATCTCCTCGCGGTGTGCCGCCTCTACTGTCCCAATAAGCGCTATTATGTCGGCCTTGGTCGGTAGGGCCTGTAAGAGGGCCCGGAGCTCCGGGTTCACGCCGCTCATCTGGGGGGGGGGGGTGTCCGCAAGTGATCTCCCCCTTCGTCTATAAACGGGACCAGCGGGGAATGTCCATATGTCTCCCAGGGTTGCGATGTAGAAGCCGGGGACATAGAAGTGTGCGATGATCCGTCTTCCCCCTCCTCTGCATGCGGTGCCGCCATCTTAGTTGCCGGAGAGCTGAGCTGTGATCGCAGGAAAAGTCTCCTAATTTCACCCGGTGGTGGGGGCTGTACCGGTGGCTTTGTGCTCTTAATGTTCCTCTTAGCGTTGTGCCTTTTGGCCGATCGCATAGTGCTGTGCAGATCGCTATAATAGCGGGATATGTGAGAGACGGACGGGAGCTCTAAAAAACACGTCTCTATCCAGCCATGTCCAGGCCACGCCCCCCATGAAAGCAAATTTTGCATGTCATTCGGAAATCAAGGTGCCAGAGTCTGGAGGAAGACTGGGGAGAGGGAAATGCCAAAATGCCTGAAGTCCAGTGTCAAGTACCCACAGTCAGTGATGGTCTGGGGTGCCATGTCAGCTGCTGCTGTTGGTCCACTGTGTTTTATCAAGGGCAGGGTCAATGCAGCTAGCTATCAGGAGATTTTGGAGCACTTCATGCTTCCATCTGCTGAAAAGCTTTATGGAGATGAAGATTTCATTTTTCAGCACGACCTGGCACCTGCTCACAGTGCCAAAACCACTGGTAAATGGTTTACTGACCATGGTATTACTGTGCTCAATTGGCCTGCCAACTCTCCCGACCTGAACCCCATAGAGAATCTGTGGGATATTGGGAAGAGAAAGTTGAGAGATGCAAGACTCAACACTCTGGATGAGCTTAAGGCCGCTATCAAAGCATCCTGGGCCTCCATAACACCTCAGCAGTGCCACAGGCTGGTTGCCTCCATGCCACGCCGGATTGAAGCAGTCATTTCTGCAAAAGGATTCCCGACCAAGTATTGAGTGCATAACTGAACATAATTATTTGAAGGTTGACTTTTTTTGTATTAAAAACACTTTTCTTTTATTGGTCGGATGAAATATGCTAATTTTTTGAGATAGGATTTTTGGGTTTTCATGAGCTGTATGCCAAAATCATCAATATTAAAACAAGAAAAGGCTTGAACTACTTCAGTTGTGTGTAATGAATCTAAAATATATGAAAGTCTAATGTTTATCAGTACATTACAGAAAATAATGAACTTTATCACAATATGCTAATTTTTTGAGAAGGACCTGTAGGTTTTTAAAGTTATTAGGCAGCTCCGGGGGGGTCTCTTCCGACTTTTTCTCCCCTCTCCGGCTCTTCTCCTCTCTCTCCGGTGTCGCCCTCTGTCTTCTGCCAGGTCTCCTCCGCTAACTTCTACCCGCTCTTTTGCTCACTCTTGCCCGGTCTTCTCCGCTGTTTTCTTCCCTATGCTCTTCTTCCGATGTTGACATAACGCGCTCTCCCGCTCCAATTTCTGGTGCGCGGTGTGCCACTACTTATATTGGCATGGGGCGGGGTCACCAGAGTCCCGCCCCTTATGACGTCTTCACCCAACATGCCCCGGGCGGTGACATAAGGGGTGGGGGCCTCTGCATGACGTCACACGGTGACCCCCGCCCCATGCCAATATAAAGTAGTGGCACACCAATGCATGCTAGCTCATTATGCTTTTGCTTCACAGGTTGTTTTTTTGGGCATACAACCGCTTTAATAGATGTGTGGTGAGTTACAATTTTTTGTGACAGTTTTTTGGAAAATTAAGAAATTAACCACTTGACCAGGCCTTATTCTGACATTTGTTGCTTACAAGTTAAAATATCAGTATTTTTTTTGCTGGAAAATTACTTAGAACCCCCCAAACATGAATATATATATATATATACACATATACACACACACACACACACACACACACACACACACACACACACACACACACACACACACACACACACTAGGGCTGGGAAAAAAAATCGATTTTAATCTTGAATCGAGTTTTGAGCTCAAATCGATTCAGTTTTGAAGAAAATCTTTTTTTAGATTTTTTTTTTTTTTTGAAAAAAAAAAAAAAAAAAAAAAATATATGTTTATTTTTTTTTTCCCTTCAAAGTTTCCGTAGCAGGACTGCAGGGGGCGTATCCATAATGGCACTGGGCAGCGTTACCCCAATTACATCTACTCGCTGCAGCCGCCGTCTGCCCATCTGATCAGCGTGTCATGCAGACAGACGTCAGCCATTGCAGTGTTCAAAAGCCGCACCTCCCGAGTCCTCGTCGTCTGTGATAGGCGGAACACTCAATTTCACAGCAGGCAGTATTCAGCCTATCACGGACATCCTCTTATCCTCGTCTGTGTTATGAGGATGACCATGATAGGCGGAACACTGAATGCTGGGAAATTGAGTGTTCCGCCTATCACAGACGAGGAGGAGGCGCGGCTTTTGAATACTGGAATGGCCACCGGTGTAGCAGTAAAATCCGTATACCATGAAAATCTGCATCAGGTACGGGCACAGTGATTGAAGCATGGGCACAGTGAGACACGGGCACAGTGAGACACGGGCACAGTGAGACACGGGCACAGTGAGGCATTGGGCACAGTGAGGCATTGGGCACAGTTCAATTCAACTAAGAGTAACCTCAGGATTTTTTGTTGTTTTATTAGCTAAATCCAAATACAGTATTAATAATTTGGATGTTTATCAATCTTTGTTGCACACTGCAAAAAACAACAAAAGGTCACAAGCGCTAAATTGGTGGATAAAGAAAAAAATATAATGGATGATAATAATAAGAAAAAAATCCCAAATATTTTGGGAAGTACAAAGTATCCAAAAGGGGGAAAAAACAGGATCCAGCGCAGCAAGAAAAAATCCGTACCCAGAAGTACAAAATACACAACATGCTCACAATATAATCCAGCGCTCATGGAACATACATTATTAACTATTGAAAACTCTTGAAGAATTGATAAAAAAGCTTAGTCCATTTATCACAATAAAGAGAGGGATCCAATCCCAAATGTGCAGAGGGCAAATGAATCTTAACTCTCCAGTTGCCAGTGGTGACAAACTTGTTAAAATTGCAGTGACATCCGTGGAGCAAGGAGGGGTTAAAGTCAAAACAAAGCCTGTGGCATGATCTCCGTGTGAGCACAGTACCTTGAATCAGGGCTTGACAAATTTGCTTGGAATCTAGGAGCCAGCTAAAAAAGTTAGGAGCCAGGAACGCGCCCCGTCCCGCCGAGCTTGCGCGCAGAAGCGAACGCATACGTGAGTAGCGCCCGCATATGAAAGCGGTGTTCAAACCACACGTGAGGTATCGCCGTGATCGGTAGAGCGAGAGCAATAATTCTAGCCCTGGACCTCCTCTAATTTAAAACATGCAACCTGTAGAATTTTTTAAACGTCGCCTATGGAGATTTTAAAGGGTAAAAGTTAGTCGCCATTCCACGAGCAGACGCAATTTTGAAGCGTGACATGTTGGGTATCAATTTACTCAGCGTAACATTATCTTTCACAATATAAAAAAAACTGGGCTAACTTTACTGTTGTCTTATTTTTTTATTAAAAAAAAGTGTATTTTTTCCCAAAAAAGTGCGCTTGTAAGACCGCTGCGCAAATACGGTGTGACAGAAAGTATTGCAACGACCGCCATTTTATTCTCTAGGGTGTTAGAATAAAAAATATATATAATGTTTGGGGGTTCTAATTAGAGGGAAGGAGATGGCAGGGGAAACAGACAGGGAAACTCCATTAGCATTGCTGGTTGTCATACCAACGGCCACCACAAGATGGCGTTAGACCACAGAAGGAAGCATAGGCCTGCAGAAGGCCGCAAAGCCGCGGCCTCAATTACCGGCCGGCGCGGCCCGACGTGATCCCGCGGCGCGGAGGGGGGGGGCACGGAGAGACAGGATTCCCCAGCTGTGCTGCCCCAGGCGCCAGGTCGCTAATTCTAGTCGCAATGGCGACCTGGCGCCCGGGGTTTGTCGAGCCCTGCCTTGAATGATGGACAACAGGCAGACCAGCGTGTGGAGGGCCCTCCAACCCAAAAGGATGCAGAGCCAGGATCGCAGCAAGGCTGGGACAGAAGGAATCACACACAGAGTTTCAAGAGTTTTCAATAGTTAATAATGTATGTTCCATGAGCGCTGGAATATATTGTGTATTTGTTGCACACTGACTTTGCAGTTAGAGAAAGGGTTTGCCTTTGCAATTTTGTTTGTTGATGCACTTTAATTAATATAATTAAAAAAAAAAATCGAATCGTAAATCGAGTTTTTTATAAAAAAAAAAAATCGCAGATTTTTTTGGGGGGGAAAATCGCCCAGCCCTAACACACACACACACACATTTTTTTTAGCAGAGACCATAAAGAATAAAATGGCGGTCATTGCAATAATTTGTGTCACTGTATTTGCACAGCGGTCTTTTTGGGGAAAAACACTTTAATGAATCAAAAAAAAAAAAAAAGTAAAAAAGTTAGCCAAATTTTTCTGTATAATGCGAAAGATGATGTTACGTCGAGTAAATAGATACCCAACATGTCATTCTTTAAAGTTGCGCACACTCGTGGAATAGCGACAAACTACGGTACTTTAAAATCTCCATATGTGATGCTTTAAAAATCTTTAACAGTTACCTGTTTAGAGCAAACGATCGCTGCGATACCTCTTGTGTGGTTTGAGCACGGTTTACATTTGCGGGTGCGACTTACGTATGCGGTCACTTCTGCATGCGAGCACTGAGGGACAGGGGCCCCTTTCAAACTGTGCGTTAGCGCTAAAGCGCTGCTTGTTTTAGCGGTGCTTTTCAGCCGATTTTAATCTCCGCTCGCGGCTGAAAAAGGGGTTAAAAATGCCAGTTTCAAATTCGGGCAGCATGGGAGGCAGTTTTCAGGTGCTATTTCTAGCGCTAAAACGCCTGAAAACTGCCTCAGTGTGAAAAGGCCCTAAAAAAAATATATATATATTTTCCTTATTTTACACTGTCCCTTTAAACAAAAAATTTTGATAACTTTTATTGCTGTCTAAAGGAATGTGAACATCCCTTGTGACACTAATAGGCAGTGACAGGTACTCTTTATGGAGTCTATACCACAAACTCCTCCTCTGCACTTGAAAGTATTCAAAACCCCAAGATCTGCGTTTTTGAATACGTTCGATTTTTGAAAACCTGAGTAAAGCGGAAGTGATGTCGTGACGTTGCTTCTTGGTTATTACACCCGAGACCCGATCAAAGCCGATTCTGGGTTCGATCAGGTCTCTGGCCAGCCGGCAGACATGCAGCTGTCCCCTCCCGCTGCTTGTAAAAACCGCTGAGTGGCTGCTTAGCTGTATCGGTTGCTATTATGAGAGGGCCGACATCAGCTCTAAAAAAAAAAACAGTACCGGGGTGATGCCTGCAGCTGCATGGCACGGCGAACACCCTGCAAATTCAGATGTTCCCCGAATGGGGAGAACAAACGTTCACTGAACCCTACAAATAATCTGCAGTTCCAGAAAAAACAGAGTACACCGAAGCTGGAATAGGGCAAGCATGATAATACACTCATTCCAACCACTCTGATTATACAATGGTATAAAAGTAAAAAAAAAATAGGACCGTCAGTAAACAATCCTTTTTGCCGGGTTAAAGGAAGAAGTTTCAATCAACATTTAACTCAATTACTTATACAGACTGAAATAAAAAACAGTTGAGACCTCTGTAGTACATTAGCCAGTAATGCCGCGTACACACGGCCGGACTTTTGACCGGTCAAAAAACGCAGTCGGAATTCCGACGGAAAAATAGCGAACCTGCTCTCTATCCAAATTCCGACAGGGCATACACACGGTCGGAAAATCCGATGAAAAGCTCCCATCAGACTTTTTCCCATCGGAAATTCCGACAGTGTGTACGTGGCATAAGAATTCTGCCCATTACCAGGTTGAGGGGGCTTGTACCCAGGTTTTTTTTTTTTTTTTTTTTTTAACTGTTACCAGTTACACTGTACTGTTCTGGGAGGGGGGGACTGTTTGGGATTTTTTTTTTCTCTCACAGCGAGACTGCTTTCACAGACATGGATTGGCTGTAAAGACAATTTTTTTTTTTTTTTTTTTTTTTTTTTTTTTTTTTTTTTTTTTTACACACACACAGCTGCATTCCTGCCATTAAAGAGGAACTGCAGTCTGCTCACATAATTTGGACTAAAAACACCTTTGCCATTCTGAAGCTTCCCTCCAACCACTTTGCATGATTTTATATATACCGTGATCCTGTACTTGCCAAATATGCTGCAGAAATCTCCCTCCACTGAGTCTGGCTGCATTTATTTTAACTGTGGGCAGCTGAAGCTTCTGCCTGTTCACTTCCTGGATTTACAAAGACACACAGAAGCACACCTCCAGCTCTGCAGCTCTCATTGGCCCTCTTATGACTCATCCCCCCTCACTTCCTGGAAAACTCATGAGAGAGCTGTGCATGATGTCATAAGCCTAGGCGTTTTACCAGACAAGAAACAGGAAGTTGGCTGTAAAAGGTATTTACTGGCAGAAAAAAAAAAAAGTTTTACTATCCAAAAAGTTAAAACAACAAGGGCAGAGGATTTAATAAATGAAAAAATGACTGAAGTTGCACTTTAAGTACTATGATAGCTGCGATTGGCCACAGCTATCACATGGTACAGGGCCGCTGTGATTGGCCCTGGTCTGTACCATGTGATCACTGTGACCAATCACAGAAATTACAGTAGTAAGCAATGGTGTCATGAATAACAGCCTTTGTTGACTACTGGTAATGCGCTCGCTGTGAATGACCCTGATACCACATGATGTGACTAATCACAGTGGCCCGGTACCCCGATTGTTTAGACAGCGGTCACAGATCACGAGGCCCCGCACACGTCCTCCCAGGACATGCTTGTCTCAAAGTGGTTAAAGAATATGCATATAGCACAACCACTTTTTTTTTATGTGCTCAACAAAATTATGTGGATGCAGGGATTTCTCCCACTGCTGTATTGTATTCTGACACAAAGTTGTCAATGTAATAAATTATTTAATAGCAGCTTTCAAATCTGGTTAGAAACATGAACTGTATTTGGGAAAACTAGTTTAATGGTACTGTACACTTTTGAATGTTTTAGCTAGGTATTAGTGTAGTTATATTCCCTGTGTTGTTTCCATTTCCTTGTAATGATGGGCTCACATGTTATGGCTGCAGTTTGTAGATTTCCCTATGTTCGTGCATTACTCAATCTAACTTGTCCCTCCCTATTCACCAGAGGGACAAACAACTTATTGTTCTGGGTCACATACCATCCAGTCCATGCCTAGTCATTTCTCTGTTGCATCACAAATGTTCTGAGTGCTAAAGAGATTAAACACATCTCTTCCAGCACAGTAGGCTCTGTTAATAGCTCTGATCAGAAGAGCACTAGACTGAAAGAGCAAGGAATTGTGCGATATGAAGTCTCCTCACAGAAAGTGTGAGTTCTCACACTAGAGAAAGAGGTCATGCATTAACCTGTGCAGTGCCCTGCCGCCTACCTTATGTTTCAAGCAGACAGAAATTCTGACACTGGAATGTGTCGATTTACTATACCATAGGCTGTGTGCACAGGGCAACAAATGACACAACATGATCAATGCACATCAAACAGTGCAGGTAGGATGGTTTAAAGTTCCATTAAAGAAAATATATTTTGTGAAACTGCCCACCCCTACTTAATCTGTCCATACAGTAAAGACAGTACTAATGATGGTGCAAGTGCATTTGGCGCTGTCACAAAAGAATTTTAGCACAAACCTCAACTGACATATATAATCATGATTTATCAAGTTTAGAGAATAACTTGCAGAGGTTGGGGCAAATTCCCCAAATGAAGTTGTCATTTGACAAATGGTGGCAGGCACCAAGAGGGTAATGTCCATTTGTGGTCAGTAAGCATGAACATAACTTCTGATTTTGCCTCTCTTTTTTTGAAATCCAAAAACTCAAGCCAAAATGTTTATGTTTTGGAAAAAAAATAAAGGGGGGGATACCAAAAGCCAATACAATCAGTAAATACAGTAAAGAAAGTGACAAAAAAAAGTACATATAAGCAGTAGTTTTGTAATAACCGTAAATATGGGCAAAGGGTTTTCCTGCGTACCATTGCCTAGGGTTATGGTAGTATGTGCTCGAAGAGAGTGTGCATCTGATTGAATAACAACCTTTTTTTATAGTCAAAAAGATAAAACGTAAATTAACCAACAGCCTTCCAACGGGAAGGTGAACCACTCAATAAAATACCGTAAGTGTGATTTTAGGGTCTACAAAGTTTTCTTTGGTAACCAACCAGTGAAAAGTAACCAGAAACCAGTCCTGAACCACTGGCTAGGCCAAAAGCCAATAACTGCAGTCAAAAAAAAAAAAAAAAAAAAAAATTAGATTTTGCCTCATCAAGAGCATGAAGAATTATACCTGCAGGAGTCTGTACAGGACTAATTGGGACAAGGTGAGGCCCAGAGTGTCTAGCCATGGTTGCCATATTTTATAAAATATTTTAGTACTGCCAATTTTGTTGGGGTGGGGTAAATATTTCCTCATCCACCGCACCCAGCAAAACATATTACAGGATTTAACGGAACAGTGGTTTGATAGACTGATGAAATTATAAAATCGGTCACAGCTTTCCAGTATCGGAAAAGTTTTGGACAACGCCACAACCAATGAATAAGATCTTCATCAGCTCCATTACATTTGGGGTCTAATGGCAATTCTCTGCTTCCCCATCTGTGAAGTCGTACCGGGGTACGGTAAGTTCTATGCAAAATAAACCGATGTGAAAGTCGGTAGGAGGGAGAGACTGAAACATTTGTCATAGATCCCATTCCTCACCCTCAATCTCACCCAAATCTAGTTCGCATCTATGTCAACATGGTAAGCTAGCCGTATCCTGTGTCCTTGTAGAAAGGGTATTAAAAATGAGATTTTTTCCTTTTTATCCTGTGCAGCTAGAATATTGTTTATTAAGGGGTGTTCTGTGAGCTCCAACCTAGAGCGCCACGCCTGAGTCTGCAGGGCATGTCGAAGTTGGAGAAATCTGTAGAAGTGCTGTCTTGGCAGCAAGAACTCCTTTTGTAGGTCTAAAAAGGACTTTAAAGTGGCTTGATTGTATAGCTGTGAAATATATTGAATACCCATATTTTCCCAGGATTAGATTCCCTCTAGTTTACCCACTTCCGTATAATAAGAATTGTGCCACAGTGGAGTATTTGATAGGAAACCTGTAATACCCAGGGTATGTTTGGTAGAGTTTTTTTTAAGTAGAATCGTGGTAGGTGTCGAGGCAGGTAGACGGGGTAAGCCGGCTCCAAGATGGGAGATGGCCAGGTAGATTGGCAAGGCATGGAATAATAAATTATGAATTGGATCCGTCAGGTCCACCTCCCCCCAAATTATGAGCTTTCAGATTTTTATTGCGGTTAGTGCCCTAGTTGGGTAGTTTTCGCCTGACGTCCCTAATTCAGGCATGTCAAACTCAATGAAAACAGTGGGCCAAACTGAATGTAAAAAATCTTCAAGGGGCTACATTGCGTCTCATGAGAACCACATTTACTTAATTCTTGGAAGACTATTGCAAACACCAATAGTCACAATACTCTCTCAAATAAGAACCCATTCACAGTGTAGTGACAGCAGCCTAGCTTTCGCCATATCTCTGGGGAAAACAGCCTTAAATGTGGAATTTTTGTTTTGTTTTTTACACCGGTTAGTGAGAGCCCAAATTTCAGCATCAATCTTATAGCAGCACGATTTATTGAATATTCAGTGTCCCTTTGTTAAGGCAGCTGCTTCCTCTATGAAAAGAAATGGTCACGGCACTGGCCTAATTTACCCTGGTTACTTCAGCACTCATTCCGAACTAAACTGGTTTTCCCAGAGCTTTCAACAGACACAAGAGAACATCTTGGGTGGACTATTCAATGATCCTACAAATGCTTCTTTCACAATAGATAGAGATTAAACCTCTGCCCTTCACATCACAAGATGTGTCCGAACGTCTATATTCACCCTCGAGAAGGAGTTTTCATACGAATCAATAACCCCCTCTTAATCATCTTCAATCAATGGTAAATAAAATTCAGCTCAATTAATCTGTTTGCTTGTGCCCAAGCTCCTATGTGGCTATTATTACCTTACAGTGCATCTGGAAAGTATTCACAGCGCTTCACTTTTTCCACATTTTGTTATGTTACAGTCTTATTCCAAAATTGATTAAATTCATTGTTTTCCTCACAATTCTACAAACAATACCCCATAATGACAACATGAAAGAAGTTTGTTTGAAATCGTAGCAAGTTTTAAAAAAAAAAAAAAAAAAATCACATATACATTGCCTTGCAAAAAGTATTCACACCCCCCCCCCCCCCCTTGGTATTTTTCGTGTTTTGTTACCTCACAACCTGGAATGAACATGGATTGTTTGAGGATTTGCATCATTTAATTTACAGAACATGCCCACAACTTTGAAGATTTTGTTTTTTATTATTTTTTTATTGTAAAGCAAATAGAAACAAAATAACAGAAAAAGTCAATATGCATAACTATTCCCCCCCCCCCCCCCCTAAAGTCAATACTTTGTAGGGCTATTACAGCTCCAAGTCGCTTTGCATAAGTCTTTATGAGTTTGCCACATCTTACCACTGTGATTTTTGCCCATTCCTCCTTGTAAAACTGCTCCAGCTCCTTCAAGTTGGATGGTTTGCGCTTGTGAACAGCAATCTTTAAGTCTGACCACAGATTTTCTAAATCTGCAGAAAATCCAATAGTGTGTATGGGGCCTAAGAAGAAGTCCAGCTGAATGCGACTTAAAGCAGAGCTATATTCATCATGACTCCAGCGATGCACTGTCCCCGGAGCTCCCCACCGGCTGGCTTCCGGGTCTTAATCAAGGCCGCTGTCATTGGCCATGCCAAGATGCTTTCACTCCTGCGCATGCGCAGGAATTCGTTAGATTCGGCACTGCCAAATCTGTGCAGTGAGCTGCGTGTACAAGAGCAGACAGGCAGGTAAATAGATTTAAATGTGAAAGAGACAAAGCATGCTTGTTCTGCATTAAAAGTCCTGCCTGTCCACCAATTTTCATTCCTACTCTAAAGTTTATCTTTAAAGTAGCACTAAACCTTCCTATCTTTTACAGCCAAGGATGCACCCATCTTGACCTCTGTTTAATCTGCAGTTGCCATGGTACTGCACAGTCACCAGTTATGACACCAGCACTAAACCCATCTACGATAAGACTCCATTGATATCCACGCGTCCTGTGAACACAAACAAAAGCGCAAGTTTTTGCATGCGTTCACAGAGCACATGAAAAACAAATGTCGCTTTTCACGGTTAATGCCAACCCGAACACAGCCGGTAGCCACCTATACAGACAAGCAGTTAAAAAAAAAAAAAAAAAAAAAAAAAACGCACAAAGCTCTAAGCCCAGAAATGCGCAGGAGCTTCGCATTTGTCACACGTAGGGCAACCCACTCAAATGAATGGGCCGCCCAATGTGTGGAGCATGAAAAAAAAATGTGCATCGATGCAGTGCAAAAATGTGAATGCAGCCTAAACTGCACGGATGGGAGGAATCTCCCCTACTGGATATTGAATTCTGACAGCCATATCCAGCAGCTGTCAGAATGCCTGAACAGTTGCTGCATCTGACTGGCTGCAGGCACTCTTCGGTCGACCATTTTCCACCCGACAAATTCAACTAAAGTCTATTGCCGACTTTTGTTGAGCTGGGTGGTGCAGGCAGGGGCACCCAGATTCATCATAAAATTAACCAAAACGCAATCTGCACAGTCAGCAAAACAACACACCCTGTGTTGCAAGCCAACACCTAATAAGTGATTTCACAACACCTACCCAATAAAATCGTATACATACAGTATAACGCAGCAAAATACGTAAATGTCATAGTGCTGAATGTAAAAAATGTGCAACATGCAGTTCACAATGAATCCCCAATACCCAAATAATGTGATAGTCCTCTATTGATTAACCCTTTTTCAATGCAAATTTAGTACTGCTGCGATTTTCAATCTGCCTTCATATGCTAGAAATGCTGTCAATCCTCTTCTCTACAAAACTGCCTTCCAGACACTTCTATGCAAAACAGTCTATGAATCGCATCCTATGTGAACAGTTATCTCAGAATGCCACTATACTCTATGCTGTGGGCCTGTGCAGGACCCCCCCCTTTTTTTTTTAACTGGATCAAAAGCGCACTGCACATATATGAAAGTCAGTCATAGAAAACAATGTATTTTCAGATGCCATGCAAATCTATGCCTTTTAGATTGCATTCGTGTGACCCGAAACTAAGGCTCCATGCACAGCTGGGCATTTTGGGAGTATGGCAGAATCGCTGCAATTCTGCCCGCGATCTCAAAACACAGAATTGCAAAATGCAAGTTCAGGTGCCATTATTTTCAATGGCAACCTAAATCGCAGTATGGTTTTGCCACGATTTATCACGCACCAATAGTGGCAAATTGCTCGCGTGAAACTTGTCACCCATGCAGGAGCTTCTTCTGAGCGACAAGCTTCACGCAATGCGATTTGCTGCTCATTGCCGTTCTACAATCGTGTTGTGGCCACTCGGTGACGTCATCCGGGGGCCCCGCCCCATCATGCCCGCGCAGTGACATCACATGGGGGTGGGGCCTCCGAATGATGCCACCGGGTGGCCATGCCGCATCATGGCTATATAAGTAATGGCCCACGACAGACCCAGCATTACAGCGGGAGAGCGTGTTGAGAGAACATCGGAGGGAGAAGACAGCGGAGAGAGGAGACCTCATTTTACCCCCTGAATGCAAAACTTTAAATTTAGCTATATTGAGCCCAGAAGAAGAAGAACTAACCAACTTATCACAAAAAAATAAAAGCTAGCTTATTTTCCATAATCCCCTGCGATATCCCCATACAGTTTACTGGTATCATTTTTCCACAAAGGGTTTTTAAAAAAAAAAAATAAATAAAAATAATATAGCTTGAATTTCCAAATACTTAAAGCGGAGCTCCGCGGATTTTTTTTTTATTAAAGTCAGCAGCTACAAATACTGCAGCTGCTGACTTTTAAAAAAAGGACACATACCTGTCCAGGGAGCCCACGATGTCGGCACCCGAAGCCGATCTATCCCTCGGCCTTCGGGTGCTGCCACCGCCATCTTCGGTAAGGGAATCAGAAAGTGAAGCCTTGCGGCTTCACTTCCTGGTTCCCTACTGCGCATGCGCAACTCGCACTGCATCTCCCCACTGCTCCCTGCTGTATTCTGGGACCTGTGTGTCTCCCAGAAGACAGCGGGGGATGGGGGAGGCGCCAGAAGTGGCATAGATACCCGGCGGTGGCTCGGGTATCTATGCGCAAAAGTGGGAGCAAAATACCTGTATTTGACAGGTATCTGCTCCCCCCCTCCCCCCTGAAAGGTGCCAAATGTGGCACCGGAGGGGGGGGGCAGAAGGGAATCCGAAAAGCAGAAGTTCCATTTTTGGGTAGAACTCCGCTTTAAAAAAAAAAAAAAAAATAAAACATTCCTTGCAATATAAAACAGTACATAAAGTATAGAAGACACTACCTCCCAGGTGTGAGCTACTTGTGGGGGAACCTCCATCCCAAGCTTCTCCAATCTATGGACTTTATAACTTTCATACTGTCTGTAGCCTGCATAGCCTCCACTTGTTCCAAGAAGCACATACAGAGGTCTAAACTTGACACCCAGAGCAAGAGATGCAGCTTGAAATCTCCTTCCATCTGTACAATAAAAACAAGAAAGTTGTTAGCATTAAAATAAAATTTGAGGGCCATTTGATGACTGATTTTACATAAACATTATACTAAAATTATCAACATTCCAGGAAAGGATGTTAACCAAATTTGCATACAGAAATAGGCATTTTATAGAGAAATTGCTAAATGAAAGAAGTGATGCAACAGTCTCACCATAGCTTGCAACAATCGGAACAAAAAATAATAATAATAATAATAGAAAAAAAAAAAAGCCGACAAATGTTTATGAACATTCCTGAGCACTGAGAGATAGAGAAAAAGAGAAGAGATATAATGCATCTCTCGTTTCTTTTAGATGAAAGGAATGAACTTCGGTCGGTAGATGAGGGCAGTTTAACCACCAAGCCTAGGTTCACACTGTAGCGATGCGGGAACCAGGGCAATTTCATTGCCGATTCCCGCATCGCATCTCTCCACACTGCCCTCTGTGAACCGCTGTGGGTGTCAATACAATGTTAATGACACCCCCAGATCGGTTCACAGATCACAGTGTGAACTGTGGATTCGGACAGAATACGGATCACATGGGTGAGAACACCCATTTGATTCAATTGCAGTGCGGGGGGAAAAAAAAAAAAAGTCCCTGCACCTTTTTCTTATGCAAATCCAATGGCTGAACTCGCACTGAACAGACATCGCATTGGATCGGCACTGCAGCTCGGGTGCGAATCACATGCGATGTCGGACATCGCTAGTGTGAACCTAGACTCAAAGTCCAAACCTTTGTCTGACATTCGTTGCTTACAGGTTAAAATGTGATTCTCATTATATCCAGAATCGTGCAGCTCTAACTCACTGTTTCCAAGATACTATATAAATATGAAAACAAATCTAATTGCATCAAGACTAGCAACTGAAAGCACGCATGATCTTGTACGCAGAAAGCTATATAAAGTATATACACTATTTGATTTTCTGCAAATTTTTGTCTTCAGATTTGCCAAAACCATGTAGTGCAAGGGCCTGCCTGATTGCATACAAATTGAAACTCTTAGGCCTCGTACACACGGCAAAACACACAATTGCAAAAGGCAGGTTCAGGTGCCATTATTTTCAATGGTAACCTAAATCGCAGTATGGTTTTGCCGCGATTTATCACGCACCAATAGTGGCAAATTGCTTGCGTGAAACTTGCCGCCCATAAAGGAGCTTCTTCTGAGGGACAAGCTTCACGCGATGCGATTTGCTGCTCATTGCCGTTCTACAATCGTGCCAAAACCACACAGTTTTTTAGTTTGCCATTGAAAATAATGGCACCTGAACCTGCATTTTGCAATTGTAGTGTGTGTTTGGGATCACGAACAGAATCGCAGCAATTCATCCGCGATCCCAAATAATGGGAATGGAGCCTCATGGAGCAGACACCGGGGCTTGATTTGGCTGCTCAGCATGTGCTTGCACTGAGCACCCAAATGCTTCTGTGGGCAAGAGTAACCCACCCCTCATTGGGGCTGACGCTTCATTTACTCGCTGAGCAGATGCGCTTTTGCTGAGCGTTGAGAGCCCCGACACTCCTCCTTTCCTGACGAGCACCCAATCGGTGCTCTTCACACTGCAAAGTCTCTCTCCTCCCTGCTAGTCTCCGGATGCGGTGCAGGAGACAGGCAGGGAGGTGAGTAGAAGATAAACAGCACAATGTTAAAAACTTATTTAAAAGGAGGAGGTCCAGCCTCCTTCAGAAAAAAAAAAAGTCAGCAGCTACAAATACAGTAGCTGCTGACTTTTAATATCAGGACACTTACCTGTCCAGGGATCCCGCGATGTCAGCACCCCAGCCGATTTTTACATGGGCTCTTGGGTACTGCCGCCGCCATGGCTTCTAAGTGAAGCCTTGCTCACCTTCAGGTTCTCACCTCACTAAATAACCACTTGCTGACCGCGCTATAGCCGAATAACGGCTACAGCGTGGTCAACCAGTTCTGGGAGGCCTTCATATGACGGCCTCCCGTGATCGCACCTGCTGCGGGGCATGGATGGCGCGCTCTGTGATCACAGTGTCCTCCAGACACTGTTGATCACAGATGGAGGTAAGGAGCCAATCAGCAACTCTTTACTAGGGATGAGCTCAGGCGTGTTCGCATTTAACACATGCAGAGCCCGCAAAGGAAGTCGGCACCGTCAGAACCACGCTGCGCTAATCACAGGCAGGGAGACATTTCCTAATCTCTGCAGCCGAGCATCGGGACAATGTCTCACTGCTTGTGATTAGCGCAGCGCATTTCCGACAGTGCCGACTTCCTTGGCGGGCTCTGCATGTGTTCAATGCAAACACGCCTGAGCTCATCCCTACTCTTTACCACGTAATCAGCTGTGTCCAATCACATCTGTTCACAGAGGTAAAGCGAAGCTGATTATTGGCACCCCCTTTTCCTCACGCTGACAGCATGAGAAGAGAGCCGATAACCGGCTTGTGTAAAAGGGACATGTACACTGATAATTAGTGTCCAGATTATTAGTGCAGTCCCAACACTGCCCGCCAGTGCTGCCTCATTAATGTCACCTATCAGTGGTGCCTTATCAGTGCACATTAGTGCAGCCTCATCAGTAGCGCCTCAGATGAGTGAAAGAGAAAAATGACTCGTTTGCAAAACGTTATAACAAACTATGAAAAAGTTGTTAGTTTTTTTCAAAATTTCCGGTCTTTATTAAATTTATTTAGCAAAAAGGTGATTAAATACTACCAAAAGAAAGCTCTATTCGTGTGAAAAAAAAGATACAGTTTGTTTGGGTACAGTGCTGCATGACCGTGCAATTGTCATTCAAAGTGCGACAGCGCTGAAAATTGGCCAGGGCAGGAAGGGGGTAAAAGTGTCCAGTAGGCAAATGGTTAAAGGAGATCAAAACCACTCCCAATAGGGATATCAGTGATGGCAAACTCGTCACACTCCATCCAAGTTGCTCTCCAACTCATGCCGCCAAGTTAGAAACATAGATAAAGAAAGGAACGGATAGGGCTCACTGATGGATTTTATTGAATTAAAACACAGAGAAGGAAATGAACACCACTCATCATAAAGCACACTCCACTGATAACAGCCTGCTCCCACAGATAGATCACTCATAACTACCTGTATTAAACTTCGGCACAGCAGGCGTGATGACGTCACAATGTACAGTTCCGCCCCTATACTCATTTCGTCCAATCAGAACTTCCTCAGTAGGTACCACCATTTAAGCCCTATAATGCTAGCCCTACCATGAGCAGGATATAAGAGAATCTTGACAATTTGACTTTTACTCTACATTGTAACCCCCATCTAGTACTAGATAGCCATAGTGACACTTGTCACGTGATCAGTTAAGGTTTGATGCTTCTTGTGGTTATAAGAAATGTGACAGACCCATTTTATAGACTGGAAGGAAGAGCAATAACTAGACAGGTGGGATAGAAAGAATGATTTATACAAGAAGCACACTCACTGGAATGAAAGCTTCGAAGCTGGTCAGCCTTCAATATCCTAGAAAAAAAAAAAGAAATGAGCATAAGGTTACATTGTATATACAAGCAGGTAGTGAGAAGGACAGCTATAACATGGTGCGTGTCCTCCAATCAGCACTAGACCAGAAGAACACGTGTTCCTTTCCTCAGGCTGCATATTATTTCTTTCATATCGGGGGGGGGGGAAATGTTGTACCTGGTCAGTCTGCACTGAAGACCGCACGTCCTCCACATGCACAGCGCCATCTTCCTCCTGTCACCCCTACACCGGTTATGACTCAGGTAACACAGCCGAGAAGTCAGCCAATCCGGGTCGCCTTGTTCATACAATAGAGCCTCACTTCACTATTCCAAGGCAGGAGCTGCAGCGCCATCTTGTCGTAGACCAGGCTGTGCTCGGTTGCTGTGCTTGTTTGTGAACACTTGGTGGCGATAATATGACCTCCGCTGTTTGAACCCTCAGGAGTGCCTCTCTACTAGTATTTGTGTTTATTATACACACACATATGTAAACAGTGATTGCATCACACATCTGAGTATTGTCTCAAATTCAGAGCAATAATTCCAGCACCACACTTCCTGTTAAACTCTGAACTGATAACCCGTGAAGGCTTTTAAAGCATTGCCTATGAATAAATGAATGTACCGTAGTTTGTCACCATTCCAAGGGCAAGCATATTTTTAAGCGTGACATGTTAGATATCTATATACTAGGCAAAACATCTTCTTTTATATTTTACTAAAAATTTTGGTTTTGTGTTTGTCCTAAAATTCATTAACTACTTCCTTACTGGGCACATATAACCCCTTCCTGCCCAGGCGAAATTTCAGCTTTCAGCACTGTCACGCTTTGAATGACAATTGCGCGGTCGTGCGACGTGGCTCCCAAACAAAATTGACGTCCTGTTTTTCGCACAAATAGAGCTTTCTTTTGGTGGTATTTGATCACCTCGGCGGTTTTTATTTTTTGCGCTATAAACAAAGATAGAGCGACAATTTTGAAAAAAAAGCAATATTTTTTGATTTTTGCTATAATAAATATCCCAATTTTTTTGGAAAAAAAAACGTTTTTCCTCAGTTTAGGCCGATACGTATTCTTCTACATATTTTTGTAAAAAAAAATTGCAAGCGGCGTTTATTTATTGGTTTGCGCAAAAGTTATAGCGTTTACAAAATAGGGGGTAGTTTTATTGGATTTTTATAATTTTTTTTTTTTTTAATGGTAATGGCGGCGATCAGTGATTTTTTACGTGACTGCGACATTATCGTGGACACATCGGACACTTTTGACACTATTTTGGGACCATTCACATTTATACAGCGATTAGTGCTATAAAAATGCACTGATTACTGTATAAATGTGATCTGTGTCCCTATGTACAAGGGACACAGCATCGGTCCCCTCTCCCTGACAGGACATGGATCTGTGTGTTTACACACACAGATCCATGTCCTTGTCTGTGTAACCGCCGATCGCGGGTGCCTGGCGGACATCGCGGCCGCCAGGCACGCGTATCGGCATTGCAGTGACGCGCCGGGTACGTGCGCGCGCCGTCAGCGGCGCTCGCGCGCCCCCCAGTGGCCAAATTAGCGGAGGCCGTATAAACACGGCCTCCCGGCATGTAACAACCACCTCGCGGCCGTATATAGTCGTACGGCGGGCGCGAGGTGGTTAAACAGTATTTTGTCCTGAAAATGTGTGTTTTAAAAATGGCTGTACAATTATCGTGTGATGTAAACAATTGCAACAACCAACCCTTTATTCTCCAAGGGCCTCTGCTTAAAAATATAAAATGTTTAAGGGTTCTAGGAAATTTCTAGATTGCTGATCTTTGAGAAATGTCAGATCTTGCCCGATTTTGAAGTGGTGATGAAGGGTCACGCTTCACTGGAGAACTGTATTCTGTTCACCTGTGTTACCAGAGCACTCCAGTTCCAGTGGGGTGCCCTTTGTCCCTGGGATCCCTCCAGCTGTTTACCTATGTAACCAGAGCACTTCAGTTCCAGTGAGGTGTCCTTTGTCCCTGGGAACCCTCCAGCTGTTCACCTGTGTTACCAGAGCACTTCAGTCCCAGTGGGCTGCCCTTTGTCCCTGGGATCCCTCCAGCTTTTTACCTATGTTACCAGACCAACTCAGTTCCAGTGGGATGCCTTTTGTCACTGGGATCCCTCCAGCTGTTCCCCTATGTTACCAGAGTACCTTAGTTCCAGTGGGGTGCCCTTTGTCCCTGGGATCCCTCCAGCTGTTTAACTATGTTACCAGAGCATTTTCAGTTCCAGTGGGGTGCCCTTTGTCCCTGGGATACTTCCAGCTGTTCACCTATGTTACCAGAGCACTTCAGTTCCAGTGGGGTGCCCTTTGTCCCTGGGATCCCTCCAGCTGTTTACCTATGTTACCAGAGCACTTCAGTTCCAGTGGGGTGCCCTTTGTCCCTGGGATCCCTCCAGCTGTTTACCTATGTTACCAGAGCACTTCAGTTCCAGTGGGGTGCCCTTTGTCCCTGGGATACCTCCAGCTGTTCAACCAATGTTACCGGAGATCTCCAATTCTGGTGGGGTGCCTTTGTCCCGGGATCCCTCCAGCTGTTCACTTATGTTACCAGAGCACTCCAATTCCAGTGGGGTTCCCTTTGTCCCTGGGATCCCTCCAGCTGTTCACCTATATTACCAGAGCACTTTAGTTCCAGTGGGGTGTCCTTTGTGCTTTGGATCCCTCCAGCTGTTTATTTGTGTTAACAGAGCACTCTGGTTCCAGTGACTTGCGGAGAAGAGCAATGCGAAAAAATCCAACAACTTTTCCTCACCGCTCTGCAGGTCTCTGTGCAAACCTGTGTGTTTATGCACGGCAGCTGGGCTGCCATGCATAGACATTAATGAAACATTAATGGGGGAGATTTACTAAAACTGGTGCACACGGGATCTGGTGCAGCTGGGCAGAGTAACCAATCCGCTTCTAACTTCAGCTTGTTCAATTAAGCTTGATAAAATAAAAGCTGGAAGCTGATTGGTTACTATTTACAGCTGCACCAGATTCTGTCTGCTCTAGTTTTAGTAAATCACCCCCTGTGTGACATTACATTAAAGCTTAGGGGAAAAAAGCCCCCTTCCCTGGCAGCTGTGATCACTACCAGCAGAGAAAAATAGAACTGACCCCTTTCACACTGGGGCCACCCGAACGTTAGCGGTAAAGCACCGGTCATTTTAGCAGCACTTTACCGCTGTTTAAGCATCGCTTTTCGGCCGATAGCAGGCCGCTTTTAACCCCCGCTAGCGGCCAAAGAAGGGGTTAAAAGCGCCTGTGTTGCAATGCTTCCAAAGCGATTTTCAGGCACTTTTGAAGCACTGGCCATTCATTTCAATGAGCAGGGCGCAAACCACCCCAAAGATGCTGCATGCAGAACTTTTCCCAATGACCCGCAAGCGCACCGCCCCAGTGTGAAAAGTCACACTGAAATGAATGGGAGGCGGTTTTCAGGCGCTTTACAGGCGCTATTTCTAGCGCTTAGATGCCCGAAAACCGCCTCAGTGTGAAAGGGGTCTTAAGTGTGTACCCTAAAACATTGTCAAATACTGTACCAGCTGTTTACTGGTTGTAACAACCCACTTGTTCTGCAATAAAGATGTGTATTTGGAGTTTGTTTTTTCCAAACTGGCAGTTCCCTTGATTCTGGATGACCAGAGCATGCTGCGGCTCTTCTAACTTAGCAGAACAATTTGATACAATTTGTGAAATGGTGACTGTAGAATGGAATCAATGGGCCCATACCCATAAAACGTGAATGCTAAAATTAGACTGTTTGTTTCAGGAACATTTTCTGGCTTGAGCACATTTTCTCGAGTATTACATATGTTATTGATAAGTTCCATCTGTAATGTTCTGTCTCCATTTCCTCTAGTCCCCCCCCCCCATCTGTTTTGGCCCCCTCCCTCCTCCTGTTTTGGACGTCCAGTATCCTATGTAAGCAGTCAACAGATGAGCTGTTTTCCTTCACAAACATGCATCTTCTCTCATTCCTGAGTTTGATCATTCTCTCTGCTATCCTTCCTTATGTGGTTTCAGGTGAGTAAATGAACTATTGTTAACTATTATACAGTATCTGAAGGCATCAAAGCTCATTTCCAATAAACATCATTTTACTAGACTGTTTACTACCAACAAAAAACTAGAGGGACCTTATGTACCAGGGGCAATAATGGTTGCCAGCTAACTTCATTTTATTGATATAGTCAGATTTTGGGTTATTATGAAGTATTTGTTTCCAGTGAATTTCAACTTTTTTTTTTTCTTTTTTAGTTTTGTTTGAAGTGATACAGAGTTTTATCATTACATAAGGTTTTAGAGAGCCTGGTGCTTACGGTGTGCCGCTTAGGTTTTCAGTGGTGTTCACCACTATCACTTGGATAGAAAATGATAGGAAATCCAACATGTTTCAGTTATTGCTAGAACTAAAGGTGAAGGGAAACCTGATGAAATTCTTGCCCCCCCCCCCCCCCTTCTATAGGTAGTATATGCTTTGCCTTTCGCAAAATGCACACCAACTCACAGGTGCTTTTGATGCGTGAAGTTACTTTAGGCCCCTTTCACACTGGGGCGGTTTGCAGGCGCTATTTTGCTAAAAATAGCGCCTGCAAACCGAGCCTAAACAGCGGCTGCTGTTTCTCCAATGTAAAAGCCCCGAGGGCTTTCACACTGGAGTGGTGCGCTAACAGGACGTGAAAAAAAGTCCTGCTAGCAGCATCTTTGGAGCGGTGAGAGGAGCGGTGTGTTTACCGCTCCTACACCGCTCCTTCCCATTGAAATGAATGGGACCGCGGTTTGCGGTGGTATTAACCCTTTTTGGGCCGCTAGCGGGGGGTTAAAACCGCACCGCTAGTGGCCGAATACCTCAGGAATCCCGACGGTATAGCGCCGCTAAAAATAGCGGCGCTATACCACCACCGCACACACCGCCCCAGTTTGAAAGGGGAATTATTATTGAGGAGATAACTTAGCAGGGCCCCCTTTCAAAGTAAAAAGGTTTAATTTAGAAAAATCTAACAATGCTAATGTCACTGTAAAAATATAGAATTATGGGGTGCATTTGATGCATTAAAATACAGATATCGACTTCCTAAGACCCCTTTCACACTGAGGCGCTTTGCAGGAGCTATAACGCTAAAAAACAGCGCCTGCAAAGCGCCCTGAAAGAGCCACTGCTGTCTTTCCAGTGTGAAAGCCCAGAGGGCTTTCACACTGGAGCGGTGCGCTAGCAGGACGGTAAAAAAAGTCCTGCTAGCAGCATCTTTGGAGCGGTGAGGGAGCGGTGTGTATGCCGCTCCGCCACTGCTCCTGCCCATTGAAATGAATGGGAACTGCGGCTATACCGCCGGCAAAGCGGAGCTTTGCGGTGGTTTTAACCCTTTTTCGCCTGCTAGCGGGGGTTAAAAGTGCCCCGCTAGCGGCCGAATAGCGCTGCAAAATTGACAGTAAAGTACTGCTAAAAATAGCGGTGCTTTAGCGCCGATGCACCCACCGCCTCAGTGTGAAAGGGGCCTAACTCTCATCTATTTAGATACCTCCAGTTTAGACATTAATGCCCAGTTTGGCTCCTCTGGTCTAAAGCCTCATACACACGATCGGATTTTCTGCAGACAAAGCGTAGGACTTTTGTCTGAGGGGCGTTGGCCAGGAACTTGTCTTGCTAAAACTACGTGGTTTTTTTTGCTCTTTAGCACCACCCTTTGGGCAACTTCTGCAAATGTTGTGTTATGGTGGGCATTGCTTCTGAGAATGCGTGTTTGTACTTTGGAGTTTTGTCCGACGGTCTTTTTTTAACAAGAAGATGCTATCCCACATTTGTTGGCGGAAAATCCGACAACAATTGTCCTTCCGATGGAGCATACAAACGGTCCGACAACAGCCTGTCATCACACAATTCCCGTTGGATATTTCGATTGTGTGTATGAGGCTTAAGTGTGAAGGTTGGCGACCTGAAAGCTCTACTCCGAGACAGCAATTTAGCCAAAGCCTTATCTACGATATATAAACAGCTGTGTCCCAGAAGGCTTCAGGGGGAAGGAAGGGGGCTGAACTTCTGGCTCAGATCGCCGCAGTGCATTTGACAGGATGTGGGAATGGTGGGTACCTGTAAAAGCCAGGTACCCACTTTCCCACAAAAAAGTGCCAAATGTGGCAGTGGAAGGGGGGGGGGGGATGAAAACAAGCAGGACTTCCCCTTTTGGGTGAAATTCTGCTTTAAGTCCTGATAGATCTCCTGAGGCTGGTCCCTTTTGCAGGTATAGCTATGTAAAACATAAAAAATATGTGCCTATACTAAATCCAGTAATGCACAATCTCACCCTGCTCTGTACATGCTCAGTTGCTCTCTATTCTCGGTACTGTGCCTAAAATCAGAACCTCTAGAGGACGCTCAGCTTTAACCACTTCCGGACCGCCCACCGCACATATATTGCGGCAGGGTGGCCCGGCTGCGCGAAATGACGTACTTGTATGACGTTTCGTGCATGAGATAATGTGGGCGCGCGCGCGCACCTGCTCGATGTCTGCCAGCCACCCGCAAACGCTCCACAGAGAGGCAGAACGGGGATCTGCCTATGTAAACAAGGCGGATCCCCATTCTGACAGGGGACACCATGGAGATCTGCTGTTCCTAGTGATCAGGAACAGCGATCTCTGTGTTGTTCCAGTGAGCCCATCCCCCACACAGTTAGAACACACTCAGGGAACACAGTTTTTAACCATTTAATCGCCCCTAGTGTTAACCACTTCCCTGCCAGTGTCATTTTTTTTAGCACTGATCACTGTTATGATGTCACTGGTCCCCAAAAAGTGTCACTTAGGGTTGTCCGCCGCAATGTCGCAGTCCCACTAAAAATCGCAGATTGCCGCCATTACCAGCAAAATCAATAAAACAAATGAAAAGTCCCTAAATCTATCCCCTATTTTGTAGACGCTATAACTTTTGCGCAAACCAATCAATATTCGCTTATTGGGAGTTTGTTTTACCACAAATATGTAGACGAATACGTATTGGCCTAAAGCGATGAATAAAAATTTTTTTATTATTTTTTTTTTTAGATATGTATTATAACAGAAAGTAAGAATTTTTTTTTATTTATTTTTTCAAAAATGTCGCTCTTTTTTGTTTATAGCGCAAAAAATAAAAATCACAGAACCACCAAAAGAAAGCTGTACTTGTGGTAAAAAAGGACATCAATTTTGTTTGGTAAATAAAGGGAGAAACTCCCGCGCTGTCTGACAACCTAAGCTAGGGGGCACTGCTGCAAGACACCTGTGAATCTGATTCAAAACAAAACAGGTACTGTACTAATAAGAAAAAAGGAAGTGGTGTCTGCGCTGTGAAGGGGCAGGGAAGGTGAAAAGAATGAAACTGATCAAGCAGCCAGTATGTGTATGGCTCTGTATTGGTCCCCTCCTATTACCAGGTCATCAATGGGATAAGTACTCGGTGGAAAATATGAGGAATAGAAGGGAGGCATTCATAGCGTAATCCCGTTGGTAAAAAATTTATTATAATCATAAAACAAGTAAAACTCACATTTAGCAGGTAAAAATCATGCAGAGTATCCACGAGTGCCGCGCTCGTCTTCTTACTTCCAGAAAGTTGGTAAACCTAATGCTCCAATCCCATTAGGTAATAGAAGGGGACCAATACAGAGCCATACACTAGGGTGACCAGACATCCCCATTTTCCGGGGACAGTCCCCGGATTGAGGACACTGTCCCCGGACCAAGTCTGTCCCCGGTTTTGGATTTGAACAGGGGCTGGGGCAATTTCAAAGGCAGTCAATGCAGAATAAAAAAAAAAAAATCTGAATTACACCCCCCCGCTCCTACTAGCTTAGGGGGGTGTATTTTTTTCCATTATCTGTGCCCCTTTCTGATGATCATGTGCTGGTCGGAGCGGAGGGAATATTTCTTCAGTTTCGGGTGCCCATTCACCTCCTCTCGCATGTTCTTCTTCCTTGGCTCAAGTCTTGGCCAGCCGCCTGCCTGCTTATCTCCTTGCCTTCCCCAGTGGAGTGATCTTCCTCCGCTCCCCACCCAGTAGTAGCCGGGGCCCGGAGAGTAAGACTTGTCAGGCTGTAAGGAGGGCGGCGATGGGCAGAGAGTCGCTGATTGCTGCCATTACTAGTAAAAAAAATTAAAAATATGTCCCCGGATTTCATTATAAAAAATCTGGTCAACTTACCATACACACACTGAGGGCTTACGAACTCGGCGTTCGTAGAGTTTTGCCCACGCTCCCTTTACTATCAAGTGAGTGCAATACCATGTGACTGGCGTCTGCCTTTTTGTGGTTCCCTGCCTGTGGTGCGCTATGATTGCTCTCCCCTCTTTTACATCTTATTTACGCCTTCCATCTTTTACAGAGAGACTGCAGCAACATAAAGGAGACTGCCATACCGTTGCAAACACCATCTCTAGTTTACCCTGCTGTCTGCATATGCTGTTTGTTTAACAGCAGTGAGGCAAGCTGCTTGCACACTGAAGAATTCTGCAGCACTGCGTGTGTATTATTATCTTTTCTGGTGGTGGGAATCCATACCTCCCAACTTTTAAAAGTTCCAGGGGTTGGCCAGTGGCCGCCGATCGCGAGGGGGTCGCGGGAGGCCGCCGATCGCGGGGGGGGGGGGCGTCTTACCTCCCTCCCGTGCTTCATCCACTGGCTCCTATTCCTCCTGTGCGGGGAAATGTACGCTCTTGCGGGACTGCGGGAAGGAAGTGTCAATGCGGGAAAAACCCGCAGAATCCGTGCATGTTGGGAGGTATGGGAATCACTCACACATATGAACTTCTTTCATCACCATATTGTTGTAGTTTATTTTTTGGATTGTTTTTTGGACCACTGTTATTGTGTATTGATGTTCTTTTTGTGCACCATTTGCAGCGAAACTTACCTTTTGGATTGTCACATATGTTTTATGTCATTCACTGTTAATATTCCTTCATTTTAAACCTGCCTCACAGGCTATAGTGTTAGTGCACCTATCACTTTGTTGTTTCCACCTATTCATATACTGGCTGCTTGATCAGTTTCATTCTTTTCACTTCTTTTCACCTTCCCTGCCCTTTCACAGCGCAGACACCACTTCCTTTTTTCTTATCAATTTTGTTTGGATACAATGTCGCACGACCGCACAATTGTCAGTTAAAGTGACGTAGTGCTGTATCGCAAAAAATGGCCTGGGGGTAAATCTTTCCGGGGCTGAAGTGGTTAAGACGGCTTTTAGCTTTTAGATTTACAGTTGTTGAAGGGGGGAGGGGGGGTGGAAGCAACAAAAATGACACAGGGGAAAATTATTAGGGAGGGAGAAAAGAAAAGCAGGAGAGGTGACAAGTAAAACTTACTGCAAGGGAGACACAAAAGATTTAAACTTACATATAGTGTCTTATCTTATCTCCCTGATTCTCTCTCCTTTTTCCCCTCATCAGCAGCCTGTGAACTTTAACACTGTAAAGCTTCTGTCAGCCTTCTTATCTAACTGAGCCAAGACAGACAATCAAGGTTAGACATGTACATATTTTAATTCCAGAAAGTAACATATAGATTTTGAGAGGGGTAGAGTTTCCAATAAGGAAGTGACTGCTCTGGGCTTCAATAAAATGGCAGCCTCCAAGAAGAAACAGGAGCAATGCTGAAGGCAATTTACAGCACACACTAATTTTGGTAGCATAATTATTAATGTGGAATGTAATCAAACTGTTATGGATAAAGTTCCACTTTAAATAAACTTCTTGTCCAGATTGTATTGATGTAATGATTGTAATGGAATGATGTAATGATTTTATTGGTGTAATTCCTTTATCTTTTAAAGGGAAGAAGTTTCGCTGGTGTACTCTGTCTGATGGGGAACAAAGAAAATGCTCTCATTTGGCCCGGACTCTCCAGAGTTTGTTGCCTTCAAATGATCAATTCTCCAGGGTATCCTGTGTCCGAGCTCACAATACACAGGACTGTATGAGCAAGATCAGGGTGAGAGGACTCTGGAAATTCCCAATCAGTTTCATGCCAAATTGGATAAGCAATATTGGAAACCAGGGCTGTTGTTAGAAATCACGGGGCCCCATACAGCCTACCTGAGAGGGCCCCCCGATAATATATCAAAACTATATTTTTTCACTAAAATCATTATTAGCGGACACAAATGTAACATAACTTATAAAATTCCTACTAAATTTAAAAGAAAAAAATTGTATTGAGTTAATAAATAAAGTTCTTTGTGTAAATGAGGTCTTGGGGCTCATTTACATAGGCTGCTAGGTGGCCTGTACAGTGTGATTCTGTGTTTTTTTTTTTTAAATGTGGCTATTGCTGTGTACAGCTATGGTATACTATGGGGATGCAGCAGCTTTACAAACACAGCCGCAGGTCCTAATTAGACAGGCATGTGAATGCAGGTATATGGCTGCCAAAGACAGACAGTGTGTATTTGGGGCCACACAACTACACCTAAACACCTGTCAAATTAGGACCCGCAGCTGTGTTCATACAGTCGCTGACTCCTCATATAGTAACAGGGGGATGCAGCCTCACAAAGAAAAAAACCGCTCATTCACACTGTTTGGGCCAGAGAACCCATGTGAGCCCTTATGTTTTAAATAATTTTTTACAATTTTTAATAATTTTTTCACTTATATAATATATATATTTGTTTTTTACAATGCTGTTTTTGGTGAAATATCAGTGGTTTAAATAGACCTCTGACATCTCACCTTTGAGAAAGGATCTGAGAACACAGATTCTTCAATTCCTTTCTCACTGCACTGCAGATGAATGCTCCTGTTCATTAATAAACTGAAACATAGCAAATACAGTTTACTATGCTTCAGTTATAAATAAACACACTGAGTGATCAGTACCGATCACTCACTGTGTTCATTTAGAAAAGGAGAAAAGTAAGGGGTCAATAAATTACATAATTACCGACCCCTTCCCCCTTCTTCATCCTGAACATCCCCCACAGCAACCGGGCGGGCGAGGGAATCCGGCAGTGCTGCGAAGGGGGCACACAGCAGGGGGAATCAGATATGGGCAGGACAGGGGAAAGGTATCGGTGTGGCCTGTGGGGGGTAATTACAGGAACAAGGCCCTATGTTTCTCTCCCTGCAGTCGCTGAAGGCATGCGGGAGAGAGAGGTGGAGAAACCGGATTTCAGCTGCTGCAGGGAAAGACACACAGGGCATTGTTCCTGTAATTGCACCCCACTGCACTGATCCCTCTCCCTGTCCTGCCAAGATCTGATTCACCCTACTGCCGCCGGGCCCCCCTGTGAACCTGGGCCCCGTACAGGAGGACCGTTGATACCCCCCTTATCGGCAGTCCTTTTGGAAACTCAACTTCAGGACATTTGACCTGTTTTGTGTTCAAATAATTTTTGATGCTTAACTTGTGTGTCTTCACAGGGCAATAAGGCTGATGCAGTGTCCCTTGATGCAGGGGATGTCTACACTGCTGTCAGACTTTATAACCTGGCAGTTGTAGCAAAGGAACAACATGCTGAAGGTAATATATTGTTTTCGGGATTGTGTAAATGTCGCCACTTGAAACCACAGACATAATAACAATGTTTTTTTTCTCCAGGAAGCTGTGTGTTTGCAGTGGCAGTGGCCCGACGTGGTACTCTGAGTATTAATTCCTTAAAAGGGACCCGTTCTTGTCACAATGGGGCCAGATGGACATCAGGATGGAGTATTCCTCTTGGGTTCCTGCTTTCCAAAAACGTACTTTTATGGGATGAAGAGCAACCCTTAGCTAAAGGCAAGAGCAATATTATTTGTATTACTGTATATAGAATGATTTACTTACACATAATCTGTAAGGTCTACCAATCAGCGTAACTGTATTTAAACACTAGAACTAAATTGACTGTTTGAAAGTGAAGTGAGTAAATGAGAATTTTTTTTTTTTTAGGTATACTTATTACTTTCCTTTGTTTGCACTTTTATTTTTATTATGTAAGTGAACCTGTTGCTTCGCACTGCATTGACTAAGCACAGCCAACACAAATGTTTGCTTTAGCTTTGCTCTGTATGGGCAAAACACAGGTTTACTTTACGTTTGTTTTAGAGAAGGCCCAAAGCTTTAGAAAATAAACTAAGCTATGCAGACAACAGGAGTTCTTAGTCCACTCATATATCAGATGAAAACCTTTAGTATACAATAATAATTATTGTATACTAAAAGTTTTCATCTGAAGCAGAGCTCTGATCTTAATCTAATTCCAAGGGTCTAAGGAGCAACTAAGCATGTTCAGTGAGAAACATACAACTGGTAGTTAGTAGGACATAAAACCATAAAGAAATTTGACAGATTATTGTTCAAGGTCCAGTTTGTGATCTATGCACACAGTGAAGGAAGCTATTTTGTAGCAAAAAGATATTCATGAAACTTGCTACAGTTTTTCATATGGCTGCTGTAAGACCCCTTTCACACTGGGGCGTTTTTCAGGCACTAAAAGGGCTAAAAATAGCGCCTGAAAAGCGCCTGAAAAACGCCTTCCCTGCAGCCCCAGTGTGAAAGCCAGAGTGCTTTCACACTGGGGTGGTGCGCTTGCAGGACTTAAGAAAAAGTTGGAGCGGTTTAGGAGCAGTGTATACACCGCTCCTCCACCGCCCCTGCCCATTGAAATTAATGGGCAGCGCTGCCGAAGCACCTGCAAAGCGTTTTGGCAGCGGTGCTTCTCTGGCGCGTTTAACCCTTTCTTCAGCCGATAGCGGGGGTTAACAGCGCCCCACTAGTGGTCGAAAAGCGCTGCTAAAACAACGGTAAAGCTAGAACTAGCGGCACTTTACTGCTGACGCGGCCCGCTGCCAGTGTGAAAGGGGCCTTGACTCACACTGCTGCGACAGCAGTTATACAACTTTGCCTGCGACTTTGTCATGCAGCTTTCTGCTGACTTCATCCGACTTGGATGCTATTTAGGTGCCTGTACAAGGGCTGTGATCGCACCAAAGTCGGACCAAAGTAGTGCAGGAATCTTTGTCGTAGTAACTTGTGTAGTATCAGTTAAGATGGCTCTCAACATTGCAATTGACACGTCATGCAACTTGGGGTGTCACAAGTCAGATCCCATGTCACAGAAGTGTGAACCGAGCCTAAAGGCAGGAGACGGTGTTACATTTTATAAGAACTAAGTATAGGTTGAATTTTGAGTAAATTTGCATTTCATTTTTTTCCTCTAAAGCCCCGTACACACGGTCGGACTTTTGGCCAACAAACTTCATTTTGAGCAAGTTGGACCAACAATCCGACCGTGTGTACGCTCCATCGGACAAACTTTTTTTGCTTTTTTCTTGTTTTCATCGGACAAAAGTTGGGTCTGCAAACGAACAAACTTTTGCCCAACAAAAGTCCGATGGAGCAAAGTCCGACCGTGTGTACAGAAAACCATCGGACTTTTGTCCGATGGACAAAACAACTAATGTTAAAATCAACCAACAATAGCGGAAGTTGACCAAAGGGTGGCGGTAAAGAGCAGAAAAGAGCAGAAAAACCACATGATGTTGCAAAAAGTTTTGGGAAAGTTTGCAGAAAAGTCAGAGCATGTGTATGCTATGGGTGTTCCCGACCAACTCCGTTCGGACAAAAAACCACGGAAAAGTCAGATGGAAGTCCGACCATGTGTATGGGGCTTTAGTGACTGAGGTTAGTAAATCTGTAAATATCAACACAACTACTTTGTGTAGCCCATTTCACACTTGTTCGACTTGTCCTGCGACTGCAAAGTTGCAAGACAAGCCGTACCCCTATGATTTCCAATGAGTACCGTTCATATCTGTGCGACTTTAAGTCACAGCAACTTAAAAGTAGTCCCTGCACTACTTTGGTCCGACTTCGATGTGACTTGAGGACCATAGACCTCAAGATTACACAGGCATTGCTTCTAGTCGTGTCAAAGTCGCGCGTCTTTCAGGATGCACAAGTGTAAAAGGGGCCAATTATGCCTTTTTTTTTTCTTACGGACAAATTCTGCTTTTTTTGGCAGTAAATGGTAACGGATATCTCCTGATTTTTTTATTTATTTTTTATTATCAAAGGAAAACTTGCCCAAAACAGTAAAGGAAAAACATTATTTTTTTTAGTTTAGCTGTATATGTTTGGTATTACCATAATTCATCACCAAAGCATAAAATGTATTCTCCTGCTCCTGACGATCGCAACCACATATGTGTATGTTATTTTTTGTTTGTACCCGTATTATGCCCAGAAACAATCGTGCACATTTAGCTTTTTTTATCCTACCTAAAACAGACTGACACTAACTGACACTGACACTAATTTATAAAATGCTTTCTGCAAAAATCCTACCAAAAATATACTGGTCTGGCCCTGACCTTGACCTTCGACCATTGCCTTGACCCTAACACTAACCCAGGCACTGACCTAGATCTAAACTTGATCTGGCTTTTTGTTTTTGTTTTGTTTTTTGTTTTTTTCACACACTTTAGTTTTACAGCTTCTTCTCCTGCAAAGAGAGGAAGATGAAATATATCTTCCTCTCCATTCAGAAGAGGAAGTAAACACAGGGTTGGGCTGCACAGTGACTGATCAGAGGCTATCAAAGCATTCAGGTGACCTGGAAACAGGAGTCCTTGACTGTTAGAACACTCCCAACACAAAGAGAGGAAGGCATATACTGTATGTCAGGGGTCATCAACCCCCGGTCCCCGGCCCACTACCGGGCCGTGGCCCTTCTGCAGCCGGGCCGCGGGTGCGGGCGGCCGTCAAGAGACACGCTGTGCTGAGCTGCCGGCATGAGAGCGCTGGGTGGGTGGAAGAAGCGAGCGGGCAGGCAAGCAGAGATGATATCTCTCTCCGCCCCCTGCATCACAGCTTTTCCGCCCTCAAAGTCAGTGCTCTGTCTCAGTGTCTGAGATGGGGCGGGGAGCAGAGAGATGACATCATCTCACACTGCCCGCCACGCATCACCGCTCTCCTGCGGCTCCTCGCTGTAAGAACTTGTTCAGCGGCGCAGATTGCCTGCCCCCCCGGACAGCTAATCAGGCATGGCAGAGAGGTGGAGCCAGAAAGTGACAGCCGAAGGAGACCGGCTGCAGCATGAGAAAGGAGACACCCTGCTATATCCAGAGGGGCGATCCCACAGAGATGTGACGTCATCAGTGACAGGTAAGCTGTGTGTGGGAGTACAGGTGAGGTGTGCTGGAACTTGTAGTTCACCCCCTCAGCTGTCTGCCTGATATACCACAAGGGGCGCTCCACTCACTCTGCATCTGGTGACATGCAACGTGGCAAGTGACAATTCACATCTTGTGGCAGGTAATGTGGCAAGTGACAATCCACATCTTGTGGCAGGTGATGTGGCAAGTGACAATCCACATCTTGTGGCAGGTGATGTGGCTAGTGACATTACACATCTTGTGGCAGTAAGCGTGGCAGGTGATGTGGCAAGTGACAATACACATTTTGTGGCAGTAAGCGTGGCAGGTGATGTGGCAAGTGACATTACACATCTTGTGGCAGTAAGCGTGGCAGGTGATGTGGCAAGTGACAATACACATGTTGTGGCCGTAAGCGTGGCAGGTGATGTGGCAAGTGACAATACACATTTTGTGGCAGTAAGCGTGGCAGGTGATGTGGCAAGTGACAATACACATTTTGTGGCAGTAAGCGTGGCAGGTGATGTGGCAAGTGACATTACACATCTTGTGGCAGTAAGCGTGGCAGGTGATGTGGCAAGTGACATTACACATCTTGTGGCAGGTGATGTGGCAAGTGACATTCCGCATCTGGTGACAGGGAGCGTGGCAAGTGACTATCCACATCTGGTAGCAGGCGACAGTGGCACGTGACACGCTCGGGGCTCCCACTGATTCTACATTATGATGAGTTGAACTATTTCATTTATTACTACAGTGTAATAATAGAAATAATGCACTTCAATCACCCTGACACCATATTAAGCATGGTGCCGTGACGATTGAAGCGCTAACACCAGCCATTGCCCGCGAAAAATCGAGACCCCACCCCCCCCCGGTCCTTGGCACAATTTTCTTCCACGCAAGCGGTCCCCGGTGCCAAAAAGGTTGGGGACCACTGCTGTATGTGACCCCACCGTAAAAAGCCCAGTTAAGTGAGGCTGCATAAATGCATACCGTTGGCAGTAAGGGTGGTAAACTTAGTAGTAAAGGCTACACTATTCTCAAAAATGTAACCTCCCCCTTCTCCTTCTGATCCTGTGTACCCTTTGTAAAAAAAGATCTGTATACTTACCTTTTTTAAATCCGGTCATGTGGTTCAGCAGTTCCAGCTCCCCTGTGTAAAGTAACACTCGACAGTAGACTTGTGCACAACGGAAAAATTTGTTTAGTTTCGGTTCGTTTCTTTTCGGTCCTGTTGATTCGTAATCGTTCGTGATTTTGCTAGACGGGATTTTTCGTGTTCGGACTAATTCGTATTTTCGCAAGCGACATTTTTCGTTGAATCAGAATGATTCGTATTAATGTAAGCCTTATTTTTAGTTGATTTATAATTCGTACTTTCGGTAGAGTACATTGTTTTTCGTTGATTCTGGACACAACTCCTACTTTCGTAACTTTTTTTGGGTTCGTTGATTCGTAATTTTCCGTGTCTCTCTCACAACGACGCTGCCTATTATGCCTAATGTGCTTCGAATGGATTTGTACTTTTCTAAATACATAGCGGTTATTTGTAACGATTCGAAATCTCGTATTTTACTTTCGTTTTTTGCATGCGGCTATAGCCTCCGCCCCTGTACACCATTTTGAGAAGGAGTTCAGCACGGTGTGGGAGGAGCAGAGAGCAGAGCAGAGTGTTATTATGCTTCGAATGGATTTGTACATTCGTAACTTTTTTCAAAACAAATTATGCCAAAGACATTCGGGCATTCGCTATTTGCGATATCATTTATTTCGGATTCGGTTTTATTCGTAATTGCTTTGTTCGGAAATTCGAATGCTTCCGAATGTCCGAAAGTTGCTAAATTCGGACGAATTTTGATTTGTAACGAAACGAATTGCACAAGCCTACTCGACAGCAGCTGTGAATTTCAAGAGTCGTGATGTCACCCAAAGGATCCCATTCCCATGGCCCATTCATTGTTGACTCCCTCTCCTCTTCCCTGCAGCAGCTGCTCACTAATACAGGGGAGTCAAAGCTCCTGGTTTTAGGTGAACTGGCCTGGATTAAAGGATAAGTTCACTTTTTATAAAAAAATAATTAATGCACATTTTTTTGCAGGTAAAAAAACATGTAAAATAGGATTTTTGTACTCACCGTAAAATCCGTTTCTCTGATGTCCATGGACTGACACAGCTCTCATACTGTTTACGTGTGGGTATATGTCCCTGCTCGCAGGAGAAGATCTAGGCAGAATGTTAGATGTTAGAAACATACATTCTAGAACAAAACCAGAGCTGAACAGCCCCGCCCAGGGGGGTGGTCCCTCCGGACATAACCCTCCTACCTGTAACAAGGACAGTTCGTAACAAAGCAGTACAAACCTTAAAAGAAGGGTGGGTGCTGTGTCAGTCCATGGACGTCAGAGAAACGGATTTTACAGTGAGTACAAAAATCCTATTTTCTCTTATCGTAGATGGACTGACACAGCTCTCATACTGTTTACGTGTGGGACGTCCCAAAGCAGTATAAGAAAAGGGTGGGAGCAAATAGTAAAGGAACAACCAAAACTTCACTCCAAACCAGCAGAGCTCCTCAACGGAGGAGTTGCAACATTAAACAGCGGCCTGCAACACTTTGCGGCCGAAGGAAGCATCCGAAGATGCAGCCACATCAACCTTATAGAATTTTGAAAAGGTATGAACGGACGACCAGTTCGCCGCCTTGCACACTTGTGCAACCGACGCGTGATGTCGGAAAGCCCAGGAAGCACCAATTGCCCTGGTGAAATGTGCCGTAACCGGGAAGGGAGGCGCCCGCCCCTTAATGGCATAAGCCTGTATAACAGTCTGTCTGATCCACCTAGAAATGGTGGCAGACGACACCGCTTGGCCCTGTTTCGGACCAGAGACAGACACAAACAGTGAGTCAGACTTCCGAATAGAAGCAGTAGCCGCTAGGTACACCCGTAAGGCTCGCACTACATCTAAATTGTCAAGCGCAAACTCTCTAGGATGCGATGGGTGAGGGCACAAGGACGGAAGGACAATGTCATCATTAAGGTGAAAAGCCGAAACCACCTTTGGAAGGAATGACGGTTGCGGTCGCAACACCGCCTTATCCTTATGGAGGACCAGGAAAGGCAACTTGCATGACAGAGCCGCCAACTCAGACACCCGTCTAACAGAAGTGATGGCCTCTAAGAAAGCCACCTTCTGAGACAAAGTTAAAAGAGGAATATCTCTGATATTTTCAAAAGGAGGTTCCTGAAGAACCGAGAGCACTAAGTTCAGATCCCAAGGAGGGAGCGGAGGCTTGGCAGGTGGAACCACATGGCGGACCCCCTGCACAAAAGTGCTAACTAAGGAATGACCTGCTAGGGGTCTTTGAAAGAAAATGGCCAAGGCCGAAATCTGACCCTTAATTGTGCTCAAAGCCAGCCTTTGTGCCACACCACGCTGCAAGAACCGCAGGATTCTGGGGACAGAGTACGTCCGTGGACGCCAGTCTAGCTCTTCGCACATAGTGATGTAAGCTCTCCAGGTACGGTGATAGATCTTTCTAGAAGAAGACTTCCGTGCCCTAAGCATGGTTGAAATTACCGAATCCGACAGGCTTCGGTCCTCCAGTACCTGGCTCTCAATAGCATATGCCGTTAAAGCCAGAGACTGTAAAGCAGGATGAAAGATAGGACCTTGAGACAGAAGGTCCTCCCTCAATGGTCCTCCCTCAATGGTCCCTCAAGGGACGTCCGCGATGAGACGTACCAGGTCAGCGTACCAGTGACGCCGAGGCCAGTCCGGGGCAATGAGGATCACCGGAATGCCCTCAGCCGCTACCCTGTGCAGCAGATGAGGAATTAAATGCAGCGAAGGGTAAGCATACATTAAGCGATACTGACCCCACGGGGCCACCAACGCGTCCGAGGCATCCGCCCAGGGGTCCCTGGACCTGGTGACAAACCTCGACACCTTGTGATTGAGTCGAGATGCCATCAGGTCCACATCCGGTGTGCCCCACCGCCGACAAAGGAGTTGAAACACCTCCGGATGCAAGGACCACTCCCCCTGGTCCAGGGACTGGCGACTCAGATAGTCCGCCTGCCAGTTTTCTATTCCCGGAATGTTTACGGCCGACAACGCCGGCACGCTTCTTTCCGCCCACCTTAGGATGTGGGCGACCTCGGATGCCGCAGCCGAGCTCCGAGTGCCCCCTAATGGTTGACATACGCCATGGCCATGGCGTTGTCCGACTGAATCCTGATCGAGCGGCCCTGTAGCCTCTTCGACCACGCGGAGAGACACAGTCTGATCGCCCGCAATTCCAGGACAATGATTGGTAGATGAGATTCGTCCGGAGTCCAGAGCCCTTGAACTGACAGGACTCCCCAAACTCCTCCCCAGCCCGTCAGGCTGGCGTCCGTCGTGACCACTGTCCACTGGATGGGGAGGAACGACTTCCCGGCCCGAAGAGCCGGGGATCTCAGCCACCACGTCAGGAACACCTTGACAGAGTGACTCACCTGGATCTGAAGATCCAATGACAATGGGGACTTGTCCCAAACAGACAGAATTCCCTTCTGCAATGCCCGAGTGTGTGATTGGGCATACGGAACCGCCTCAAAGGAGGCCACTATTAGTCCCACCATTAGGACTCTCATGCAGAAACAAATTGACGACCATTTTCGGGACGTCAGAACCCGCACTGCCGACTGAAGTGTCAGTAATTTCTCTGAGGGTAGAAACACCTTCGCTGCCGTAGTGTCCAGGATCAGACCCAGATACTCCAATCGTTGAGTCGGGACTAGAACCGACTTCTGTATGTTCAGAAGCCACCCGAAGTCCCAGAGGGTCTGACTGACTATTGTCACATTTTCCTCCAATTCTGAGCCATTTTCTGCTCTGAGAAGGAGATCGTACAGATAGCCCACGATAACAATTCCTCACTGTCTCAGCAAAGCTAGAACCAGGGCAAGCACTTTGGTGAAAACCACGGCGGTTCTTTTGAAAGGTACGTGTGTGCATTCGGCCGGGATAAGTTTCTTGTCCAAGAATCTCGTCAGGAAAAGCGAAGATATAATCTCAGCAGTGTGTACGAGGCCTCAGTTGCAGATTTTCCCTGACTTCCTGCATGGTGAAACCATTGTCACATTCTGTAACATCTCACCCAAGATTCACATATTTTTTCACTTGAATTGAAAAGGTGTGATTCTTCAGTGAACACATTAATAAATTGACCTAAGCTTACAATTTTGAAATGTACATTAGGTTCAAGTTATGAACGAGTAAGTTTTAAAACCCAACTCCATGAAAATAAAAAATCCACCCTGGCAGTGGGCTCTTCCTCCTTGGAAGGGTTCATTGCTTGTTTAGTCTAGGGGTGGAGGATTAAAGGAGTTGTAAAGTCAGAAGGTTTTTTATCTTAATACATTCTACGCATTAAGATAAAAAGTCTTCTGTGTAAAGCAGCCGACCTCAGCCCCCTATTACTTACCTGAGCCCCATCTTTGTCCAGCGATGTCCATGAGTGTCTCAGCCGTCTGAGACTCTCCCTCCTGATTGGCTGAGACACAGTTCCATTGGCTCCTGCTGCTGTCAATCAAAGTAATTCAGCCAATCAGGAGATAGGGGGCGGGGCCAGGCTGAAGCTCCGTGTCTGAATGGACACAGGGAGCTGTGACTCGGCTTGGGTGACCCCATAGCAAGCTGCTTGCTGTGGGGGTGTTCTATCAGACTACCGCTATCAGATTGTGTAGCGGAAGTGACGTTCCGACCAAAAAATGCTTACTGCGCACGCTCTATGCGTCCAAAGAGCATCACAGATGTCAATACACTATATATATTTATATACGCTCACTTTATTGCTAAAATTACTCTTAAATTCAAGACGTAGCTGGGTGTTCAGATTACCTGTCAGATCATTAAATGTTTGAAACGCATAGCGCTGTGGAACACATAGCACATGCGCAGTAAGAATTTTGTGGTCGGAACGTCACTTCCCTTACACGATCTGATGGGTAGCAGTTATCTGATAGAACAGGGGCACTTGACAGGAGGGAGGTGCCAAGAGCACAGGAGAGGGACCCGAGAAGAGGAGGATCCGGGCTGCTCTGTGCAAATCCACTGCACAGAGGAGGTAAGTATAATTATTTTATTATTTTTATTGAAAAAAAAAAAAAGACTTTACAATCTTTTTAAGCCCTGGTTCACACTGAATGCGAGTTTGAAATCATGCAACTTCACACGTTTTCAAAGCCGCATGTCAGTGCGACTTCAGGGGCCACTTGGCTGTCATCTACCCAAGTGCCTAGTACCTTGTGTAGAAACTACTTTTTCAAATCGGTGCGGCACCGCAAAGTTGGCATCGCACCGATTTGAACAGTTCCATTGCTGACAATAGGGTGTGACTTGTCATGCAATTTGACCTGTCAATCACATGATAAGTCGCACCGGTGTGAACAAGGATTAAAGTAATATTAAAGGCTTTTGTTTTGTTTTTTTAAATAACAAACATGTCATACTCACCTGCTCTGTGCAGTGGTTTTGCACAGAGCAACCCTGATCCTCCTTTTCTCCGGTCCCTTGCCGTTGCTCCTGGCCCCTTCCTCCTGCTTAGTGCCCCCAGAGCCGGCAGCATGCAATGGGGGCACCCAAGCTGGGTCTTTTTCAAGTCGCAGCTCTGCGTGTCCATTTACACACAGAGCCACGGCTTGGCTCCACCCTCTCTCTCTCCCCTTATTGGCTCACTGGCTGTGATTGACAGCAGCGGGAGGCAATGGCTTCCGCTACTGTCTCAGCCAATGAGAAGGGAGAGTCCCCAGAGAGCCGAGGCTCTCGTGCCCAGCTCTGGAGGAAGATCAGGCAGGCCCAGGTAAGTACTTGGGGGGCTAGGGGGGCTGCTGCACAGATGAGGTAAAAAACCTTGAGCCTTTAGAACAGTGGTTCTCAACTCCTGTCCTCAGGACCCACTAACAGGCCAGATTTTAAGTATTACCTTGGTGAGATGCAGACTAGAATACTGCAATCCCTGAGCAGCAAATTATATCACCTGTGATGCATTTCAGTTATCTTGCAAACCTGGCCTGTTGGTGGGCCCTGAGGACTGGAGTTGAGAACCACTGCTTTAGAACCACTAAAATCGCTCCAACAGAGTCCCTCCAGTGCTGCGACCACTATGCCCCCCTCCCCTATAGTCATCTCTGTAAACTGGCTCCGGTTGCTAATGCCCCGTATTGTATGTGATGACACCAAGAGCAGAGCTTTGGGCAGAGAAGGAGAGTCGGCTGGCCAGAGTTGGGTATAAGGTAAGTGATACAGCCTGTTCTGAAATTCCTCAGACATAACAAGCTATTAACCGTTGCAGTGCAGAGGAAGTGGGTAGATTTTTTTTTTATTTTCATGGATTTGGAATTTAAAATTAGTTTTTGGATTATATGCAGATTTTATCCAGACCCTGTTTTGTTTCTTCTTAGTTGTCAGTACATATTTCAACGCAAGCTGCATTCCTGGAATCGGAGTCTCCACCCCAAACCTGTGTGAACTATGCCAAGGTCCCAAATCCTACGTACGAGAAAAGAACCACTTCTGTGAGACCAGCAGCAACGAACCATTTTCTTACTCTGATGGTGCTTTCAGGTACAATGGACACATTTTGCAGAAAAATGTGGATTTATCACTGACCTCTGTCATTAGAATAATATCGTTTCACAGCAAGTAGTTTTGCTTGCTGTGAAGGTATCAAGAATATTTCTGTGAGTTAACAAAGTTTTATCGCTATATAAAATTTGTTTATTATTGAATTTTTTTTAATTATTGATAAAATCAATAAAAATATGAAAATCTGATATGGCACAGCTCAGAGTTTCAGTGCACAATACATTGAATACAAAGGATAGATCTTTATAGCTTCAACATCGGTTGTTTGTTATGTTTGCAATGTGCAGGTGTCTGAAGAATGGAGCAGGTGATGTCGCTTTCACTGATCACTTTGCTATAATGGATGTACCTGGTAAGTTTATTTTGTAAAACAAATATATATATGAAAACACCTCTTTTGTTGCTTTTTGAGCTCTTGCCTAATGAAGTTCCCGCTGCCAAAGCATTTGCATACTATTTTTAATTCTTATGATCTGTAATACAATTTTTTTAGATGGTCTCACATTTTGAATGGTGGTAGAAATGTATATATTTAAAGGCGAAATACAGCCAAAGCTCGTTTGGCTGTATTTCTTTTGTGGAACACAGGAGTGCAGTTCGTTCTGTACTCCTGTGACAAGTTTTCAGCAGACGGCGGGCTGAATAGGGTTGCCACCTCATCCCTTTAAACCCGAACACATATGAATTACACAGGTTCTAAGACTAATTTAATGCAGATAAGGCACCAATTGAGTTTGATTATCACCTTAATCAGCCACAGAACCTGTGTAATTAATATGTGTTTGGTTTTGAAGGGATGAGGTGGCAACCCTAGGGCTGAAGCCCGCTTTTGGCTAACCTCACAGAGCAAGTCCAGGCTCGAGAAGGATTGTGACCACATGGGCAAGATCCGCCCACATACCTGTACCGACACCCGGATCAGCCTTTTAGAAAAACGCCACCAGCTCTCTGCTCAGGGAGCCCTGAGAACCGAGCGATCGGTGGTGTTTAATATCTCGGTTCTTGGTGTTAGGCTCAATTCACATCTATGCATGTTGCTTTTGAGCATTTCTGCAGTGCTTTTCATTGTGCTTTATGTGTTTTTGTACCCTCGTTTTTATCACAATTTTGTAGCGATTCGCGTTTTGCGATTTGTGTTTTTTTTACATTCACTGTATATAGCTGGTTGCTAAGGAGAGGGTCAGGAAGCTGTCCACTGTGTCCTTAGCAACTGATGAGTCATCAGCTGTGAGCGGGCTTTCCCACGCTGACAGCCAATTGTAAAAAAAAAAATGCTAAAAAAATTCACTGAAAAAAAAGGAATAGGGTCCCCCCCCCCCAAGGACTATACCCGACCCTTCGGTCATGCATGAATTTGGAGGGGACACCCCCACGCCCAAAAAAAAAATGGCATGGGATCCCCCCAAAATCCATACCAGACCCTTATCAGAGCATGCAGCCTGGCAGGTTAGGAAAGGGAGGGGACGAGCGAGCGCCCCTCCTGAACCATACCAGACCGCATGCCCTTAACATGGGGGGACGGGTGCTTTGGGGCATGGGGCGTGGCCATCCAATGATGTCACCCGGAGAGCCCGTCCCCTTGTGACATCACACGGGGTGGGCTCTCCGGGTGAAGTCATCATATGGCCACGCCCCATGGCTATATAAGAGATCTAAGACAACGGGGGACATCACAACGTAGGAAGACAGCCTCAGGACAAGAGGGGCCTTTTTTGTTTTTAGCGGGTAACCGGCGGCGAGGAAGAAGACAGCGGCGTCGAGGAAGAAGACAGCACAGGAAAAAGACGGCACTGGGAGAAGACGGCAGCAGGAGAAAACAGCTCGGAGCAATTTTTTTTAATAAGGACTTGTCAAAAACTGACTCTTGTATTTTTTTTATTTCACTGCTTTTTGGGGGGAATGGGTAGGGGGTACGATGCCTATTCACATAGGAGGGGCAGGGATCTGGGGGCCCCTTGTTAAAGGGGGCTTCCAGATTCCGATAAGCCCCCCACCCGCAGAGCCCAGCAACCACCGGCCAGGGTTGTTGGGAAGAGGCCCTTGTCCCCATCAACATGGAGGCAATGTGCTTTTGGAGTGGGGGCGCGAAGCCCCCCCCTGCCCCAAAGCACCCATGCCCTATGTTGAGGGCACACAGTCTAGTATGGTTCAGGGGGGGGGCGCTCGCTCATCCCCTAGATTTCCTGACTTGCCAGGCTGCATGCTCGGATAAGGGGCTGATCTGGTCCTTGGAGGGGGGCGCCACGCCATTTTTTTCGTGATTTTTTTTTTAGCCTGCAATTTTTTTTTTACATTCAGCTGTCAGCGGGACAGCTGATGACTCATCGGTTGTTAAGGACGCGGCGGCCGGCTTCCCGGCCTGCTTCTTACCAACCAGCTATATACAGTGAATGTAAAAAAAAAAGCACGAATCGCAAAACGCAAAAATTGCTGTAAAAACATCTATTACATGCAAAACGCTGAAAAAGTCCCAGACCCTTTCCAAAAACGCAGAGGAACAAAAATGCATTGATGTGAACATGTTCCATAGGTACCCATGTTAAAAAAATGAAATGCATTTCTGCAAAAAGCAGAATCGGGCCTTACATAGTACATCACTCTGCTACTTTAGATTGTGAAAATGCACCAGGTTTTGTGTGTTTTTAACACAAGTTATGGCATGTTTTTCTTTTGGCATTTTCAACTTAAATGGGGATTTCAGACAGTTTGGGTGATAGATTTGGACAGCGAGGGGACAAATAGGAGGTAGGTAAATACTTTTAAGGGCTCATGCTACTTTGCAAGAGGAATAGTGAAATCCCCTGCTTTTTTAAATTAGGCCGTAAAAGGGAGATTTCCATGTAAATAATAGTGGATGTTCATGATGTGGGTGTGTGGATAATTGTTTAGGTATCAAATCAATCACAAGCAATCAGATCCCTGTTTGTATGGTCAGTTATATTTAATATAGTAATATAACGTTTTGTCAAACTATGTATTTTTACTTTTATTTAGATTCAGAACTGGATCAATTTGAACTTTTATGCCGTGATGGATCCACTGCTAGTCTGAAGTCCTACAGAAAGTGTAATTTGGGACAGGGACCAAGTAAAGGGATTGTCACAAGATGGCACATGCAAAGAGTGACTAAAAAATTTCTTACTCTGATTCAGGTGATGTTTTCTGTCTTTGAAAAAATGACGTAAAGTACACAGCACTCAGATCTGAATCTTACAGTTTCTGTTTAGAAATAAACGTTTACTTTAGTTTTGTATAGAAGGGAAGTGTTGAGATTTTATTGCTGCCTGTGTCCCTGCTGGTGATACTAATCCCTGGTACACACGATGAGATTATTGAACGAATGATCGTCCGTTTTTTTTTTTTGCATGCCAATCTCTGATCGAACCTGAATATTTTACTAAAGTCCCGAAAATTCTCATACAACAGAATAAAAATTGGGAAGTGATGTAATTTGTTGTAACGTATTTGTATAGTATTTTCAAATGACAACTGTGCTGATTAAACTAAAATCGTACGATCTGGCATCGTACGAAAAAAAATTCATGCATGCCCGATCGGATAATATCGGATGAACTGTCATGATCGGCTGTCGAAAGCTATGTACTAGCGACCTGGTTATTATACGATCGCTTTGAAAGCAGTATTTTTCGTACGATTTTCTGATCGTGTGTATGAGGCTTACTCTCTGATTCTCACTGTCATAGATGTGCCCACAGGGTGTGCTGGGTGTGCCCAGAAACACCCTAATCATCCCTGTGCTCTCTCTGTCTGTGCTTTCACACCTTTTGTGCTCACTGCCTGGCTGCAACATGTCTATCCCTCCCTGTGTAGCTCACAGTCACCACCACTGGGTTTGGGGCCGGGCCGGCAAAAATAGCTGTGCTGCCAGTGGGAGGATTGAGCAGGGGACTAGGAACCACAGCCGCGGATTAACCCAGCCACATTTGCCGATGCAGCTTCTATAGTTCCGGCTGTAGGTCCCACAGGCACTGTCAGAGTGATCTACATCTGCACTCCGCCCCCGGCCTCTCTCTCCCTTAGAAGCAGCGGACTTGACTGTTTGAAGGCTTTTCTTGATCCTACATATGTGATGTTTTTTGTGCCTGCATGGTAAAAGATGTGTTATAATACCAATGACATTTCCCAGGGTCCTTTGCTCTTATCTGGGCCCATCATAGCTCAACATGTCTCCTCCATTTACCCCTAACCCTCTCAGTTCCCCTGTCAGCTCCTCCTTTCCTTAGCCTCTACTGTACTGCAGAACCCTTTTTTGCACTCTTCTCACGTGCTTTGCATAAATTCTCTAATTCTGTGTAACCTCTATCCAACACATCTCAAAGCCTATAAGGTTAAAGAGGGATTAAACGTTCCTAAATTATAGGTGACACACGGCAAGAGAAATAAAAATATCTGCCAGCCATAGTTAATTTTATATATATATATATATATATATATATATATATATATATATATATATATATATAATTATCATATTTGATACTTCTTGTTAAATATATGACATTTTATTCTACTCAGAATTTGTTTGGAAGAAGCGGGAGACAAAATAGGCGCCTTAATCTCTTCTCTTCAGAGCCTTATGGGGGACAGAATCTCCTGTTTCTTGACTCCACGCAGGGACTGCAGGTTGTAGAAGAAGATTTGGAGATGACTGCAATACTAGGACTGGATTATGTGGCTCTCCTAAGGGGCCTGGGTCATGAAGGTGGGAAAAAAGCCGAGCTTGGAATAGTTTGGTCTCTTACCAGATGTTTAGTCCGAAACTGATTTTTCTCATGAATGAGCTGCACATTTTATTGATGGTCAGAAATATTATTTTACTGAAATTTATAGAATTTTTCAATAGCAGAAAAGTTTACATTGTGACAATGTGGTGATAAAATATATCAATACACATTGAACAAATAATCCTCCCCAAAATTAAGGCGGAAACTATCCTATAACACCGTAAAACTGGATTAGGACAAAGCTTATGAGGAGTCCATTAATGAGAGGTAAGCACCAGTTTGAAATGTTAAGGGTGAACATTCACAGAAAATACTTCAGGGCAATTGAGTCAGTTTCATGCTTACCAATCCCTTAGCATTGATTCTGTAACCCAAATAAAAGATTTGAGCAAGAGGCCGGGGGGAGAGAAACAAACAAAAAAAAAACCTTTTAGGGAGGGGTGAAGGAAATAAGTGGTCAAGGCCTCTGTTGCTCATCTGGAACCTATAGAGACCCAACAAAGAAAGGATTTGTGCAATGAGAAATAGAAGAATAAGAAGGAAGGGAGAAAGAAGAGGGAGGAAAACGGGTATCCCAGGGGTTCTAGGCTATGTCACATAGAGCCATCACAGTTCAAGGAAGCGGGAGGTCATTTGAGAAGGAGAAAAGTGGTCTTACCAGGCTTGCCAGAGGTCAGAAATATTCTATGGTGTCAGATTTGCACCATTCTAATTCTCACCCATTTACATACATGCCTCTGTTGGTTGCCCAATGAGTGTGGCTGATCCAAATTAGGTGGTCACATACACCATAAGTAGCAACATTGGTTGACAATATTAATTAACCTTTTTAAAACTGATGTGTATTACGAAAATAGGAGAATCCCCCTGATGGGATTTTAAACTGATGTGTATTACTTGTCTTCCGTCATGCTTGATCCCACCTTTAAATAGTGTTTAAAGTTTGTTCCTTTCTTTATGTATAGACTCTTCTGAATGTAAAGAATATTTGTGTTATTTACATGCTGCTAGTTTTAATTCTTACGATCTGTAAACTTATTTTTAAGACTAATATCACACTTTGGATTGTGGCACAAAATTAAAATGCACGTGGCGAACTGAATTTATTTTGAGGTGCAAGCTCCGGAAAATATGTATGAAACTATGCCTGAAAAAATAAGCTAACTTGTAAAGGGGGTTAATTTAACACTTGTAATGTTATTGTGCTGTGTGTTTATTCTCCCCTCCTTGTTGGTATAGTCTTCTCTTCTCTTTTTTTGCTGGAGATAATAACAAGGGATAGAGTTAGGAAGAAAGTCATCGAAAGCAGTCAGCCTCACGAGGAGAGCAAGTAAGAGTTGGCATGGACATTTTCCCTTTTGCGTGCTCTCTCTCTCTTAAAGGGTTGGGATTTCATCATTATGGACTTGGTCTGGGATTGTAAACCTATCACGTTGGAGTGTCTCAGGCCTCGTACACACGACCGATTTTCTCGGCAAGAACCAGCAAGAAACTTGCTGGCAGAGATGTCTTGCCGAGTAAATCGGTCGTGTGTACGCGGCTATCGGGTTTCTCGTCGAGAAAACCGACAAGTAACCTCGACGAGAAAATAGAGAACCTGCTCTCTATTTTCTCATCGAGATTCTCGTCAGCCTGTTTCTCGACGAGAAAAGTGAGTGTGTGTACACTTACCTGTCCGCCGGGAAGCCCGCGCATGTTCGAAATGAATTCGACGCATGCGCGGTAGCTTCCTAGGCATACGTAGGGTATACCAAGATGGCGGCGACGGCATCGAATGTGACGAGCGCATGCTCGTCGTAGTCGATGACGTCACCGCGTACGCTCCATTCAAAGAACCGCGGGTTCTTTGAAACGAGCGTGTGTACACTCGGCCGGGACAATTTTCTTGTCCAGGAATCTCGTCGAAAAAAACGACATGTTTTTTTTGACGAGAATCTCGGCCGTGTGTACGAGGCCTCACTCCTGAGGAAGAAGAGAGACAAATAGCACTCTGGTTAAACATGGGAAGAGGCTGCAGCCAGGGAGTCGTCTCCACTGTTATCATTATTATCATAACCTGGAAATATTCTTGCATTATTTGAAAGTCAAGAAAAGCTGTTTCTTGCATCCTCTGTCTCATTTCTATTGTACAGTAGAGTCGTGGAAATGGACCTTGTGGCAACATAGCATGGTCTATAGATACTGGAAGGAGGCTGGAATGGTAACACACAGCCAGCTCAGGATAGGAATGGTGGTGGCCAGGAGACGGTGGGTTCTGATGGAAGGGTGGTTGGAATGGTCCACGATACACCCTTTTGCTGCAGTTGAGCTTTTGTACTGGTCTTCATCTGTAGAATTACCCTCAGGAATCTGGCATGTAACCATAGTATTAGTAAGGCCTTGTGGATAGATATACAGTATCAAGTATGAGGCTCTTGTCTTTGCATGTGGGAGAAATGTATTATTGTGTGTGTATTGGGCAGCTGGTAGGGGAGCTTGAGTTCTGCAGTTTCTCTCCTGAAATGCATCTGTTATGGGAGTCACTTTGGGCGGGGGGGCTTGTGGAACCCAGCTTACCTTAAAGAACTCTAGAAACTCCTGGTCCAGGAGTCACCCTGTGTCTATTAGGGGCACAGGGTGACCGAGAACCCCAGTCGGGTCTGCACTAAACCGACTTACCGTACAACCACACCAGACTCAGCATTTCACTTGGGACAGGAATAATTCTGAACAAGATCCCTCAAGAAATATATGAAGATAAATGAATTCCACCTTTCCAACTGCTGGACTATTGTATGAGCTTGGTCTCATAAACTGTAGACTGTTTACTAGATTGTTTGAGGTGTGGCTGTATCCCATTGTTCTATTGTTTCTCTCTGCCTTGGGAGCAACCTATTATGGGATGTATATGTGTTTCTAGCATGTAGACTGGGGGCAGGGTGGAGGGAGGGGAGAATTCCTCCAACAGCCCTCCCTGCTGATAAGACTGCTGGAAAGTTAAATACACCTGTGTGTCTCTTGTAACTGAATGTAGTTTACCCTGTGTCATTATACAAAGAAGGGGGGGGGGGGGTTGTCCCCTCTGTGTATATCTCTTTGTGCCTGTGTTTGAATAAACAGTCTTATGTTTGTTACCACCCTACACTGATGCTTTGACAAGTGACTGGGTGGACTAAGGGACCTTGGATCTTGCTGGTACCGGACAAAGGAATTATATACTGCAGATATACTCTTCTTGAGTACGGGGATTCCATCACATTGGTGGCAGCGATAAGATTGTGCTTCTTTCCTGTGAAAACGTCCAAACCACCACCGGGATCCAAGTTCCGTATAGCAGGAGAGAAGGGGTACAGATAACAGCGGCAAAGGAGGAGGAATTCCCCCCTCCCTCCACACTGTCTCCCGGTCTACATGCTAGAAACACATATACATCCCATATTAGGTTGCTCCCAAGGCAGACAGAAACAATAGAACAATGGGACACAGCCACACCTCAAACGATCTAGTAAAAAGTCTACAACAGTTTATGAGACCAAGCTCATACAATATTCCAGCAGTTAGAAAGGTGGAATTCATTTATCTTCATATATTTCTTGAGGGATATTGTTCAGAAATATTACTGTCCCAAGTGAAAGAGCCCCTTCATTCTTTCAACACAAACCACGTATATAAGACCCAGGATAACATGAAATGCTGAGTCCATTGTGGTTTTACAGTGAGTCAGGTTAGTGCAGACCCGACTGGGGTTCTCGGTTACCCTGTGCCCCTAATAGACATAGGGTAACTTACACAGAGGAGGGGCCGGGGGAGCTAAACCAGGAGTTTCCATCGCTCTCTAAGGTAAGCTGGGTTCCACAAGCCCACCTGCCCAAAGTGACTCCCGTCACAGCATCTATGTGAGGAGCTGGAACCCTGCTCAGCTCAGATAGTGTCAGTAAAATTAGAAATCCTTCCCTTGTGTAAGCTTCAAAGTAACACCACATCTACCTCTGATCGCTAAGGCACAAACTGTTTACGAAAGCTTGTACCTCCACATATATGCAGTTAGCCAAAGGCACCCATAGCACATAAACAAATATGAAGATTTGCATCTGAATGTCACAGATTAAACACTACTATAAAAAGAGAATATATTCAACAATAAAAAATACTCACAATTTTAACTTCACTGCCATGCCCCCCTAGTGCTAGATTTCACAGAAATGTTCTGCTTGGATATACTTGTTATTTTTGTGTATATTATGGAACAATTAGGGGCATAATTCTAAAGTAGTGAATATGATTTTCACCAAACATTTACTGATGGTGAAACAATCACTGTCATTTTAAACTCATGCACCAGGATGTAGTAAATGCTTGGTAAAAGTCAGATTAACTTTATAAATAAATGCCTCTTAGTGTTCATATATGGTTGACATTATTAATTCAAATAGATAATACCTTGGCTACACAAAGGTCAGAAAGATGAGATAACATATCCATTTCTTAGGTATTTCACTGGATCACAGTGTTATACGTTGGTGCTGTATCAGTTCAGCTGAGCTAAGAAAATGTGAAAATTGGGCATTGAGTGTGAGGTCAGATCCACTTGTCTGCGTCCAAGCCACTTCCTTAACTGGATGCATTGAGATGATCAAGGTAAGAACTTATCATCATTAAGGCAAGGTGAGAATAGTCCTTTTATTTACTGCAGTAGTGAAAGTGTTAGTTTTGGAGATGACAGAGAGACAGAGAGACGGAGGACAACTCAAGTAAATCTATCATGTTTCTTAAGTTTAAAAGAGAGAGAGAGATAAGGTACATTTTTATTTATCAGACATTCTAAATAAATGTAATTGGATGAAGAACATTAGTGTAGCCTAAGTGGTAAGAAGCTGGTATGAGGAGACATGTGTTAGTTATAAATGAATGAGCTTATTGTTCTGGTACTTCTATTACAATGTTTAGTATGTAATCTTAGTTGTGATGCTAGATTCCATATATTTACATACCTATACTGAGTCATGCTATATTAAATTGTTAGCAGAATAATAAAAAAAAAATTGAAATATATCTGCTTGCAGTCTGTCAAGATATACCACACCCCCACCTGTCTGGTTAGTCTTACCTAAAGACAAATTAACTGAGACCAGAATTAGGATTAACTCTTTCCCCCAGTCTCGGCCATCTCTCCAATTTGTTCATTATGAATATCTGCAAATGTGTGGCATTTCAAGCCAAAAAGTTTGTATCATTATTGTATATCTGTGTTAAATTATTATCCTTTCCAGGCAGCCCTTTTTTACAGCCATTCAAGAAGATTCATGTCACCAGATGGAATACATACATCAAAGTATTGCAGCTGCTGTCCTCTTCTTCTATGTACCAGTGCTGAATACTTTCACTTAGTGTTTTCTCTATTAAAGCGGAGTTTCAGCGTTTTTTTTCATACCTTTTTGGTATGTTTTCTTCGGGACTTCCGTCCCATAGCGCCACAGCCAGGCACATCACTTCCGTGTTTTTTTTTGTGCCCTCCTCCTCCCCCCCCCGTTTCCTTTTGGGACCTGTGTGTGTCCCAGAAGACGACAAGACCATTTAGAAAGCACCAACTACTTGCACATGTGCAGTAGGGAGCTTCACTTCCTTTTTCCCTTAGTAAGGATGCCAGCGCCTGCACCCGGAGCCGATGGATGGGTCAGCTTTGGTTGCCGACATCGCAGGCTTCCTGGACAGGTCAGTGTCCTTATATTAATAGTCAGCAGCTACAGTATTTGTAGCTGCTGCCTTTTATTTTTTTTTCACCCAGGCTGGAACTCCGCTTTAATTATTTGCTATATAGCATATATGGTGTCCTGTGTTATTGTCTCATTATATTTTGGCGGTATTGTTTTAGAGTAATGAAGCAGACGCTGTAACTTTAGATGCCACTCATGCTTATATTGCTGGAAAGTGTGGTCTGCAACCAGCTACAGTTGAATACTGGGGTGAGTGTGCAAAGTGTTCTAAGATATTGTATAAACATGTCTTAAGTTCAAGTGACATATTGAAACATAATGAGGGATTTACCAGGCACTCCAACTCTACAACTGAAAAATTAGTTAATACCAGTTTCCCAAATTAGAAATGAGCCCTGTCACTGCATGCAGTAATAAGATGTACAGAGTTCCTCTGGAAATTGCTGTCCCAAGGCACTACACTCCTTAACTTGATGTTCATTGCATTTAGGAGGGACGCTCTCAGTCCAGCGTACCTCTACCACCTCACTCCCAATAACAGAATGGGATCCCACCGTGCACATAGCACGGACACCTTTTCTCCCGTACCATATGACCAGGTCATGGATCTCTGTAACGTGGGTTCAGTTCCGGTTGCTACTAGAAACCGTCCGCCAGGGAAGGATCCAGTGTATCAACCCCCTTGCTAACGAAGGACCTACAGCATTTCTGTTCATAATCCAAAACCCGCTAAGCAAACCCCACTCTCTCGGGCCCCAGCTCGGCAGGTCGGCAGGCTGTAACAAAAAGCCCGGGGACAGCAACACACAAATTAACTCTTTCCCCCAGTCTCGGCCAGCCACTAACTGAACTATCATTCTTGTAGGCAGCCTGCCTACAGATTTTACTATTTCCCAAAACAGTTTTAGTCAAGGCATGCCGTGAATGATAACCGTCATATTTGCTCGTGCTCTCCACTAGGAATGGGCTCGGGCGTGTTCGGGATGCCTCCTGCCCGATCCCGACAGGAAGCCGTCCCTGCACACTGCTAATCACAGGCAGTGAGACATTTCCTGATCCGCAGCTGCAGAGATCGGGAAATGTCTCACTGCCTGTGATCAGCCATTTGCAGTGTCAGCTTCCTGGCAGGATCCTGAACATGCCCGAGCCCATCTCTAATTTCCACTGAACTGTCAAACCATCAGATGTCTAGAGTCATAACTGATCACATGTGCAGCCCCCCATGGCAACTGCAGATCAAACAAAAGCTAAGATGGCAGCTTCCTTGGCTGTAGAGTGTAGGAAGGTTTAGTTCCACTTCAAGTACAGTTGCCCTTTATGATTTAAATTTTCTTTTACATGCATGCTTGAACTGTGATAATACACTCTAATACAAGGATGTAAGATGGGTTACTATAGAATATTTTTCAGCCCTTGTTTTATTTTATTTTCATAGGAAAAGGATCTGATTGCCTCTCAGATCCCCTGAAGCTGCTTCATCGTGTCTCAGAGAAAGGTAGAATATAACAGTCCATAAACTGCACATTTGAACTTATTTTTTCTAAAGGTATTTTTATTTTGCATACATTTTACAAGTACAAAGCAAAGAAAAGGCAACTAGAGCAAACATTGCTCAGTTATGAAAATATAGTTTAAACCAAATGTCCATTCAGTTAACTATCCTCAATTAATGAAGGAGCAATTATATGACACAAATGCAGTTGAGGACATGAGATGCAAATTACTAACAAAACAATATATATATTCACAGTAATCGATAGAGTTAACAAGTGAGCCCTAGTGCCTAGTAAATGAGACTGAGCCAGATAGCTACAGTAGGGGGAGCTTGGGATTTCCACTGTATAGCTATAGATTTCTTGGCATAGAATAAAACTAAGTGCAGAAAGAGCTTAGAACATTTGGGGAGAGAATCATCAACAATATGCCCAAATAGGCATCTTAAGGGATTACATATATTAGGCATTTTAAGGGATTACATAATGAAAGCAGATAGGCATCCCCAAACCATATGATAAATCGTGCCATCTGCAGAGGAGCATCTAGAGCAAACAGCGAAGGATAGCCTATTCAAGCGAAAAAGGAGACAGGGAGTATAATATGCCCGATATAGAAATTTGGCCTGAATAACTGTAACATTTTTACTTAGGTATTTAATAAGATTATGACAAGGCAGCAAAGTTTTTAGAATTAAGTTTACAAATTTGACCTGTATGTAAAGGCCAACATTTTTAGAGTAAGGAGAGGTTGAAATCCCTGTCTGTGTCCCACTAGGGAGATTTACCATCACATCCTGTTTCAAAGACATCATAGGAAGTCAGAAATCTTTACAAATTTAGGGGAATTCCCCTTTCAGACAGTTGTTACTGGAACAGGTGTTGAAGGATTAGTCCTACCTTGTTTTGTTGACAACTCTCTCACTTTCTGTTGAGTGGCAATGCTCACCAGAACAAACAGAGAGGTAAATTATCTCAGTGGGGACGAAGGCAGCAATACAAATTTGACATGAGTTCTGTTCCGTCTGCTCTTTTCAAAATTCACTACCCAGCTGATTTCAGACTGGGTGCTTTAGACTATTACTGTACATATCATTGGACTTTGTATTTGTTATTTAAAAAAGTAAACAAAATACTCTATGCATGCTAGTAAAATTTCCGTGGTTTGTAAAGTGCTATTGTGTTTTTACGAGGTGCACGTCTAACTGGAAATTGCTTACAATGGTTCTAAAGCCTAATTTAAAAAAAAAAATAACAAACACGCCTTTTCTTACCTGCTCTGTGCAGTAGTTTTGCACAGAGCAGCTCCGATCCTCTTATTCTAGGGTCCCCCGCCGCTGCTCCAGGCCCCTCCTCTTCATCGGGTGCCCCCGTGTGTGCTCGCACAGGATTCCCGCTGCTGCGTCCATTGACACAGACAGTGTGACTTGGCCCCAACCCCCGCTCCCGTGTCACCGGATTTGTTTGACAGCTTCCGCTGCTATCAATCTGACCACATCGCTGGATCGGATTGGGCTCAGGTAAGGAAAAAAGGGAGGGCAGGGTCTGGGAGGCAGCTCCAGCAGCGAAGGTTTTTCACCCTAATGCACAGAAAGCATTAAGGTGAAAAACTCTAAGGCTTTAGAACCACTTTAACTAATAATATTAAAGTATGGTTAGATATTTTCAACTTTGCCTAATTTTATGCATCAGTATATCATATTGGTATCTCTTCAGGGTTTCCTTCTCTGTATGCACTGGCTGTCACCAAAAAGAGTATGAAAGCAGTGACTCTGATTGACCTGACTGGGCGACGCTCCTGCCATGGTAGCATGTATAGCCCTGCAGGATGGCTCCTGCTCTCCAAATACACAGTCCGGGCACCAGGAAATGAGACTTGGGACTGTGACATTAACTCAGGTAAGGGAACAGAAGAAGAAATCCCCAAATATAAAAAAAAAAAAAAAAAAATTATTTATAAATTAAATAAATATATCAGCAGTTACTTATGACTTCCTTTTTGGTTTAAATGGCACTTTTTAATATCTTTAGATATCTACATAATATATGGGAGCATACTAGAGCATTTGATTCCTTCTTCTGACAGTTAATCCATCTGATTTATAATACCCATTGCATGTTGGATGATCTCCCAGAAATTAAGCTGACTATACACTAGCAGATTTTCAAAGAAAAAAATCTTATCAGTACTTATCAGTATCAGAAATTGCTGATTTGACCATTGTTTGAAAGTACTTAAAAAAAAACATTTGTTTTTAACATTTGATTTTGGAGCAAGTGGTCTTTTCTGAAGGAAAATCACACTCACTGTTGGGTATTCGTTTGTTCAAGAAATGTTTTTCGTCCTGCTCCTTCAAATTTTCTTGTCAAAGCTGTCAAAAACATTGATTTGGCTTCAACTGAAAATTATCAAACAAAATTCTACCAGTGTAAGCAAGGCATAACTCTGTGCAGGGGACTAGATAAGAATTTTCTGTCTTTTAAGATTGTTTGTATGACAGGTTATACGATCTACCTTGGTAACTTATTTAGCTGTCCCTTTGGCTTTGCTGTCCTCCTTCAGCTTATGAAAAATATTTCTGGAAGGGGTGCATGCCCGGAGCAGATGATGGCCTCTGTAAGGTCTGTGTTGGCTGGGAGGAGGGTGGCAGAGTCAATGGGAGGTGTGCAGCCAATCACGACGAGCGTTATTATGGCAACATGGGTGCTCTAAGGTGAGTCTATGAAAAAAAAAACAATACCTGATAAATAATAGTCTTTTATGCCTAAAGCCCATCTCTAGTTTTAGATGGGGTAGGAAAAGTACTTCTCTATTGAATGTGTGGGTTTCCATTGAGATTTCCAGCTAGATTAGATAGGCTATATGGGTCCATATAAAAGATGTTTCTGTTTAATATTTTTTTGATCGATCCTAGTCAGGTGTCTCCCTAGTAATAATAGGTGCCCCTATTTTGGGGGAAATGTGCTGACTTCATGCTCTTACTACCAGCCAACAAAAAGACATAAATTGGGCAGAATTTTCCCAAGCAGGGATACAGTCACAAAGGTTGACATAGATTCTAATACTTCTTTGCTCTATCTAAAACTAAAGAAAAAGATTTGCTTGGAGTTGGGCTTTAAAGCTGAATTCCGGAAAACGAAAAATGTCTTCCTTTAAATGCTTGTTTATAAAGCCTGTGAAAACCAGTTTACTTACTTGATTTCCCACACCTATGGGCTCTTTGACACTGTTAGACTGGGCACTGCAGCCACTTCTCCCCTACTCTCTGGCAGTCTAAGGTCCTCTGACATCACCAAGACCAATGCAGGGCAAATAGCCTTGCATTTGAATGTGAGGACGCCAAGGGACAGTCCATTGCCAGAGTAGAGGGAAGTGCGGTTTGTGGGGGGCAGAGCATCAGGTAAGCAAAAATGCTCCTAGACTAGACTTATCGAGCAGTTAACTCCTGCAGTTCAGGTCCAGCCTCAAAAGTGAGAACTTTTTAGTTTTCTGGAGTTCAGCTTTAAACTGTTTTGAATATTTTTGTATGTTTTTTTTTGTTTAGCTTACTGATGAACAATGTGAAAATGTGTAAAATGCATTATTATATAGTCATAGGATTAGATTAGCAATTGCCTCCTACAACCTTTAGAAACTAACCATATATGTCAACATCCACATAATTCTAGAGCAGTACTTGCAGAACCTAATTGCTTTGGCTAGAGGAACAACTGGTCATACAAGGCCCTGAGGTTGAATAAAACAGAACGTACATAGAATTGTCCACCCAACATGTTCCAGCGCCTCTCATCTGACAGGAGTGTAATCTAAGCGGTTGATTTTCTAATGGCCAATAGGCTGTTCACTTTGCAAGGGCAGTTGTACTTTGCAAGGTAATTTGCCTCAGAGCTTAGTGAAGCTCTGCTGAATTTCCATCATCCAAACATTCACAAACAAAAATGCATTTTTTTTTTCTATAATCTTTATTTACTTAGCATATTTGACAATACATCAAAAAGGTATAATAGTAAAAAGAGAATAAACAAACAAAAAGAGCAAGGACGAGGTCATACATACATGGTCCAAGGCAGTGGTGTATTTAGGTTTTGTGCTGCCCTAGGCCTGACTAAACTCGTGCAACCCCTAATTTAAATATGACCCACCCCTTCCTGTTAAGGTCACACCCCTTCCTATTTAAGACCTGCCCTGAAATTTTCCCGTGTGGACACTAGTTCTGAGGGCCTGGGGGGGGGGGATTCCCTTAATCTGAAGAGATTTCCTCTCACTTCCTGTTTAGCTATGGGGCAGGAAATTAAGGGAAATGAACGGATGGCAAAAAAAAATTAACAGGGGCTATAACCATCCCTTACTCTATCCAAAATGGAGAAAAAAGTGTTGCCTATAGTTCTACTTTAAGCACAAATTTTTGCTAAATATATGGAGGACTAAGAGGATATAACCATGCCAGTGGTGCAGCAGAAAACATACAGCACAGTGATGAAGGTTTGTTGTCCAGGCATTGAGCAAAGGAAGGATTGGGGGCAGGAACAAATAAATCCATCTGTTTATTTTTCTCATCAGCAATCAACAGAAATAAAATTAAGATTCCCTAATATGTACAACTGACACAAGCAAAGGATTGCAGGAAAGTCCTACTACCCAACTGACAGGTATAGGTGACCATGTCAGTGTCCCTTGTGTCTGCACCATCCCTATCATACCGGCATCAGTGCGGCCGCTTTATGGGGGCCCCAGACCGTTTTGTCTTGTGGTCCAGTCCACCTCATAAGACTGGCGCTGCACTAAAAGTGTATATATTGATTTGGGAAGATGAAGCTATTAACCAGCAAGCATAGGGCAATTTACCATTCTTTCCAATCACATCCCGGTAAATTTTGAAAAATTGAACGAGGGATGCCCCTGGGATAGTGTGGATTGGAATAAATTATGGATTGCCACCAAGTATATATAGAAAAATATAAAGAATTTTATTTGTACATATTTGACATATGGATCAAAATTGTTTAAAAACAACGAGAGAAAAGACATACACAATCATTGAAACCAATTTGCATGAGGGCACCTACAAGTCATATAACTAGTGGTGACAAAACCGACATGTTTCGGATACTAGAGCTATATCTGTGATAGCTTCCATTATTTCCTTCTTCAAGGTTCATACAATGGTTAAAAAGCAGATTGGTCTCTATAGAAGAGAGAAAAACAACATCATGTATAATGGTTATATAGTACAATATCGAGCATTAACATAGTTCCAATATTTTGAAATTCTCCCATATGTGGCCAGCTAAAGAATAAATAGTGCTGCAAAGAAACAAAAAAAAAAAAGAGGGGAGAACAAAGAAAAGATAAGAAAAAAAAATATATGAAAGTTCATTGGAGATGCATAGATGCGCATATAAAGTGCATAATTATATATTTATAGGATACATTACATTTATATCAAATTTATCCATAATATTGCATACATACATCTCAAGTGGTAACGCAAACATCAGCCGCTTGGAGGGATTGTCCCGATGATGTAGAGCCCAAGTGGATATAGTGCAAGTTTAGTGGTCGCATAGAGGAAATGCAGCGACCATAATAACACAGCAACCGTGGTAACAGAGCCAGGGATATATAGCAGGGCCAGCCCAAAAAAGCCCCTCAAAGCTCACAAGGAAGCCCCAAATTGTAGCGGGGACTCGCCACAGGTCTCTCTGCAAAGACATACATATGTGAGTTATAATTTGAGGATCCCATAATACCCTGTAGACAGTTATCCCACAACTATAATCTAGTATCTGAGCGAACTTCATACCTGTAAGAGTGACGCGAGAGCATCCACACTCTGGCTGTGCAGAAACTAACAAAGCCCGGTGGGATTTTATATAGGGCTGTGGCTTGTGTTGCAGCCAATCAGCTCAAGTGGCGCCAACAGGAGGGACAGAAGGAGCTCAGCCAATGAGATAGAGGGTGGGAGGCCACAACAGGCCTTAAAAGTACGTCCAACTAAAAGAAACAAATTAATCATGTATTGCAGAGAAGCTCTTACATGACAAGACGCCGCGCGCAAGGGCCGCCCTCGGTCCAGGCGGCGTCCAGCGTCACCACGCACCCACGTCAGCGTACAGAAAACGTCAGAACGTTGGCACGGTGACGTCAGACGTCGACCCGACCGCCAGCACAATAGGAAGGGCGGAAGTGACTCAGAATAGATTACTACGGTGTCCGCATCAGGCCAAAAAGGAGGCCAGCGCGGAGGCAACAACATATGCGCCACGCCAAATGGCGCCACCAGGAGGACAGGAAACACAATTAATTGGTCAAAAACCCCATAAGTAGTAACGATGTAACAACAATGCCCTCCATCCCATAAGTCCATAATTATTAGGACAGGGAGAGGGAAAATGTGCACATAACCGTCCATTTGCTCAAACGCGAGCAAGGCAGCCCCCAATAATCAAAATAACTGAGGGCTGTTTTTGTGCTGGGGAGCGTCAGTGGGCCAGATGAGCGGCCCCAAACATTGCCACAGACTCTGAGTACAAGGTGCCAGTGTTGTTAAATTGATTTCTAGATAATAAGGAATAAACAATATAATGAATAAACACTGATCTCCAGTGGGCGAATCATCGGGCAAATTCCATCGATTAAGTCAAAATTGCTCTATCTGTATACAGTGTGTAAAGATTTTTTTTTAATTTTTTTAATTTTTAACATCACTGCATGACGGGCATGCATCAAAAATATTAATACATATTTTGTACAGCTGGCATAGTATATACATATTTAAAAAAAAAAAAAAAAAGGGTTAAAGTTATATTGAAGAAAAAGAAAGAAAGAAACATATAGATGGGTATACCCAGCTTGTTTGACTCAGTTTAACAGATCCCTGTCAAACCTTCCAGACGTAAATCCAGGTAAAAAGGGTTTAAAGTTTATAGCCTGGTTTAAGCCAGGCGGTGAGGTGGCGTTGAGGGTCGAGATCCACCTCAGCTCCCTTTGAAGTAGGTGCTTATTAAAGTCACCGCCACGGGGGCTGCGGTGGACCCTGTCCAAAACTAGCACCTCAAAACTTGGTACACTATCTCCATGAACTTGGGCAGCGTGTCTGCCGAGAGGGAGATCAGGATCTTTATCCCTCATCCCTTTCAAATGTCGGTAGACTCTCTGCCATAGTTTTTGTATGGTTTTTCCCACATAAAAGCAATTTCAACTGCAAATGATGAGATATACTACATCCGTAGTTTGACAATTCGCGTAATGTTTTGGTCGAAATTTTTGGCCATTCGGTAAACGAATATTCCTTCTAGTATTCATATATGTGCAATTGCCACATTGAAAAGTTCCCAGGTCCCTACATAGATCTCCCCTAGTAGTATTCTGAAATTCACTCTGTACGAGCATGTCCTTTAGGGACGTTGCTCGTCTATAGGTGATAGTTGGTCTGGGGGGTACTAGTGGTCCTATCACGGGGTCTGCTGTAAGTAGGTGCCAGTGTTTTTGGTAAATTTTAAAAAGTTGGGCATGATCATCAGAATAAGTGTTAATGATACGATGATCATTCTCCCTTTTTTTAGGTTTAAACATTAACGATTCATGTCGATTTAAATTTAGGGTGCGTTTAAAGGCCTTTTTGAGGCATTTATGGCTATACCCCCTTGCCAAAAGTCTTTGCCTTAAGTTGTTTGCTTCTCTTTTATAATCAACTTCATTAGAACAGTTTCTTTTTATTCTTAAGTATTGTCCGTAAGGGATAGATTTGACTAGAGCAGTGATTTTCAACCAGGGTTCCGTGGAACCCTAGGGTTCCTCCAGAGGTTGCTAGGGGTTCCTTCAGCATTGGGCAATTTCTGCCTCTCAGATAAGTTCACACTGACCCCATTAATCCTTTTAGCTATCTGTAAGGAGGTAATTCTTCCCAATTGCCACAAGTGTAAGGACCATTCTTCCAACTAACTGTCAGACTAATGGATCATGAGTTGTAGATTTTTCAATTTTAGCAGGGGTTCCCCGAGACCGGAGAATTATTTCAAGGGTTCCTCTGTGTTAAAAAGGTTGAGAAAGGCTGGACTAGAGGCTTAGGGTGAAAGCTAGAGGAATGTAAGATTGTGTTGCCTGCACTCGGTTTACGAAACAGCTTACATGATAACATGTTTTGCTTATCTCTAAAGATCTCTACGTCAAGAAAGGTTATGGTGTTTGAATCTGATGTCATTGTGAATTTCAGATTGAAAACATTTGAATTTAGGGCAATGAGACACTCATCCAGGCATTGCTGGGAGCCCGTCCAAACAATAAAGATGTCATCAATGAACCTGTGCCATAAAGCCACGTGGCACAGGTACATTGAGAGATCCTTGCTGGAGAAAATATCACGTTCCCATTCCCCCAGGTACAAGTTGGCGTAGCCAGGGGCACAACTGGTGCCCATGGCTACGCCCTGTACCTGGAGGAAGCATTGACCATCAAAAGTAAAAACATTATGTCTTAATACAAAATCCAAAGACTGGATTATAAATTCATTGAATAAATGTTCATGATGGCTGATTTGTGATAGAATATGTCTAATGCAGGCAATGCCAAGAGAGTGAGGGATCGAGCTGTAGAGTGCCTCTACATCAATGCTGACGAGAATCGAATCTATAGGGATCTGTACTCCTTCGATAATGCGTAATAAGTGGGGTGTGTCTTTCACATAGGAGGGAATGCTTTGGACAAAGGGTCTTAGATGCTCGTCAATGAGCCGTGAAAGGTTTTCAGTGATAGCTCCGTTTCCGGATATGATGGGGCGTCCTGGGGAATTTAGGGAATCCTTGTGGATTTTGGGGAGTGAGTAAAAAGTTGGTGTGCGGGGAAAGGAGGTACGAATGAATTCCCAAGTTTGTTTAGAAATGACATTATTTTGGAAGGCTCCATCCACCAAGGTGTAAAATTTCTTATTGAAGGCATCTACAACACCACTACTTACTGGGCGATACCATTCATGATTTCTTAAGATGTTGAGACACATTTCAAGATATTGAGGGTTGTCCATGATGACAATGTTCCCTCCTTTGTCTGATAACTTAATAGTAATTTCATGATTTTTTGATAGATTTTTTAAGGCTATCTTTTCAGTAGAAATAAGATTTGTGTGTCTAGGTATTAACGGTACTAGATTATTTATTTCTTGACTAGTATTTTTGAGAAAATTAGATACACCTGGGTTTGAGCTAGGCATTGGGTAAAAAGATGATGTTTTTTTGAGTGAAGTTTTAGGGGCACTGGAAATCTCAGTATCAGTTGTGCTAGTGTTGGCTAGAAGTAGGTCAAGGTCCAAGGTGTCGATGAGGTCTTTAGATTCATTTTCCTCAAGTAAGGATTTAAGATTGCCCAAAGCCTGGCGTTCACTATAGGTGTGAAATTCCCGTGTATCTGGGTCACTCTTTTCAAAAATGCTTTTGAGAAGTAATTTGCGAGCGTATAAATGGAGATCTTTAATAGTCTCAAATTTGTCAATAGGTTTATTAGGGCAAAAAGTTAGTCCCTTTGAGAGAACTGAGATCTCATCGACACTCAGGACATGTGATGACAAGTTTATAATATTGAAAGCCGAGGCTATGTCGTGATCGGGTTGTGGAGAGTGGGTGAGTTTCCCGAGTTCTTGGTGAACATCAGGGGAACTTTAGGTGTGACAAAAGTACCCGTGTTTTCAAGTGATTCATGTGCATTCACAGTGGCATCCATAGCCATCGATGTGGAGGTGTTAGGGACTGATGGAAACGGAGTGCGAGGGTGCTGTTTAGGGGGACGTTTTTTTGTAGTATTGCTATTAGAGGAGTTTTCAACGTCACGGTTTCTTTTAGATGGTCTTGTGCGTTTTCCCTTCATTGGTGCGTATGACATGTTGGACGAGGTTGAAGAGGTATCAGATATGTCCAACTGCGTAGAACGATGGTTATTGTTTTTATATTGGAAACTAGGTTTAGTTGAAAATGCCCATCTATATGCTCTACCTTCCTCAAAGGCCTGTTTATCCCGCATATATTTAAACTCTTTTTTGGCTAGAATAGATTTATTGAATAGTTCGATGTGGGTTTTGAGTTTCTCATTTAGGTCCTTGTATGAGGGGTGGGCCTGTAGGGGTTTGATCCTAGAATAAATTTTTTCAATGTTCGTGTTGATACAAACGAGACGTCTCTGATATTCGTCAGAGAGAAGTCTCATCATACCAGCCGAGCATAATTTTAAATTTGTTTCCCATGCTTGCTTGAACGTCGGGTCCAGATCCTCAAAAGTTGGGAAGATCTGGACTCGAAGTCCAAGTGGGTTTAAATCGTCCCTTATATACTCATTGAAAGTTTTTATATGCCAGTGCATTGAAGATTTTTTCTCCAACCATTTAGTTAGATTGGAGAAAAGAAAGATCAACTCAGATTCCAATGATTCATTTTTACCGTAGTTCGATTGTAATTGTTCAGTGAAGACCTCCCATGATTCACTGTAAAGTTCAGCCATGATAATGGTATCACTAGGTACTATACACTTGGATATACCGAGAAATAGAAAAAGAGAAGAAAAAGAAAAACATAAAATGTAACACAGTAGAACAAAACAACCAAAATTATTGCAACAGTACGTTTTTCACAATAATTGCCCGTGCAACAGGGAGTAAACAAAACAGGGAAAGAGCAATTTAACCACTTAACGACCGCCCACTGTAAATATACGTCAGCAGAATGGCACCGACAGGCAGAATCATGTATATGTACGTGATTGCCTTTGTATAGTTGGGGGGTCCGATCGGACCCCCCTTCTTTACAGTGAGCGGTCGTTTTACCTTCGGGAGCGATCCGGCATGAGGGGACGGCCGTTCGATTCCGGCCACCCCCTCTCGATCGCTCCCGGCGAATGAGAGAGCTTCCCCTGCCTGCCAGGAAGGAGGAAGTGATGTCATCTCTCCTGGGGCGCTCACATATACCGAGCGCCGTACAGGAGAAGATGCAGGTTAGTACACAGAACAGCACACTGACACCAGGACACATAGGCACATAAATCGCCCCCCCAGGCCCCCCCAGACACCCCCAGATCACCCCCCAGCCCCCCCAGCCCCCAGTCACAGTGTCACTGATTGCAGTGACCATTTATTTAGTGATCACTGCAATCAGTGACATTTGTGACTGTAAAAGTGTCAGTACATTTAGTTTTAGGTCCAGTGTAGCCCCCTAACCCCCCCTAATAAAGGTTTAACCCCCTGATCGCCCCCCAGGTAACCCTTTCACCCCCTATCACCACTGTCATTAAGCAATCATTTTTCTGATCGATGTCTTAGCGTCGGTGATGCTGATCGGTAGCCAGTAATTTTTTTTAGGTTCGCCGCAGGTTTTTATAGCGTCGGGTACCCCCAAATATTACCTAATGAAGGTGTAACCCCCTTGATCGCCCCCCAGGTAACCCTTTCACCCCCTATCACCACTGTCACTAAGTTATAATTTTTCTGATCGATGTCTTAGCGTCGGCGATGCTGATCGGTAGCCAGTAATTTTTTTTAGGTTCGCCGCAGGTTTTTATAGCGTCGGGTACCCCCATATATTACCTAATAAAGGTTTAACCCCCTTGATCGCCCCCCAGGTAACCCTTTCACCCCCTAGCACCGCCATCAATATGCGATCATTTTTCTGATCGATGTCTTAGCGTCGGTGATGCTGATCGGTAGCCAGTAATTTTTTTTAGGTTCGCCGCAGGTTTTTATAGCGTCAGGTACCCCCATATATTATCTAATAAAGGTTTAACCCCCTGATCGCCCCCCAGGTAACCCTTTCACCCCCTATCACCACTGTCGCTAAGCAATCGTTTTTATGATCGTTGTCTTAGTGTCGGTGATGCAGATCGGTAGCTGGTAATTTTTTTTAGGTTCGCCGTCAGGTTTTTATATAGCGTCAGGTACCCCCATATATTACCTAATAAAGGTTTTAACCCCCTAATTGCCCCTAGTTAACCCTTTCACCAGTGATCATCATATAAGTGTTACGGGTGACGCTGGTTAGTTAGTTTGCTTTTTATAGTGTCAGGGCACCCGCCGTATATAACCCAATAAAGGTTTAACCCCCTGATCGCCCGGCGGGTGATATCAGTTAGGTTTTAGCGTCAGAGAGGGTCTGCGTCACACCCCAGGCAGCGTCAGGTTAGTGCCAGTAGCGCTAACACCCACACGTGAAGCATACACCCCCCTTAGTGGTATAGTATCTGATCAGCTCAATATCTGATCTGATCAGATCTATACTAGCGTCCCCAGCAGTTTAGGGTTCCCAAAAACGCAGTGTTAGCGGGATCAGCCCAGATACCTGCTAGCACCTGCGTTTTGCCCCTCCGTCCAGCCCAGGCCACCGAAGTGCAGTATCGATCGATCACTGTCACTTGCAAAACACAACACACATAACTGCAGCGTTCGCAGAGACAGGCCTGATCCCTGCGACTCCAGTGCTGTAGGAGGTAATTTCACCACCACAGTTAAAAAAAAAAAGCATATATGCCGAAGCATTGGGGCAGCAGGAGCGGAGGAGCGATTTTGCTCCTAATGCCGCGTATATACGGTCGAAATTCCGACGGAGGCTTGCCCGTGGAAAAGTCTGACCATATGTACGCGGCATAACTTTTGCGAGAAGATGCCCCCATGCTTCGGCATATATAAATGGTGCATGTATGCCCATCATTAGAAGTGGGTGGATGAAGGGCGGTATTCTAATGGTGGGCATACCCACCGATCAATCTTTTTTTTTTGTTCAGCCAACAGGCTGCATGAAAAAAAAGATTACAATACATGTCCAACAAGGACCAGCAACGTACTGGTATGTTGCTGGACTTTGAATGTTTATACCAGAATGATGCCTGCGGGTTTAGGTATCATCTTGGTATCATTCTTTTCAGCCAGCGGCCGGCTTTCATGTAAAAGCAATCCTAGTGGCTAATTAGCCTCTGGAATGCTTTTACAAGCAGTGGGAGGGAATGTCCCCCCCCCGGATATAAAAAGCGCCATTGGGAAATTGGGAAAGCATTTTATCACACCGATCTTGGTGTGGTCAGATGCTTTGAGGGCATAGGAAAGATCTAGGGTCCAATAGACCCCAGTTTTTTCAAAAAAGAGTACCTGTCATTACCTATTGCTATCATAGGGGATATTTACATTCCCTGAGATAACAATAAAAGTGATAAAAATAAATAAATATGGAAGCAACAGTTTAAAAATAAAATAAAAAAGCAAAATTAATAATAAAAAAAAAAAAAAAAAAAAAAAAGCACCCCTGTCCTGCCCTGCTCTTGCCCAATGGCGAACGCAAGCGTCGGTCTGGCGTCATATGTAAACAGCAATTGCACCATGCATGTGAGGTATCACCGCGAAGGTCAGATCGAGGGCAGTAATTTTAGCAGTAGACCTCCTCTGTAAATCTAACGGGGTAACCTGTAAATGCTTTTAAAGGCTTTTAAAAATGTATGTCGTTTGTCGCCAATGCGCGTTTGTGCGAAATTTTAAAGCATGTCGTGTTTGGTATCTATGTACTTGGCCTAAGATCATCTTTTTTATTTCATCAAACATTTGGGCAATATAGTGTGTTTTAGTGCATTAAAATTAAAAAAAGTGTATTTTTTCCCAAAAAAATGCGTTTGAAAAATCGCTGCGCAAATACTGTGTAGAAAAAAAAATGCAACACCCACCATTTTATTCTGTAGGGCCTTTGCTTTAAAAATATATATAATGTTTGGGGGTTCAACATAATTTTCTTGCAAAAAAAAATATATGTTTTCATGTAAACAAAAAGTGTCAAAAAGGGCTTTGTCTTCAAGTGGTTAGAAGAGTGGATGTAAGCTTCCTAATGTTGTGTATAAAATGCCAGAACAGTTCAAAACCCCCCCAAATGACCCCATTTTGGAAAGTAGACACCCCAAGCTATATACTGAGAGGCATGTCGAGTCCATGGAATATTTTATATGTTGACACAAGTTGCGGAAAAAATAATTTTTTTTTTTTTTTTTTTGCACAAAGTTGTCACTAAATGATATATTGCTCAAACATGCCATGGGCATATGTGGAATTACACCCCAAAATACATTCTGTTGCTTCTCCTGAGTACGGGGATACCACATGTGTGAGACTTTTTGGGAGCCTAGCCGCGTACGGGACCCCAAAAACCAAGCACCGCCTTCAGGCTTTCTAATTTTTGTTTTCAATTTTTTCAATTTTTTTCAATTTTTGTTTTCAATTTCAATTTTTGATTTCACTTCTCACTGCCTATCACAGTTTCGGAGGCCATGGAATGCCCAGATGGCACAAAACCCCCCCAAATGACCCCATTTTGGAAAGTAGACACCCCAAGCTATTTGCTGAGAGGTATTGTGAGTATTTTGCAGATCTCGCTTTTTGTCACAAAGTTTTGAAAATTGAAAAAAAAAAGAAAAAAAAAAAAAATGTTCTTTCTTCATTTTCAAAAACAAATGAGAGCTGTAAAATACTCACCATGCCTCTCAGCAAACAGCTTGGGGTGTCTACTTTCCAAAATGGGGTCATTTGGGGGGGTTTTGTGCTATTTTGGCATTTTATGGCCTTCAAAACTGTGATAGGTAGTGAGGAGTGAAATCAAAAATTTGCGCCCTTAGAAATCCTGGAGGCGGTGCTTGGTTTCCGGGGTCCCGTACGTGGCTAGGCTCCTAAAAAGTCCCACACATGTGGTATCCCCGTACTCAGGAGAAGCAGCAGAATGTATTTTGGGGTGCAATTCCACATATAACCATGGCATGTGTGAGCAATATATCATTTAGTGACAACTTTTTGTAATTTTTTTTTTTTTTGTCATTATTCAATCACTTGGGACAAAAAAAAAATATTCAATGGGCTCAACATGCCTCTCAGCAATTTCCTTGGGGTGTCTACTTTCTAAAATGGGGTCATTTGGGGGGGTTTTGTACTGCCCTGTCATTTTAGCACCTCAAGAAATGAGATAGGCAGTCATAAATTAAAAGCTGTGTAAATTCCAGAAAATGTACCCTAGTTTGTAAACGCTATAACTTTTGCGCAAACCGATAAATATACGCTTATTGACATTTTTTTTACTAAAGACATGTGGCTGAATACATTTTGGCCTAAATGTATGACTAAAATTGAGTTTATTCGATTTTTCTTATAACAAAAAGTAGAAAATATCATTTTTTTTCAAAATTTTCGGCCTTTTTCCGTTTATATCGCAAAAAATAAAAATCGCAGAGGCAATCAAATACCATTAAAAGAAAGCTCTATTTGTGGGAAGAAAAGGACGCAAATTTCGTTTGGGTACAACATTGCATGTCCGCACAATTTACAGTTAAAGCAGCGCAGTGCAAAATTCAATATTCACCTCTGGTCCTTTAGCTACCAAATGGTCCGGGGCTTAAGTGGTTAAGTAAAATTATTTATGTGTAGAAAGCTGGAATGCTTCAAATAATGAATGGGGACTAGGGGGTATTTGCTACCCAGAAATTGGATATATTGATTTGGGAAGATGAAGCTATTAACCAGCAAGCATAGGGCAATTTACCATTCTTTCCAATCACATCCCGGTAAACTTTGAAAAATTGAACGAGGGATGCCCCTGGGATAGTGTGGATTGGAATAAATTATGGATTGCCACCAAGTATATATAGAAAAATATAAAGAATTTTATTTGTACATATTTGACATATGGATCAAAATTGTTTAAAAACAACGAGAGAAAAGACATACACAATCATTGAAACCAATTTGCATGAGGGCACCTACAAGTCATATAACTAGTGGTGACAAAACCGACATGTTTCGGATACTAGAGCTATATCTGTGATAGCTTCCATTATTTCCTTCTTCAAGGTTCATACAATGGTTAAAAAGCAGATTGGTCTCTATAGAAGAGAGAAAAACAACATCATGTATAATGGTTATATAGTACAATATCGAGCATTAACATAGTTCCAATATTTTGAAATTCTCCCATATGTGGGCAGCTAAAGGATAAATAGTGCTGCAAAAAAAAAAAAAAAGAGGGTAGAACAAAGAAAAGATAAGAGAAAAAATATATATGAAAGTTCATTGGAGATGCATAGATGCGCATATAAAGTGCATAATTATATATTTATAGGATACATTACATTTATATCAAATTTATCCATAATATTGCATACATACATCTCAAGTGGTAACGCAAACATCAGCCGCTTGGAGGGATTGTCCCGATGATGTAGAGCCCAAGTGGATATAGTGCAAGTTTAGTGGTCGCATAGAGGAAATGCAGCGACCATAATAACACAGCAACCGTGGTAACAGAGCCAGGGATATATAGCAGGGCCAGCCCAAAAAAGCCCCTCAAAGCTCACAAGGAAGCCCCAAATTGTAGCGGGGACTCGCCACAGGTCTCTCTGCAAAGACATACATATGTGAGTTATAATTTGAGGATCCCATAATACCCTGTAGACAGTTATCCCACAACTATAATCTAGTATCTGAGCGAACTTCATACCTGTAAGAGTGACGCGAGAGCATCCACACTCTGGCTGTGCAGAAACTAACAAAGCCCGGTGGGATTTTATATAGGGCTGTGGCTTGTGTTGCAGCCAATCAGCTCAAGTGGCGCCAACAGGAGGGACAGAAGGAGCTCAGCCAATGAGATAGAGGGTGGGAGGCCACAACAGGCCTTAAAAGTACGTCCAACTAAAAGAAACAAATTAATCATGTATTGCAGAGAAGCTCTTACATGACGAGACGCCGCGCGCAAGGGCCGCCCTCGGTCCAGGCGGCGTCCGGCGTCACCACGCACCCACGTCAGCGTACAGAAAACGTCAGAACGTCGGCACGGTGACGTCAGACGTCAACCCGACCGCCAGCACAATAGGAAGGGCGGAAGTGACTCAGAATAGATTACTACGGTGTTCGCATCAGGCCAAAAAGGAGGCCAGCGCGGAGGCAACAACATATGCGCCACGCCAAATGGCGCCACCGGGAGGACAGGAAACACAATTAATTGGTCAAAAACCCCATAAGTAGTAACGATGTAACAACAATGCCCTCCATCCCATAAGTCCATAATTATTAGGACAGGGAGAGGGAAAATGTGCACATAACCGTCCATTTGCTCAAACGCGAGCAAGGCAGCCCCCAATAATCAAAATAACTGAGGGCTGTTTTTGTGCTGGGGAGCGTCAGTGGGCCAGATGAGCGGCCCCAAACATTGCCACAGACTCTGAGTACAAGGTGCCAGTGTTGTTAAATTGATTTCTAGATAATAAGGAATAAACAATATAATGAATAAACACTGATCTCCAGTGGGCGAATCATCGGGCAAATTCCATCCAAATTCCAAAGTGTAGCGCAAGCCGGCGGGGACTCTTTTAATGCTGCCCCCCTGCAAAGTGCTGCCCTAGGCCTGGGCCTTGTTGGCCTAGGCCAAGATACAGCGTTGGTCCAAGGAGATCTGGAAACGAAACAATGAGATATGTCAACATATTGTAACTGCAGGGATTCCTTCACTGTCCAAAACATTCAGTCCATGTGGACAGACCTCTCTCTCCTACCACAAGAGGATAGGAGGATCCCAGTCTTAACTATAAACGATAAGTAGTGATTACATAAATCAATGATTGTCTACTCTAATGCCGCGTACACACGATCGTTTTTCATGCCGTTAAAAATGCCATTTTTAAAAATGGCCATTAAAACCGATCGTGTGTATGCTCCAGAGCATTTTTAACGGCGTGAAAAACGGCCATTAAAAATTTTGAACATGCTCTATTTTTTCACGTCGTTTTTCATGTCGTTTTTTTTAACAACGTGAAAAACGATAGTGTGTATGCTTTTACGAGGTGAAAAAAAATGCGCATGCTCAGAATCAAGTATGAGACGGGAGCGCACGTTTTGGTAAAACTAGCGTTCGTAATGGAGATAGCACATTCGTCACGCTGTAACGGACTGAAAAGCACAAGGCTGAAAAGCGCGAATCGTCGCTCAACAAACTTTTCTAACATAAAGGGTGGCGCCATTCGAACGGATCTTCCCCTTTATAGTGCCGTCGTACGTGTTGTACGTCACTGCGCTTTGCTCGAGCGTTTTTTTTCATGATCGTGTGTACGCAAGACAGGGTTGAGAGGAAAGAAGAAAAAAAACGACGAGAAAAACGTCGGTTTTAAAAATGACATTAAAAACGGACGTGTGTACGCGGCATAAGACATATGACCTTGTGAGGTACCATGAACTAACGTAAAGCAAACTACCGCTTTTTTTTTTTTTATAATGTATTCTTTGTGCATGATTGGGTATTCTTTGCAAAGTGAAACTTCACCACATTCACTTAGCTCTGGGGCAAATTCCCTTGCAAAGTGCAACTACCTTGGAAAGTGAACATCCTATTTGCATACACCGCATTCTAAATATTACGAAGGTCTAAGTCACACTCTTTCTAACTTGGGGATTTTGCCTTTAGCTGTGAATATAATCAAACAGACCATGCTTTATCAGTGAGATCCCAACTCCAGAACAAAGACACCGGTCTTGTTTCTTTATCCTGCCCCCAGCACTCACCTGTCACCTCCCAGTATCCATGCCAGCAGTGAGACAGCTACTCTAGTACACAAAATCTCTAATAGGTTTCACACAAGTCTCTGCGCAATTATATCTCAGTGACCAGTGTTCAGTGTCTGAATGTTACCCCCCAGTGGGCAGTCCCTAACACACATTTATTAAGAGCTCAGTGGTCAGCTCCCAGCCTATGTACATTAAGCCCTTGGTGGCCAGTCAACATCATGTGTACATTTAGCCCTCAGCGGCCAGTCTCCATTCTATATGCATTAACCCCTCAGTGGCCTATGTCCCAGTCTTTCTACCCCACCATACAGCATTAAGGTTGTAAACTGAAAGGAAATATTGTGGATTCAATATTTCCTATTATTTATACACTGCAATAACAATAGAGGTGTGCCCATTAATCCATTGGTTGTACAAAAAAACACAGTGTTAAGCCAGTCTCTGAGGAATAGTGATAAGATGGTTGGGAACTGCATTTTACCAGTGCACTACTACAAAGAAAGAATGTTTTAAAAAATAAATATTTTAATTGTTTATTTTGACCAAGTTACAAAATGCAAAGGGAACAAACAGAAGACAAAGCTAAATCAAATCACTATTTGATGTGACTACCCTTTGGTTTCAGACTAGCATCAATTCTTAGGCCTCTTTCACACAAGCGGACCAATCGGGTCTGTCTGTCCGTTTTTCAGGTGGACCCGCTTGTACCACCCATTATTCTCTATGAGGAGGTAGATGTACACGGACATGTGTCCGTTTACACCTGCCTGCATCCGATCCGGTCTGCCAAATACAGACATATAGGGATTCGTTCCCCATCAGTCTGCCGGACCGGATGACAGTTGGGTGGATACGGACAGGCAGTCCATTTCCATCTGACCACCCCCCAGAGAACAGCGGGCTGTGCATAGCAGAGTGGACACAGACCTGTCATCCACCTGCTCAGCAGGGATGAGCGGAGAGATGCGCCGCTGAGCAGGCGGATCCGCAAGAAAAGGGCCTTAGACATGCATTGTACACCTGCACAAAGTCAGGGATTTTATAGGATTAGAGTCAGGTGTAAGACTAGTCAATTATACAAAGTAGGTGCTAATAAACGTTAATTTCATATGTAGGTTAAAATACAGTCAATAACTGAAACAGAAACAGCTGTGTAGGCGGCTTAAAACTGGGTGAGGATCAGCCAAACTCTTCTACTAAGGTGAGGTTGTAAAATACAGTTTCATGCCACATGTCATACACCATGGCCAAACCGAGCACGGCAATAAGACACAAGGTAATGTATCAGCAAGGGCTCTCCCAGGCAAAGATTTCAAAGCTGATTGGGATTTCAAGATGTGCTGGTCAAGTTCTTTTGAAGAAGCACAAATAAAAGGACAACATTGGGGAGCGTAGACACAGTGGTCAGCCAAGGAAACTTAATGCAGCAGATGAAAGACACATCATGCTTACTTCCCTATGGCATCGGAAGATGTCCAGCAGTGCCATCTGCACAGAACTGGCAGAAACCAGTGGGACTCAGGTACACCCATCTACTGTCCGGAGCAGTCTGGCCAGAGGTGGCCCTCCATGGAAAAATTGTGGCCACAAAACCATATGTAGCGGCCTCACCTCTCTCTCTTTCTTTATCAGTTATATGGCTGTTGTCGAGGGGTACCTGGGAGAGAGAGAGAAAACACACCACGGCCCATGTCCTCCGTGACTGGTGGGTGAAGGCCAGAGATTGGGCTTTTGTGTAAGTGTCCTAGAGTCAAGTCCAGTCCTTCGTCCCTGACTCCTTTGCTTGAGTAACCCAAGTTCCACACAGTGAATAGGTACAACTCAGTTTTATTCTTCTTGTCAAGCAATAAAACAATCTTTCTCCTTTGGAAAATGAGGGGGGACAGATCGAGGCACAATCCTTTCCCTTTTTGCTGCTGCCCACTGTGCTGTCACCAGTGGTGAATAGTCACTGCCACTGACTAGGTAATATAGAACGTGAATTTACCTTCGCTCACTTTGCCCCTGTCAGAGGAAGAAATCCGTCCAAGGGAGAAATGGAGGCCTCTCCGTCACCAGCGATGCTGCGCCGGGCTCTTCAGAGAAGTTACTGCGCACCAGTCCTCACGAACTCAGACACAGGCACCCAAGGAGTTAGGGCCCCCTCGGATTCCTCCACCCTCGCGGAACTCAGTCGAAGGTACTGAGCCCCAGGCATCCGCCATAGTACCTCACCCCAGGCTAAAGGTGCCTGAGATGGACTCCATCCCTGCTCCAGCTAGGCCAAGGGCGCCTAGGCCTGAAACACCGGAACGCCAGCACCCAAGCTAAAGGTGCCTGGGCGCGGCCGCGTCCTCCGACTCCCCGCCCAACAGGGCGTTTGCCCCTTTTATGACCTCTCCCTTTGCGTCCCAGCGGGTTCCCCGCCCCGCTGTACCAGCTCCAGGGGAGGACAAAAAGGCACGGTTCGCGGTGTGAGTTCAACTCCAGCCCCAGGCAACAGCGCCACCCAGGGGCCCCAAGGAACCTCACACCACCAGAGTCCTCACATAATTCAAGTACCCGCTACACATATAACGAGGCTTAGCACCAAAAAGCAGCCAACATGGCTAAACGACGCAACTATGAACAAAATCATAGGAACTGGGATGCAGAAAATTGGCAGCAGGTGCTCTGAACTGATGAGCCAAATGTGAAATATTTTTCTGTAGCAGGAGGCAGTTTGTTTGCCAAAGGGCTAGAGAACAATAAAATAATGAGTGTCTGCAGGCAACAGTGAAGCATGGTTTAGGTTCCTTGCAAGTTTGGGACTGCATTTCTGCAAATGGATTGGTCAGGAATCAGGATGAATGGTGTCCTCAATGCTAAGAATTACAGGCAGATACTTATCCATCATGCCATACCATCAGGAAGACGTGTGACTGGCCTGACTGGCTCCAAATTTATTCTGCAGCAAGACAACAACCCCAAACATACAGCCTCTGTTATTAAGAACTATCTTCAGTGTAAAGAACAAGCAGTCCTAGAAGTAATGGTTTAGTGCCCACAGAGCCCTCAACATCGGACATGTCTGGGATTACATGTAGTGACAGAAGGATCTGAGGCAGCCTACATCCATAGAAGATCTGTGGTTAGTGCTCTAAGAAATTTGGAAAAACCTACCTGCCGAGTCCCTTTTAAAAACTGTGTGCAAGTGTACCTAGAAGAATCAATGCTGTTTTGAAGGCAAAGGGTGGTCACACCAAATATTGATTTGATTTCAAGAAAGTTCCAATGTCTGGAAAAAGCATCTGTGTCAATGCCTTGATATGTTTTATTTGTTTTGGTGATATGTATCTTTATTTTCAACTTCTTTAAAAAAAAAAATCATGCTGACGATAGGGCAATTGATAGAGCAGTGCTATAAATTTTGCCCTTTATTTTGTTACTTGTTGCTTTTCTAAACTGTTACATTGCTCAACAAGTGCTCTTGGCTTTTTTCACATGGAGCGGAGTGCGTCCGGATCAGCAAGGGATCCATGAACAGTTCCCCTGCTGAATCAGAGCATAATGGGATGGAAATTACAGCTCTATGGGCTGCTGGGTGTAAATGGACTCAGCTATCTGTTTACATCAGACTACCTCTGATCTGTCACGTTTACTTTTACAAAAAAAGTAAAGGACAAAGTACCTTTTCTTTTTTTTTTTTTTTTTTCTTTTTTATGGACCTGAACTGACTCTGAGGTAATCTGACACAAGTCCATTTACATCTGACTGTCCATAGGGCTGCATGGAGCTTACGATCAGGTCCGCCTGAGGTAGATGAGATTGGAATGCCCATGTCAAAGGGGTCTAAGGGAAAGACTGCAGACTCTGAAAGCAAAGGTAATAATCTGCACATTTTACCAAGTGTTGATCTCTGGCACTTTATCTTTATATTTGCTGAACTGTAAGATAGAAATGTTATATAGAAATATTTCTATACATAAGACAAAATTTTGTTATGCACTTTTCTATTGTATTAACCTGATGATGCTTTTAGGTGTTTAGTTGGAGACCAAAGTGGGCGCAGTTATGGGGATGTTGCATTTTTGGAGCACCACTCACTCCTAAATAACATTGCAAGTAAGAAGCTTCATCTCCATCTTTTGAATATTAAACCATGAACACTTTAATCCTTTAGCCCTCTTTTTCAAAACCTTCTGCTCATTCTTAATGCTAAGAGAACATAACGTAGCACATGTTTTGCTATAGATATGGAATCTTCTGGTTGGGCTTTTGGCTATAGTGCCTCAGACTTTGAACTGTTGTGTCCTAATGGTGAAAGAGTCCCACTGACAGAATGGGAGACCTGTAATTTGGGTGTGATCCCACCCAATGTTGTGATGACACGCCCTGTAATTACTGCAAAGATCCAAGACTTTCTAATGAAATCCCAGGTAAGAAACCTTACACTAGTAATTCATACGTCATTGAAGAACTGGGTAGAGCTGAATTATTTGGCTAGTAATATTGAAAGATTTGACCAGAACCCAACAAGATACGTATAGGTGAGGTGTAAAGTAAAGATACTGACTACACATCTTATAGAAGGTAATAATAGACAAAGGCGAGGAAGAGTTGTAATGTGTTAGCCTTAAGCCTCGTACACACGGTCGGACTTCCACCTGACTTTTCCGTGGATTTTTGTCCGAACGGAGTTGGCCGGGAACCACCCTTTGGTCAACTTCTGCTATTGTTGGTTGATTTTAACATTATTTGTTTTGTCCATCGAACAAAAGTCCGATGGTTTTCTGTACACACGGTCGGACTTTGCTCCATCGGACTTTTGTTGGCCAAAAGTTTGTCCGTTTGCAGACCGAACTTTTGTCCGATGAAAACCCAAAAAGTTTGTCCGATGGAGCGTACACACTGTCGGATTTTTTGTCAAACTTGCTCAAAATGAAGTTTGTTGGCAAAAAGCCTGACCGTGTGTACGGGGCTTTTAGATATGAATGCTAGTGTGTTTCTTATCTCTGTTGTACATCAGAGCCAAAGAACATTGGGTTGAAGGGTTTGCAGAGTCTCTGTTTTTTTTTTTTGCTGAGTTGGTGGTTGGTGGGCATATCTGTGCCCACCAAGTTGCAAACAAGGTGTAAACAAGTTGCATAAACATATAGCCAAATAACAGCAAGAGGTTACAGATACCATTTTAGATGGACAAAACGTCAAATGTATGACATTCACAGTTGGTAAAAGGCCATTTAAAAAAGACTTCCAATAAGACATTTAAAGGCATTGTACACTTTCAATTATGTTATGTTATTTTAAGTAGATATCACTGTAGTTATATTCCCTGTGCATTTGTTTGCCCTGCCTTTTAATGATGGGCTTGCATGTCATGGCTGCAGTTTGTAGTGTGATGACTGAAAATTGTCCCTTTATCCATGTATTCATTCACCTAGCTTGTCCCTATTTACAAAAAGGGACAGACAATTTATTGTTCTGGGTCATGCAGGATCCAGTCGATGCCTCATCATCTCCTCTGTGTTGCATCACAAATGTGGGAGTGTTAATGTGATGAAAACACATCTCTTCCCTTCATTGCTCTGCCTGCTTGTGCTTGTTTCAGGTCTCATTACTAGCTCTCACCTTCAGAACACAAGATTGAGAGACCCAGGAATTGTGGGATATTTAGTTTCTTCAAAGTCAGTGTCAGTGTCAGTTCTTAGACTACAGACAGAGGTCATGCATTAACCTGTGCATTGCTGTGCCACATATGCCTCTTGTTTGAACACAAACAGAAGCTTCTGACACAGGAAAGTGAAGATTTACTGTACTATACCCTGTACGTACAGGTCAATAAATGACACCATAAAACTACATGATCAATGCACATCTTATGCAAGTGAAAAACAAAAGGTGCAGGTAGGAAGGTTTATAATGCCTTTAAAGTGGGAGTAAACTCTCTTGGTTGATTTTTATCTATAGGTAAGCCTATCTTAAGGCTTACCTATAGGTACAGTAAATATCTCCTAAACGTGCACCATCTAGGAGATATTAACTTGCTAAGCCACTTGGGACATCATACGTCATATGTTCTGAAGGAACGCCATACCTGTGTTGTTCCTTCAGAGTCTTATGCCGTGAACAGCGGCTCCTGCGTGCTTTCACGGGAGTGACGTCATCGCAGCTCGTCCAAATTAAAGGACCAGAGCCCGCCAACCCGGAAGGATGACCGCGTGAAGATGGAAGCCCTGTCAGGGTTGACAGTAAGCCGCTGGATGGCTTTGTTTTAAGGTAAGTTTCCCATAATGAGCTAGTATGTGATGCATACTAGCACATTATAACTTTGCCCTGGAGGTTTAAAAAAATAAAATAAAAAATGTACTACCACTTTAAGTTTCCTTTATACTGGTTAACACTCTAATAAAAACCTGTATAGTTGAAGCAAGATTAAATTAAATGTGACAAATAAAACACAACTGTTTTAACTAAAGGCATAGCCCTGAAGTGGTTATAGATGTATTTACTTGCTGCCAGCTAATTGTCCATACCACACTTCAGGAAATTATTGTACACATATACAGCACAATGCTTTAAAAGTAGAATAGTAAAGGAATTTACCTGGCTTTTATGCAAGTATAGTCCTTAATCAGTATACCCATGAATTGATGATGCACAGATATTTTACATATTTGTTGCCCTTTTTCCTAGGAATTCCTAAAAAAAGATGAAGACTCCACCTTTCAGCTCTTTAAGACAGTGAAACCTAATGAAGAGGGTGATCTGCTTTTCAAAGATTCAACTTCTTGTCTTCTGCCAGTTGGACACCTTACACTTCAGGATATCCTAGGAGAAAGTTTCATGCAGCTTGCTGACTCAGTTTTTGACTGCACAGATGCAGGTATTCAACTTTAAATTAAAAAAAAGTCCAGACACATTGCAGCTGATTTACTAAAGGAGTATAAACTGTTCACTAAGCAAAGCTGATGCTCACTTAGCTTAGTGAAAAAGGTAAAGCTGTGTTTTCTTTAATCCTGTAATCACATGCATGATTGGGTATTCAAAGGAAAAACAGCTTCACCGTATTCACTAATCCAGGTGAATATTCACTTTCCAAAGTCTCTCTTACTCTTTAGTAAATCAACCCCACTGTATCCCAGGAGGCAGCTGCCCATTCACAAAGCGCTGTGCGAGTCGCGCATGCGTAGTAGGAAACGGGCAGTGAAGCCGCAAGGCTTCACTGCCTGTTTCCCTTAGTCAGGATGGAGGAGCCGGGACCTGCCAGCACCGATCGATCGCCATCGTGGGCGAGTAGGACAGGTAAGTGTCCTTATTAAAAGTCAGCAGCTACAGTGTTAGTAGCTGCTGAATTAAAAAAAAAAATCGCAGGTGGAATCCCGCTTTAAATGTGTCCCTTGGTTATTAGTTTTGGTGCATTTCATTGCTTCAATCCTTTCACCTTTTTTGTGTCTGGGGCAGTTTTATAATTTTTCACATGTTAAAATCTCAGTTTGTTGCTAGACAAAAAAAAATAATTCCCCAGTTATATATTATTTGAAAGCAAAGGCCATGAATAATAAAAATGTTGGCAGTTGCAAATTTGTATGCTGCATACAGTATTTGGCAAATGTTTATCAACTGCATATTTTCAGTAAAAAAAAAATACACTAAACTGCTATAAAAAACGTTAGTACACCCAAACACAATAGAATACATAACATTTGGTAAAATATATAAGATGGGGTTACATTGAGTAAATAGATATATCTCAAGCCCTAAAATAGATCATGCTTTAAAAGCCATTATAGATGATGGCCCAAGAACTATTGCTTTCACTTGGATGTTCAGGAGATACCTATAGTATATGGCATAATTACTGTTTAAGAACATGTGTTTGAGTTTGCACATGCATGAGGCAATAGAGTTGCCTTTAGTTTAAAAAAAAAATATTGTTACTATTATATATTTATTTTTTAAACAATTTTATTTTCATCCAACTTTATTGCTACCAAACTAACTGACAGCATGGGTATGTGACAGGTTCTCTTTATGGAGACATTGGTGGTGTATTAGAACCCTAATGTCATGACTAGCTGCTTACCCGGCTACAGTAGCCAGGGATTGAATGAATGAACTGAAACCAGAAGTGATGAAATGCTCCTTACTGCTGGCTTCATTCACTGCAGAGGAGATCTGGAAATGGGTGTTCACCAACCCCCTCCCGCTCCTCACCTTGAAAAAGGATACCACTGTCCTGGGCACCCTGGAGGAACGTAAAAGCCCAGGAACTACGGTAGATGGTGGCAGAGGGGGTAGGAGACCCCCTGCAGTTGTGAGCTTGCTTTAACCTCTTGAAGTCTTCACTGTCGACCCCCTTACTATGCCTTCCCAACCCCCTTGCTGACCCCCTTATACTTTGCTGTCCTCATCATTGCACTGTCCCCTGCACTCTCCTGACCACCCTTTACTTTGCCATGCTGTGTCCCCCCCATACTGTGTCATTTTGACTCCCTGTGCTCTGCCCTGCTGACCCCCAGTCCCCTATCCTACTGATGCCCAGTCCTCTGCCCTATTGACGCTCAGTCCACTGTCCTAGTGATGCCTAGTCCTCTGCTCGAATGACCTCTGTACATTGCTCTACATCCCACTGACCCCTGGACACTGTCCTGTTGCCCCCTATCTTCTGTCCTGTCAACCCCTGTCATCCGCCCTGCTGACCTCCTGTCCTACATCCTACTGACCTCTGTACACTGCCCTACATACTACTAACCTCTGTACACTGCCATAAATGATGGTGAATACCAACAGTACATTCACCTACTCCCGTTAACATTAGTATAGGAATTTGAGTATAATAGTATTAGATGGATTTTACTTCAATTACATCAGTATTTTCTTAAAATACAATACATGTTTAACCACTTCCAGCCCAATCACGTCATATGACATCATTGACTTTGAGTGGGGATAACTATATATGTAGCTACAGGCAACATTCAGATATCATCTTTTACAGCCTGCGATTCTGTGCACTGTAAGAACAATTATAGCGGCAGTTCAGCCGCTTGATCGTTCTTACAGGCGGTGGGAGGGGACATCTCCCCCCACCCGTTGCCCTCTGGTGCTTCTCCGGGCTCACCCGTATGATCGGCGAACCAGAGAAGTATTTTGCTGCCGCCGGATATTGATCATAGAGATTTCCAGGTGACTAGATGGTCCCCAGTCATCTCTATGACCTTCAGAGGCCCCGGGCGCAACATTATGATGTCACTTCCGGCCGGCGGAAGTAAACAAAGCCGATAACTCGGCTGGAAAGAAAGAGATCATTATTTTTCTCAATCTTTCCAGCCTGGAGGAGAGATGTGGGGTCTATAAGACCCCACATCTCTCCATAAAGAGGACCTGTCACGCACCATTCCTATTATAAGGAATGTAAACATCCCTTATAAAATAGGAATAAAAGTGATAAAATTGAAAGAGAAAGTGTATAAATAAAAAACTAAAAATAAATTTAAAGCGCCCCCGTCCCTGTGTGCTTGCACACAGAAGCGAACTCACGTGTAAGTTGTGCCCACATATGTAAACGGCGTTCAAATCACACGTGAGGTATCGCCACAATGCGTTAGAGCGAGAGCGAGAATTCTAGCACTAGACTTATTCTGTAACTCTAAACTGGTAACCTGTACAAAATTTTAAAACGTCACCTATGGAGATTTTTAAGTACCAAAGTTTTGCGCCATTCCAAAAATGTGCGCAATTTTAAAGCGTGACATGTTAGGTATCTATTTACTCTGCGTAACATCATCTTTCACATTGTACAAAAAAATTGGGCTAACTTTACTGTTTTATTTATTTTAAATGAATGAAACTGTTTTTTTTTTTTAAATATGCGTTTGAAAAATTTTTGCGCAAATACCGTGTGACATAAAAAGTTGCAGTAACCGTCATTTTATTCCTGAGGGTCTCTGCTAAAAAAACATATATAATGTTTGGGGGTTCTGAGTTTTTTTCTAGCAAAAAAAAAGAAAAATATTTTTACATGTAGGAGAGGAGTGCCAGAATAGGCCCGGTATGGAAGTGGTTAAGAAAATAATAGGGGTTTACACACCACTTGTACCTACAGGTAAGCCTATAATAAGGCTTACCTGTAGGTACCGTGAATATCTCCTAAACTTGCACCGTTTAGGAGATATTCACTGTATCAGCATTTGCCGACGTCATCGGCACATGCGCACTGAAGAAACGGCTCGCTCGTGCCATTTCTTCAGCTGCTGTGCCGTTACCGGCGGCTCCCGCGCGAATGCGTGGGAGTGACATCATCGCGGCTCTGGCCAATCACAGCGGCGGAGCCCGTGATACCCGGAAATAACTCCGGGGGACATGTCGCTGGCCACAGTGGTGTGCTGGGCCTGCTGCGAGGGCTTCGATCTGAGGTAAGTATTTCATAATGAGCTAGTATGCTATGCATACTAGTTCATTATGCCTTTGTCTTGCAGGGTTTTTTTTTTTTCGTGGGTTTACAACCACTTTTATACTGTACTAGTGGAAGGGACTTAGGGAGTGCTAAAAGTCCACGGGTTAGGGAACGCAAATTACTTGCCTTGCAATGAAAACCCACGCTACGCCACTACTATCATCTATATACCTTCTAGGGTCCAGCTGTGCTATTGCTGTGAATACACCGATTCAGACAGCTGCATAAAGTGTCTATATCATGCAGCGTGTACACAAGTCTTGACTTTTGAAAAAAGAATCTTGCGAAAAGGAAAAGCATGGTTAGTAGACATGGTTACATTTGTCTTAATAACGAAAAGGCATCCATCCTCCTAGGACAGTAGTAAACAAAAAAAAAAAAGAGGTATGCTGGGAGTGAAAGGCGTTATACCAGATCACAATATGATACTTGATAGTCTTCAAATCCTCCAGTAGGCAGCAGCATAACCCAAATGTTTTTGAATCCTGTGTGCCTTATGAAAGAGATAGAAACAATCTTTCCTGACGCCAACATAGCAGCAAACATGTGATATTACTCCGCCCCTATATCCACCCACAGCACCTGTTTAAATCTATAAAAGGAAAGCTAGAGCAACCTCCCCCATTCTCCTTTTTGTCCTCAAGATCTACACTGACAAGACCATGATGTTGCGATAAGGCATCAATGAAGACACATTAGAACAGTATATAGGTGATTGTGGTGACTAGTTCCAATAGGTAATGACTAAGTACTAACATTTGCATGAAACGCGTGATACTCTTTGTCCCCTGCTCCATCTTTTAACCACCTGTCATATGAAGCTTCAATAAAGAGGATTTTTGGAAGTGCAGCTATCCGGAATCATTTGCTTTATGAACGTACTAAACGCACTTAAAGAGGAGGTCCACACAAAAATGGAACCTCCGCTGTCTGGATTCCTCCCCCCCTCCGGTGTCACATTTGGCACCTTTCAGGGGGGAGCAGATACCTGTCTAAGACAGGTATTTGCACCCACTTCCGGGCATAGACCCTGCATTATCTGCGGGAGTCTACGCCACGTCCGGGGCCCCCCTGCTGTCTTCTGGGAGACACACGGGTCCCAGAAGACAGCAGGGACCACAGCATCTCCCCGCAGGGATGTAGTCCTAAGGGAGGGGGCGAGCACGCTGACTAACCCCCAGCCAAAACGGCTCGGATGATGGGGGCAAGCTTACAGGAAGTGAGAAATTCAGACAAAGAAAAAAAACATTTAGAAGTGAAATCGAAGGAAAAGGTAAGTGAACCAACAATGCACTAGCTTAACCACTTGACAACTGGGCACTTAAACCCCCTTCCTAACCAGACGAATTTTCAGCTTTCGGTGCTCTCACATTTTGAATGACAATTACTCAGTCATACAACACTGTACCCATATGAAATTTTTGTCCTTTTTTTCACACAAATAGAGCTTTCTTTTGGTGGTATTTAATCACTGTTGGGTTTTTTATTTTTTGCGCTATAAGAGAAAAAAGACTGAAAATTTTGTAAAAAAATGAATTTTTCTTTGTTTCCGTTATAAAATTTTGCAAATTAGTATTTTTTCTTCATACATTTTGGCCAAAATTTATACTGCTACATATCTTTGGTAAAAATAAGTACAAATTGGTGGATATTTTTTGGTCTTTGTGAAAGTTATAGAGTCCACAAGCTATGGTGCCAATATCTGAAAATTGATCACACCTGAAGTACTGACGGCCGATCTCATTTCTTGAGACCCTAACATGCCAGAAAAGTACAAATACCCCCCAAATGACCCCTTTTTGGAAAGAAGACATTCCAAGGTATTTAGAAAGAGTCATTGTGAGTTTTTTGAAGTTGTCATTTTTTCCCACAATTCTTTGCAAAAATCAAGATTTTTTTTTCTTTTTTTTTTTTTCCACAAAATTGTCATATTAGCAGGTTATTTCTCACACACAGCATATGCATACCACAAATTACACCCCAAAACACATTCTGCTATTCCTCCCGAGTATGGCGATACCACATGTGTGAGACTTTTACACGGCGTGGCCACATACAGAGGCCCAACATGCAGGGAGCACCTTCAGGCGTTCTGGAGCACCCAGGCCAATTCTGACATTTCTCTCCTACATGTAAAAATCATCATTTATTTGCTATAAAATTACATAGAACCCCAAAACATTATATATGTTTTTTTAGCAAAGACCTTAAAGAATATAATGGTGGTCATTGCAACTTTTTATCTTGCACGGTATTTGCGCAGAAATTTTTCTAACGCGTTTTTTACGGAAAAAAAACAGTTTTGTGCCTAAAAGAAAAAAAAAACAGTAAAGTTAGCCCAGTGTTTTTGCATAATGTGAAAGATGAAGTTACGCCGAGTAAATAGATACCTAACATGTCACCCTTCAAAATTGCACACGCTCGTGGAATGGCGCCAAACTTCGCTACTTAAAAATCCCCATAGGCAATGCTTTAAATATTTTTACTGGTTATATGTTTCGAGTTACAGAGGAGGTCTAGGGCCAAAATTATTGCTCTCGCTCTAACGTTCGCAACGATACCTCACATGTGTGGCTTGAACACCGTTTTCATATGTGGGCGGGGCTTATGTATGCGTTCACTTCTGCATGCGAGCTCGCGGGGGCAGGGGCGCTTTAAAAAAAAAATATATATTTTATTGTTCATTTTACTTTATTTATTTTAGTTTGACATGTTTTTCCGCCCCAAATTTTTTTTTTTAGCACTTTTATTCCTATTACAAGGAATGTAAACATCCCTTGTAATAGGAATATGGCATGACAGGTCCTCTTTACAGTGAGATATGGGGGGGGGGGTGTCAATAAGACCCCACATCTCACCTCTAGGCTGGGAAGCCTAAAAAAAAAACAAAAAAAAAAACAATCTTGGCTTTGATCGTAGCGGTGAGTCGGTAGAAGCACCGGAGGGCAGCGGGAGGGGGGGGGGCATCCCCTCTCACCTTCCGTAAGAGCGATCAAGCGGTGGAACAGCCGCTATGATTGTTCTTATGGTGTAGGGAATCGCCAGCTGAAAAAGCGAATATCTGAATGATGCCTGTAGCTGCTCCCATCATTCAGATATCTCCGCACAAAGTCAAGGACGTCATATGACGGCCGGCGGGCGGGCGGGAAGTGGTTATTGCAGAGTATTGCCGGGTATTGTGGAGTATTGCCGGGTATTGTGGAGTATTGCCGGGTATTGTGGAGTATTGCTGGGTATTGTGGAGTATTGCTGGGTATTGTGGAGTATTGCCGGGTATTGTGGAGTATTGCTGGGTATTGTGGAGTATTGCCGGGTATTGTGGAGTATTGCTGGGTATTGTGGAGTATTGCGGAGTATGGCAGGGTATGGGCAGGGTATTGCACAGTATGGGCAGGGTATTGCACAGGGTATTGCAGAGTATGGGCAGGGTATTGCACAGGGTGTATTGCAGAGTATTGCACAGGGTGTATTGCAGAGTATTGGCAGGGTGTATTGCAGAGTATTGGCAGGGTGTATTGCAGAGTATTGCACAGGGTATTGCAGAGTATTGGCAGGGTGTATTGCAGAGTATTGCACAGGGTATTGCAGAGTATTGGCAGGGTGTATTGCAGAGTATTGCACAGGGTATTGCAGAGTATTGACAGGGTGTATTGCAGAGTATTGCACAGGGTATTGCAGAGTATTGCACAGGGTATTGCAGAGTATTGCACAGGGTATTGCAGAGTATTGCACAGGGTGTATTGCAGAGTATTGCACAGGGTGTATTGCAGAGTATTGGCAGAGTATTGCACAGGGATGGCTGAGCAGGGATGGATGGATTGCTGGATCTGTGACTGCAATTGTCACAGATCCAGCCCACAGCTGACATGGGGGAGGGAGCGGACATGATCCGCTCCCTCCCCTCTCCTCTCACACTGTACCGATCGGTACAGAGAGGGGAGGGAGGAACCGGCGTCATCAAATGACGCCGGTCTGTTTACAAGTGATCGCTCCGTCATTTGACGGAGCGATCACGTGGTAAACGGCCGCGATTAGCGGCCATCTACCGTGATCCGTGATGCGCCGGGTCTTCCGGACCCGGCGGTCACGGACATATCCTGGAGCGCGCCCCTGGGGGCGCGCGGGAGCAAGATTCTGTGAGGACGTCCCTGGGACGTCCACTCAGGATAACTCGACCGCGCTGTGGACGTCTTTTGTACATGGCGCGGTCGGGAAGTGGTTAAAGGAACCTATTTATAAAATAAAAAAACTGACCCTTGCAACCCCTTTAAGTTTCAAAGAGTGGCACACATCCTTGAAATGTCAAACATTCTTTACTGGTCACAATTAAAAGTTACATGTACATCCCAACGCTGAGCACTATTACAAGAGCAATCAGTGGTTAGCCTGGCCTTCCTCCTCATAGAAGGTCAAGGCTCTGGTGAGTTCTCTATGCTAGTTTGGCCCACTCTACATTCCAGGACTCAAGATCCATTTGGCAGAATTGCAAACTTCAAGAGCGGATGGAAGGTTGTGCAAGTACACTTTTCTGAAGGACGCATAGTCATGGTTCTTTTTCAATCCCTTTATCCCTTACAGGAGTCTTGTTGATGGGAAACTCTTCCCCCAGGCTAGTATGGTAGGGGCCAGGGTGGCCGAATATGCGCACAGATGGTAAAGCCCATTTTTGGGGCTCCGAGGGTGCCTTCTACGGTAAAACCTGTTTATTTTTGGTGGTTCAGACATCACCCTCCAGAACATTTCTTCATCCTGACCAGAATAGCACATTCTGCTCAGGAGGTAAATGTTCTCTCTCAGTACATCAATATTATGCAACAAAAATGGGGAATGATTCTAAGTCCTCCCTTGAAGGCTTTTATTCTCCTCGGTCTCATACAAAGAAGACCAAAGACCAATGCTGAATTTAAAGAAACTGTCTCTGAAGATGGACATTTTCAGTTTGTGTGTCTTCCTTTCAGGGCGCTCCACCTCACCGATGACCTTTATGGGGGTTCTATTCTCTGTGTAGCCCCTCTGAGGAAACGGGGGTGCTTCGAATCCATCATTACGTGGATGGTATTCTACTGTTGTATGCAGAGATCCAGATGACCTACTAGTTCAAAAGAGGATTCTTCTGGCCAGCCGGAGAGGTTTTGGCTGGATAAGAGGTGTCAAGACAGTTGGAGCAGACCTGACTAGTCATCAATATGGAGGCCCAGTTCAATGCTAGATTGAGTACTTTTCTCCTCCTTCTCAAACTGGGCCAAGCAGTTGTGAACTTCCCAATGCAGGGGCCTCCTCAAAACGATAATGCCTTGCATCCCTATGCTACCCTGGGCACACTGAATTTAATGGACATCCCAAAGAAGTTCCTTTTTTGCAATGAAGAAGGCAGCATTTGAGCAGATTCGAAGAGTTTCTTCTCAGATGCGCAGAAGCCTCTAGTGATAGGAGTGATAGGTATGTCAGGAGACCCTCACCCGATCCTGTCCGGTAGGTTCATTACCCTAGACCAGTGTTTCTCAACTCCAGGCCTCAATGGGGTCCCAACAGGTCATGTTTTCAGGATTTCCATTAGTTTGCACAGGTAATTTGATCAGTTTTACTGCCTTAGTAATTACCACAGCTGTTTCATCTGAGGGAAATCCTGAAAACCTGACCTGTTGGTGCGCCTTGAGGACTGGAGTTGAGAAACACTGCCCTAGACCATTGTCACCACTAATGCTAGTGCTATAGGGTGAATCACCAGCTGCAGTCATCTTAGAATGCAAGACAGGTGTAGTTTCCTATCAGACGGGGTAGTGTTCAATGTGCAAAAATCCGAGCAGCTGGGATTACAGTATGTGCGCCGTCACCTCACATTTGGGCTCGACTGATTATTCTGCATGAGGTCAACACAGCAGCAGTGTCATATGTTCAGAAACAAAGTAGAACCGACGGCAGGTTCCAATAGCAGTGGAACTATCGTGTCCCTGACCAAATTTCATCTTCAGGGGCTTTGGGCGGTGTACCTTCTGGGCGCCCAGGATGCCGAAAGGGGCTGTCTCACCAGGTGATTTTGGTTCCCAAAGAATGGGTCTTTATATTTCAATGTTTTTTTTTTATTAAAAGAAGAACAAATTCTAGAATAAACAGACACATTGACAGAATGGAGTCAATTTTTCAGATTAGAATGGGTCTTTAAATGGAAGATCTTGCCCATATCACTCAAGGTATAGGACCTCCCTCTGAGCCTGTTTGCATCACAATCCATTCACAAGGTGCCTCTCTTGCTACCCTCACCCATGGTGGAAGAAGTGGGCGCTCTCACTCGCCCAAGGAATAGTCGCCTAGCAGATGCCTTTCCTATACTGCCTTTGGTCATAAAGTTCCAGGGGTGGCTGTTGTCTGAGGGTCTCACTGTGATAGCAAGCATTCAGATTGGCCCACAGGCCTTGGGTTTACCCTAGCCATGGAACCTATTCTGGGCCAAGCAAAGCTACCAGCGTTTCCACAACATCTGTCCCAGGGTGGTCTGGAAGTTGAGAGAAAAGGATTGGAGGACTTGGGCCATCCACTGGAAGTGGTTTATTCCTGGCAATGTTCCAGAAAGGATGTCAACAAACACTATTTATTCTGAAGTCTGGAACAAGTTCACAGTCTTTGCAGCTGAGCATAATTTGATCCTCACAACCAGGAGGCTGCCCAGTTGCTATAAATTCTTTGCATATATCTGGATTTGGGGCTCAGCCTAGTTCCATAAGGGTTTCAATTTCAGCCATTTTAGCTTTCGCCAGGAAAAATAGGCGTGTTCCTATTTAAAATCCACCTGAAGGCTGTTTGTTTCTTTTTTTATTTAGCGGTATGTGACAGACTTAATAAAAGGTGGTTGTTTGTTTCAGAGGAGGAAGCTACAGCTAAACCTTGTCATCTTGAAGTGTCAAGGTCATCCAGAAATATACAGTGTGGCCAGGCATGAGCCTTTGAAGTTCAGGGCAGTGCATGCAAAATGGAGACATCTGCAAAGCAGCAGGCTGGTTGCCGCAGTGCACCTACCTCAGGTGTTACAGGGAAGATCTAGGGGCTCGTACGTCAATGGACTTTGACGGAACAACAGTCTAAGCTTCCATGTCCATTGTAATAGTTTGATTATACATTTTAGTCCTCCCTGTTTATCTCGTTACTTATCACATGTATGCTGCCATGTTGGCATCAGGAAAACAGAAAATTGTATCAAAAACTTACCGTAATTTTCCTTTTCTGACCCCAACCCTCCCTTTTTTGATCTTGTTATTTTTACGGAAAATGGGGGAGGTTGCTCTAGCTTTCCTTTTATAGATTAAGGCTGGGTTCACACCAATGCGAATTGGATGCGGAGCAAGAGAATAGGACCGGCTCTCTATAGAGCCGGTTCACATATCTCCTGGGTGGCTGCGGCACGCACTGCACAGAAATGCTGTGCATCTTTGGCTCAGTTTCAGGGCCAAATTCAGGCACAGATTCATCCCTGAAATGGAGAACAGGGACACACAGCGTTCCTGTGCGACCCGCAGCCGGTTTAGGTTCTGTGGGTGCATATAGGGGCGGAGCTATATCACATGTATGCTGCCATGAATTGAAATCAGGAAAGCAAAATTACGGTATTTGATACAATTTAAAGAAAAAAAAACTCTTGCCTTATGATAAATTCTAACTTTTCATAATTTATTTTTGCAGGTATCTTGGATTTCTGTAATACGGACATTTGTGCTGACACAAGAAATGTGTATGCTTAATCCAATGATGTACAGCTGGAATAATTTGGCTTGTAAACTTCTATGTGAAAACATATTGCAATCATTTTTGCATTGTTCTCAATTGTAAGACTAAATGAATAGTAAAAATTACAAAATCTGGTTAACATAAAATAGAATGAAAGCAAAATACATAGACATCACATACATGAGATTTTATCATTTATGTATTGATTCTAGCCCTTGCTGACATTTGTAAAATGAATGTACTAAAAATGGTAATTTCCATGTACGGATAGTGCCATTGCCGACTTGGTTTTAAAAGTGCAAACCTTGAAGTTATAATTTTTGCTTTGGATTGAGTAGAGAAGAGTTAAAAGTCTCTACTGTGTTCTTTTTTGCTGCTTGTGTTCTACTGGGAGGATTTCTCTTCACTTATGTCCTAGAAACATAGCAGGAAATTATAGAAAATCCCAAACTTAGGGGAATTCCCACGTTAGACAGTTGCCACTAGGACCTGTGTGCCCATTGAAAGAATTCCCCCCCCATCACTTGTTCTCATGAAACTTATTTTTTTTTAGCACACGTTAACGACTTAGTGCATGGCTAACCTGAAAAAATGAAGCCGCCACTCATGACTTGCATACATGTTCCAGGGTCAGGGACTCACTAAAAAAATAGATTCACACCTGTACAATTTTGTGTATTACGTTATGCTTTAACATGCATTGAAAAGAACGGGCTGCCAGTGCACTGGAGCAAATAAACTGACACAGTTTTTAGCGATGCAGCACACCAAAACACATTATAGTGTTTCTGTGTGTTGTGGTGGACTGCAACATACGTGCATTGGGGTGCAGACCAATGCACATAATGTACATGAACACATACACACAATCTTTGTTAACTATAGCTTATGAGCATTAATCTCAACAATATCAGATTCAGCCAGCATTCAAAAACAGCAGTACTCGGCGAAAAGCCTGTTTAAATTAGTGGTGCACTGAAATGAAAACTCTGGACCGAGACCGAAAAATTTAGGATGCACTTGGCCGAAAACTGAAATGGACAGTGCACCATGTTGGCATGATTAAGTCAACATTGGATCTATGGTGGTGTGCAGCCGTATTTTTTTCCTTCCTACTTTGGTGGCGAGCCAGAGCTAGCACCCAGCCCATTCGATCTACCGTAGTACAATCACCTGGAGCAACGTTCACCCTTCTTTGGACTTACAAAACCACAGGTACACAGTTCTGCGGCCAAAGTGCGGCGGCACAACGTAAAGGTTCTTTTTACTGGCATCCTAGGAATAAACAGGGGAGAGGGACCCCACTGCAAGAGAAGATTTTTATTTCCCCCAGATTTCGGTTTTAAACCCATTTCAAAAAAGTTTAAAAAGTGAGCAACATCGTCTCCATATTTCTGTTACGACAGGTTCCTGGGCATTTCCAAATGGGACATTTTTCCTGTTTTCTGTATTGCAGTCGTTTTATAATGCTACATAAATGTAATGATGCTGCACTGTGAAACTGAACCGTCAGTAAGGTTATTGGATGCGATTATGCCATTTTACTGCCAATTCATTGCGAACGAAAAAAAGAAGAAAAAATAAAATTATATGGCAGCTGGCAAATACAGCTATAACTTTATAAATCCAAAATAAAATTATACTTATCTACTTAAATACAGCTTGTGGACTTCTGTACATGTAGGTATGCCAAGTAAAAGGCCTGTCCATGTGTCAGCAGAAAGGCAGAACTGTTATACCCAACAGCTGGTAAGGAAAAAATAAAAATAAACTTCCAGTTGATAATTGTAACACATTGCTGAATTTGAGGAGAGGGGTGTCATTTTTTGCAAGCTACAATACAATTTATATACAATGGATATAAAAAGTCTACACCTTTAATGTGACCTATAAAACTAAACAAACTGAAATCTTTTGGGGTGGAGGGCGTTTGGGGAGTAAAAATAAAAAAAAACTACCGGTAATATAAATGTGGTTGCAGAAGTGTACACACCCTCTTATAACTGGGGATGTAGCTGTGTTCAGAATTAAGCAATCCTATTCAAACTCATGTTAAATAGGAGTCAGTACACACCTGCCATTATTTAAAATGCCTCTGATTAACCCCAAATAAAAGGTCAGCTGTTCTAGTAGTTTTTTTTTTTACATTTTCTTAGTCACATTCTAAAAGCAAAAGCCATGATCCGCAGAGAGCTTCCAAAGCTTTAGAGGGATATCATTGTTAAAAAAAGGTATTAGTCAGGAGAAGGGTACAAAAGAATTTCCAAGGCATTAGATAAACTATACAGGGACATTAACAAGAACTGGACATTCCTCCAAAATTGATGAAAAGACAAGAAGAAAACCGGTCAGGGAGGCTGCCAAGAGGCAGCAACATTAAACGAGCTGCAGGAATATCTGGCAAGTACTGGCTGTGTGGTACATGTGACAATCTCCCACGTTCTTCATATGTCTGGGCTATGGGGTAGATTGGCAAGACGGAAGCCTTTTCTTATTAGGGAAAAACATCCAAACCCGGCTAAATTTTGCAAAAACACATCTGAAGACTCCCAAAAGCATGTGGGAAAATATGTTATGAATTGATGAAACCAAAGTTGAACTTTTTGGCCATCATTCCAAAAAGATCCGATTTGCTGCAAAATCAACACTGCACATCACCAAAAGAACACCATGCCCACAGTGAAGCATGGGGGTGGCAGCATCATGCTTTGGGCCTGTTTTTCTTCAGCTGCAACAGAGGCCTTAGTCAAAAGGTAGAGGGAATTATGAACAGTTCCAAATACCAATATTGGCACAAAACCTTCAGGTTTCTACTATAAAGCTGAACCTGTAGAGGAACTTCATCTTTCAACATGACAACGACCAAAAGCATACATCCAAATCAAAAAGGGAATGGCTTCACCAGAGGAAGATTAAAGTTTTGGAATTGCCAAGCCAGAGGCTAGACCTGAATCCGGTTGAAAATCTGTGGGGTGATCTGAAGAGGGCTGTGCACAGGAGATGCCCTCGCAATCTGACAGATTTGGAGTGTTTTTGCAAAGAGTGGCCAAATATTGCCAGGTCAAGATGTGCCATTACCGATAGACTCAAACCCAAAAAGACTGAGTGCTGTAATAAAATCAAAGGGTGCTTCAACAAAGTATTAAGTTTAGGGGTGTGCACACTTATGCAACCATATCATTTTCGTTTTTAATTTTTAGTTCCTTCCACCTAAAAGATTTCAGTTTGTTGTTCAACCGAGTTGTACAGTTTATAGGTCACCTTAAATGAAAGAGTTCTGAAATGATTTATCTTTGTCTCATTTCTTTTACATCACAGAAACCCGACATCTTAACAGGGGTGTGTAGAATTTTTATATCCACTGTACATGAAGAGTAGATATTTTGCAGGTACCAATCAGTTTAGGACCTGTGTAAGGGGGCTTCGGACTTGTGTTGATGTTATTTGTTTGGGGAGCTGTATGTACATGGTGCTCTATACCTGCAGCGCAAAAGACTGTGGAGCTCACTTCACACTTTGCCGCAATGCTCTATCCTTATACATTTATATAGGTTTTTAAATCAATAAATAGAATGAGAAGTAATCAGGTGTTGGACAAGAAGGCCTGGCTCGCAGTCTCTGCTCTAATTCATCCCAAAAGTGTTCTATCGGGTCGAGGTCAGGACTCTGCACGCCAGTCAAGTTCCTCTGCCCCAAACTCATTCATCCATGTCTTTATGGACCTTGCTTGTCCAACATCAGTGCCTAACCTCTAGGGCCGAAACAACTAATCGATTAATCGACAACTAATCGATTATGAAATTAATCGATTACCATTTTCATAATCGATTAATCGGTCAGTAACATAATGAGGTTAAAAATAAACTAAAATTAACCCTTTATAGTACAAAAAGAGCAAATTGCTACTGTAAATATGACTTTCACTGTCCCACAGTAAAAAATGAACCCCTTACAGTAGCGATTTGCTCTTTTTGTACTAATTTTAGTTTTTTTAACCCCATTATGTTACTAAACATCTCAGGCCTGGCTCACACCTCTGTGTTTTTTGGTGCTTTTTGCAGAAACACACTACAGGTCATTTACATGGTTTCCTATGGGACACGTTCACATCCATGATTTTTTCAGCTGCTGCGTATTTGGAAAGGGCAAGGACTTTTTTTAAACGCAAAACGGTGCTATTTTAGTTTTTTGGTTCAATATACTTCAATGGAGAAGCTGCAGAAAGGCATGTAATGTGTTTTGTAATCTGCCCAACAACAAATTGGCCCAACAAAAATTAAAAAAATTACTTTTTTTTATGGTTATTAACCGATTAGTCGATTAATCGAAACAATAAATCGGCCAACTAATCGATTATGAAAATAATCGTTAGTTGCAGCCCTACTAACCTCACAAATGCGCTTCACTCCTAAACCTTGTGGACAGCCTTCCCAGAAGAGTTGAAGTGGTTATACCCACAAAGGGTGGGCCAACTAAATATTGAACCCTATGGACTAAGACTGGGATGCAATTAAAGTTCATGTGCGTGTAAAGGCAGGTGTCCCAATATTTTTGACAATATCGTGTATGTGATGCATTCAAAAAGCTAGCCCAGAATAAACCAGCATCTTTGCACTTTACACAACCTGTAGAATAATTTTAGATTTTTTTTCCCCCCCAAATGCATAAAATTAAAAAAAAACACTGTGTAGATTTTCCTTGCGTTGATCCACAAACTATTTTTACAAAAATCACACATGTTGGGCCTCCAATAGACTTCTTTCAAGTGCAGAGAAAAGTGAGTAAACTTTAGAAAAGGCGGTCCACGGGTTATAAACGCTTTTGGCAGTTTACTAAAGATAAATAAAAGTATTATCTACTTCATGTAGTAGAATCTCAGGATTTTGTTCTAGCCCAATAGAAGCATAAATGTCTTAGGCTGGATTCACACCTATGCAGTTTTGTAGTGCAAATCTGCAAAAAGCACTAATCCATTTAACATGGTTTCCCATGGAACACATTCTGTAGGGCAAATCTGCAAAATACAAAAAGCACTAAAAATGCAAAGGTGTGAATCCAGCCTTAAAGCTAATACAGCACTAAAAACAAGATGTGGCAAAGCCATTTAGTAAACTTTTCAGACACACAACTGTAATAATGCACCTCTAAGGTGCGAGACAAAACAGGATTACAGAAGCTTGTGCATTTTTTATAATAAATAGCAATCACTTGAGTAAGAGCAGCTTTAAATTTATTCAAGATCCATAACTTAACATAACAAAAATGCACAAACTTATCTTAAATTCACAGAAAGTGCAGTGTATGGAGTATGTGTCAAAAGCGCACACTGCTTATCACTACCAGACAGAAGGGAAATAAAAAGCGTTTAACCCTCACAACAGCAGTCAGCAAAAGATAAAACACCTAAAATTGTGGCCTTTATTAAAGTAGTGCAGTGGGTAGAAAAATAAATAAAAATAAAAAGCGTATCCAATATATACATAAAAGAGCCAGCACTGTATGGAGAAGATTGCACCAAAGCTGTGTGCCATTTAGGCTTAGGCAGTGCTGGCAAGGAACACAAAAGTAATGAAAAAAAAAATACAAACAACACTCTCCAGCCAAAAGCTTTTAGACGGCAGGAGTTGATTCAACAAAATTGTTTAAAGCCTTGTACATTAATAGCAGAACAGCACAAGGTCACAATTGTGGCCAGTAGCAATCAGAATGTTTGAAGTATACCACTGCATTTCTGCCAGAGTAGTGCATTTAGGAGTCTGGTCATTCTCACAGGCTATGCTAAAGCTGGCCATACACTGATCGAAACTTGGGGCCAGTCCCGCAGTAACCCTCCGAATGTCGATCAGCGTCTGGGCTCCCCCCCGTTCAACAGAAGTCATTTGTTTCATTGACTTCTGTCAAAAAGGTACGTTGGAAATTTTCCATCGATTGACAGCTGTGTATTCTGACCTGTTTTGTATGAAAGGAGGAACCCCCCCCCCCGTTAAGCTCCCTGGCTTTAAAAAACAAAAATGTATAGCCACCTTTAATTTTAAGTCCTCTTGCACAGTAATGTGCTTCAGTTTTATAAATGAAAAGTTTAAAATTGTCACTCCTCCCAACACCGATACATTAGTTGTGGCTAGACACACGCACATCGACTCATCCACTGGCTTTTTATACCTCTACGGGACTCCAGCAACGAGATCCAAGTGCACAAGTCCACAGCTCTAATCATCTTTTGCAGTCATGACAAAAAAGGATTCCATGCTTGCTGGATCGTATTTTACATGATGAAGAATGTGGCAGGGGGTGCAAAACTATGTTGGGGAAAACAGCAGAACTGAGGATTTTAGTAGGAAGATCTCACCAATAAAATCCCTGAGACTTAGAAACCGGCACATGATTCAATCTGTCATTACCCATCCAAAACCAAAATAACAGTTTTGAGCGAGTTGAATCTTTATTACAGAAAAAGCCTGCCACATCAACAAACAGCTTGTTATCTCTATCGCAATGCCAAATATAACAGAGTCCGGTTTATTTTTCCATGGAAAAACTAGATTTATATATCTAGATAGAGACACAATCTCAATCTCAGCAAGTGCATTAATGCTATCCTTTTCGCTTTCCAGTGCAAGTTTAAAATATTCAGAGTGCCACAGTCACCTGTGGATAAGTCGCTATGTCCCAAACGAACATGCACATAACTTAGAAAGCAATAATCCATTACATTTTTAAGTCTCCACAATATTGTATATGAAAGACCGTGATCATTTGAATGGAACATAATAAAAAAAATATATACATATTTAATTATATTAAAATAATTAAAAGTACACATAATATTCTCCAATAGTCTGGGACATCCTTCAAACATTGAGTGATGGAAAGAAATGTCCTCTCACCAAGAACTTCATTCAACATGAACATTTCTAATTCTTAAAATTCGTGTACATCTTCAGCAAATCAGTCTTGTCAACTGGGCTTTTCAGCAGCAGCTGATCCCCTTTCTACGGCCTCCTGCTCCAACAAAAAGTTCTCCAGGTCCATTAGTTTCTGTATGAGAAGTGCATCCAATTGCACACCTTCCATGGCAGCTTTCCGCCCCCTCTTGCTGGTGGTCATGACTCTCACTTTGCCCTTTGCCCTCTTTGGCCTGGGCACTGTACAGTCTCTAAACTCCAGGATGCGTTTTCTCTTTGTCTGAGAGACGGACACCAAAACACCATTTTTTTCTTTGGGTTCTTCAAATATTGTTTCAAGGCTCCTGAGGAAATCGTAAAAAGACAAAGACATCAAAGGATGTACACAGAAAAAAAAAAAAAACAAGAGGATCAAACACAACCATACTGTATATGTTGTGAATAAAGTCAATTACGTTCAGTTTCTAGCCACTTAATCTTATAGCATGGACAGCACAGTGGCTAAGTGGTTATCACCCTGCCAAGCAGCACTAGAGTCGTTGGGTCGAAATCCAGCCATGGCACTACCTGCCTGGAGTTGGCATGTTCTTTCTGTGTGGGTTTCCTTCGGGTACTTCAGTTTCCTCCCTCACTCCAAAAGACAAATCTAAATTGGCCCTAGTATGTGTAAGGATAAGAGTTAGGGACCTTAGATTGTAAGCTCCAGGGACTGATGTGAATGTGCAATAGATGTGTAAATTGATGGCGCTATAGAAGTACCTGTAATAAATAAAAAATAAATAAAAAATAGCAGTGGTGAAAAAAGTAGGCTGAGCAGGTTGATGTAGTAATCCCTTGTCAATTACCAGGCTCAAGGCCAACTGGTAGATATATTCCTGCTCCTTGTAGGTGGAGTTTCCTAATCCAGCTTCTAAAGGCTCAATTCACATCCATGCATGTTGCTTTGAATGTGGGTTCCTCCCCCCAGGCCCCTTGGGGTGGTGTCATTCAGAGACCCACCCCCTTGTGACGTCACCGCCCGGGGCATGATGGTTCCTTGATGTCACAAGGGGGCGGGGTCTCCAGATGACGCCATCGAATGGCCAAGTCCCATAGTTATGAGATGTGCAACATCGAAGCGGACAGATCGGCAGGGCACAGCGTCGAAGAGTCTTTTTTTTACTTTCAGCGGGTCGGCGGTGGGGGACACTGGAGAAAGAAGCGGGGGAAGAAGATGACCACCGGAGGAAGAAGAAGACCGGGGGAAGAAGATGACCAGGGGATGTAGGGGGGGGGGGAAGATGACAGGGGAAGAAGATGACCGGAGGAAATAGCGGGGGAAGAAGATGACCGGAGGAAGAAGACCAGAAAAAGAAAAAAGACCGGAGGAAGAAGACCAGAAAGAAAAAAGACCGGAGGAAAAAGCAGGGAAAGGGATGACCGGACGAAGAAGTAATTTTTAATAAAGGACTTCAAAAACTGTCTCTTGTCACACTACTTTTTTTGGTGAATGGGTAGGGGTACCCGATACTCATTCACATAGGGGAAGGCTGGGTTCTGGGGACGCCCTTGTTAAAGGGGGCTTCCGGATTCCGAGAAGCCCCCCGCCCGCAGACCCCCACAACCACTGGCCAGGATTGTGGGGTAGAGGCTCTTGTCCCAAAGCACCCCCCCCCCCAATATGTTAAGGGCATGCGGCCTAGTATGGTTCAGGAGGGGGCGCTGCATGCTCGGATAAGGGTCTGGTATGGATTTGGGGGGGTAGACATCGAGCGGACCACGTGCAATTTTTTCTTTACATTTTGGTGTGGAGGGGTGTGTCCCCTACAAATCCATACAAGACCCAAGTGTAACTTAAGCCGTTTTTTTCGTGATTTTTTTTAGCCTGCAATTTTTATTTTTATTCTTATTCCTTTACAGCCGATGACTCATCGGTTAAGGATGCGGCGGCGCACTACCCGGCCTGCTCCTTAGGAACCAGCTATATACAGTGAATGTAAAGCCCAGAAAAAGAAAAAAAAACACCACACAACTTGCAAATCGCGGTAAAAATGCAGTACTTGTGTTTTGGATGCGGGTCTATTGAAGTCTATTACATGCAAAACGCTGCATTTTGTGGGTAAAAAAAAAGTCCCCGACCCTTTCCAGAAATGCAAGGGCACAAAAATGCATTGATGTGAACGCGTTCCATAGGAGCACATGTTAGAAAAATAAAATGCGTTGCTGCAAAAAGCAGGAAAAAATGCATTAGTGTGAATGGAGCCTAAGGGAGTATACTTTGTACCATTTATCAAAAATGCTAATTAACATGGGCAGCACAGCTCTGAAACACCAGCACGTTTCCTAATGTTTAACCTCTTTAAATAAGGTGCAAGTACCGAGGCTGCCTATGCTGCACTGAAATCTCAAGCAGTATTGTCAGCCCCATCTATGTTTTCCCTTGCCGGGACAAAAGCTCACCCCTCTTGTGTTATGGAGCCGAGGAAATGAGGGGGTGTTTTGTAGTTGAACGTTTCCAGATTCAAAGCTTATAAAATCAAATGTTAAAGCGGAGTTCCACCCAAAAATGGAACTGCCGCTTTTCGGAACCCCCCCCCCCTCCAGGGTCACATTTGCCACCTTTCAGGGGGGAGAGGGGTGCAGATACCTGTCTAAGACAGGTATTTGCACCCACTTCCGGGAACAGACTCGTGCGGGGGTCACGCCCCTACCCGCACCCCCGCTGTCTTCTGGGAAACACTGTTCTCAGGAGAGAGTGGGGAACCAGCGACAGCGTGCCGCACTACTCGCGCATGCGCAGTAGGGAACCGGGCAGTGAAGCCGCAACGCTTCACTTCCCGATTCCCTCACAGAGGATGGCGGCGGGTGCAGCCGAGGGACGAGCGATTGTTCGACCTCGGCTGCTGACATGGCGGGTGCGCTGGACAGGTAAGTGTTCATATTTTAAAAGTCAGCAGCTGCAGTGTTTATAGCTGCTGGCTTTAAAAAAAAAATTTGGCGGAACCTCCGCTTCAAAACTGATTTTTCTCTTTAGAAAGACCTGCAGTCACAAGAATTTTTTTGAACCTATAGGACAAGGCAAAATGTACAGAAGTAACACTCAGCCCTGGTTCACACTGTCGCCACTTTGAAGCCGACATCCCAGCGCAACTTGCATACAACTTTTTTTTTTTTTTAAAACAGAAGTCAAGTCAATGCAAGTTGTGCCGAAGATTCACCAAAAGTAGTGCAGGAACAGTTTTCTAAGTCGGAGCGACCCAAGTCAGTCAGACTTGGAACCGTTCAATGGCACTTAATGGGGTACGACTTGTCATGCGCACCAATGTGAACCAGGCCTAAGAGAGGTGTACACCAACTGCTATTCCCAAAATAAGCATAAAGAAACACACCTCCCCAACCTACCGCACAAGGGTTCTACGTTTTAGGTCGGGTGTACATCGCAGTGATGCAATAGCGCACCTTATGTGCACTGAGATGCAGTTCTTTCCAAACAACACCCCAATAAATGATGGCAGTACACTAGCACTGCAGAATGCCGCATTGTACTGTGCTTATTACCAAAAAATGGGATACGCATTACTGTACCACAGAGATGTGAACCCAGCCACAGAAGGTATGTGAATAATTATTTGCACGTTGAGTAGGCTACATGATCTTTTTTTCATGACCATTTGTGGCATTTAGCAACAAAAACCTAGTCAAACTTTCTTTTAAGATGTGCATTTTGACCATAACTGCATGAACAAACCATTTGCATATGTTTCAAGGGATATAAGGACAATATATTCAACTTTGCTTTAACTTACCGAGCTGTTGGGGGAGATTTGTAATTTTTGTTGGTATAAATATCCTCCAGACTGAATTCTTTCTTGTTTATTCTAAAATGTAATATAAAAAATTTCAAATCTGATCACAAATCTAAGCAGTAAAAGCAGCACCAGTATTGGATAACAGTCCGATACTGAGCAAGCCCTGATTTTTGTTTAGAATTTTTGCAACCCTTATTCCCAAGTCACCAATTATAAACCATACCCTTCCCTTCCCATACCCATCTAGGAATCATACCCGTTTACCACATGCCTACTAGGCTTCATATCTTTATGGCCACAAAATCAATGTCAACAAGGTCCCATTCATGTCACAGTTTTACAAGAGTAATCACTTTAGGATACTTGGATGCCACCCACTCATAGAAAAACAGTACTGTACTACTATCTAGACTCAGCAAGTGGCCATTTAGCTACACTTTGAAAAAAACAAAGCTGCACAGGTTCAGCTGTCTGCAGGAAAGCAGTTTAAGATGTTGCTATCCCACTGTATGTCAAACATGCATCTTCTTACCGTTTGGGTTTGGGCAGACCCATTGGGGTCAGATTTGGGTCAGGCCTTGGAATAGTTTTACGGATTCGAATCTGAGAGACTCGCTGAGACTTCCGTTCACCCGCTTTCTGGAAAGGAAGAACATTTTTTTTATAGTTTGCAAAAAAAAAAAGACATTATGGCCATTTCAAAAGGTCATAGAAACACCAGAAGAGGTAAACATGAAGAAGTTGGACGAACAGAAGTAAATGTGGGAGAGGACCCAGACTTAAGGGAGAGGAAAAAGTCAGTTAGGAAAAAAATGCAAAGCCAAAACTACAGTCCAGGAATAATACATAATCTAGCCTTGCATCGAGGCCCCCCCCTACCACACTGAAAGGTTTTAGGCTAGGTTCGCTGCCACCGCTTACAGGAGCCGCTGGCAGCGAAAGCGATCGGATCCTTCTCCCTGTGTGGTATGGAGCTGAATGAGTGGAAGATGGCTCCCACCCAGCTCCATACCATTGCAGGGCGGAAGCAAAGTCAACACGTCACTCTCTTAAATCTGACAATTTATTTTTTTAAATCGCATTATAGTGTAAATATGAGATCTGAGGTCTTTTTGGACCCCATATCTCATATTTAAGAGGCCCTGTCATGCTTTATTTTCAGGTTTACATTCCTTGCAATAGAAATAAGTGGCAGAATTGTATTTATTTTTTAAACAGGGTAAAAATTATTTTTTTTTAAACCCGCCTCATCCCGCCGAGCTCTCGTGCGGAAGCGAATGCATACACGAGTAGCACCCACATAAAAAAATAAAAAAACGGTGTTCAAACCACACGTGAGGTATCACTGCTAACGTTAGAGTAAGAGCAATAATTCTAGCCCTAGACCTCCTTTAACTCAAAACATGCAACCTGTAGAATTTTTTAAACATCGCCTATAGGGATTTTTAAATGGTAAAAATGTGTCGCCGTTCTATGAGCGGGCACAATTTTGAAGCGTGACATGTTTGGTATAAATTTACTCAGTGTAACATTATCTTTCACATAAAAAAATAAATAAATAAAAATTGGTCTAACTTTACTATTGTCTTATTTTTTTCATAAAAAAAAAAAAAAAAAAAAAGTGCGCTTGTAAGACCGCTGCGCAAATACGGTGTGACAGAAAGTACTGCAAACGACCGCCATTTTATTCTCTAGGATGTTGGAAAAAATATATTAAATGTTTGGGGGTTTTGTGTTTCAATCTTTTTATTCAAGTTTTGTCATACAAAATGTATAAAAGTCGCCACATAACATTGTACAGTCACAATCAACATTTGGGGTAACACAATGAAGATCACCAAGTGTAGGGGTCCTTGGAGTAGTCCGAAGCTCCGTAAAGCCGTTAACCCCTATTAGCATCGCAGATCATATCTGAACCGTCCACCCAGATGAGCCGCCCCCCCATCCATCTATCGGGGGGGGGGCGCAACTCAGCCGGCCGTGTGGGCAGCCCAGAGGTCTGATCAGACTGACAATGGTCCCGTAGGAGCTGAGAAAACAGGGAGCAGCACAAACCTCTAAGGTCTGGATCTGACTCCAAAAATAAACAATAAACAAATTTCAAAAGAGAGGAAAGAGGACAGTGACAAAGAATAGAAGGAAGGAGACAGAGTAAGGAAAGGACAGTTGAGGAGGGGGGAATGGGGGGAGGGAGGGGGGGGAGGAGCCCCGATTCAGCATCCAGACATCTCAACCTAATCCCCTAGGCTATGCTGTAAACATCTCCGGGTCATTAGTTAGGTAACGAAGCCATGGGTCCCAAACTCCATGAAACAGTTTCATTTTATCTTGGGCCAGAGCGGTCAAGCGTTCGTTTAGCATCAACCAAGACAATTTGCCTTTAAGCTGATCGAATGGTAGAGCTGCCGATTTCCAGTTCCTAGCAATAGTGATTTTGGCTGAAATAAAAATAAATGTCAAGAGCCTCTTGCAGGACTTGGAGGCTTCCACATCTCCTCCCCCCAGTAGTGCTTGCTTAGCTGATTTAGTTAGGTTTAGTTGGGTAAGGGAGTAAACTAAATTATACACCCTGATCCAAAACCTCCGGACCTTTGGGCATGTCCACCAAATATGATAGGTGGTGCCCATCTGGCCACATCCTCTAAAGCACAACGGGGTAGCTCCTGAGACAAAAGTTGCCAGTCTGACCGGCACCATATACCACCTCAGTAGAACCTTATAATTGGCCTCAATTATTGAAGTATTGACGAGCGAACGAGATGCTGTCTCGGCTATCCTATGCCATTCGTCCAGATCCAGGGTTTCCTGCAAGTCGGTCTCCCATTGGACCATATAAGTCAGCTTTGTCGATACACTCAGCAATATCGAATATATAGCAGATAAATGTCCTTTAATTTTATCATATTTTTTGCATAGATGTTCCATGGGAGTTTGGGTTGCTAGGTTGCTCTTGCGAGCCAGGGTTTGTACATAATGTGAGATTTGGGCGAACCTATAACCCTCCGCTGGAGGCATTTGATGCCTGTCAGCCATAGTCCGTTCGGTCAGCATACCTCTATGATCGCACAAGTCAGCAATACACTTAAAACCCTTATTAGTCCACCATTCGAACGCTAGTGGAGTGAGACCCGGGGTGAATGCTTTATTTTGAAGCAGAGGTGTCAGTGGAGAATGAGGAGATTTGAATTTGTGAGATCTGGAGAGTCTGTCCCATAGTTCCAGTGACATGGATAAAGTAGGGCAAAGTATGTTTGGGGGTTTTAAGTAATTTTCTAGCAAAAAAAATATGATTTTAACTTGTAAACACTAAATCTCAAAAACGAGGCCCGGTCCTTAAGTGGTTAAAGTAAAACTAAAAAGGCAAAACTTTTTTTTAGTTTTGGATAGAGAGTGGATTAGAACACCTGTCAGTTTTAATTGCCGTCTGTAACCCCGTCAGGGAGATTCACCCTCCCAGTGTGTCCTGTTTTACTTTCAATGATAATGGTAAAAGAAAATTCCAAAATAAAATATAAAATAAAACTGACAGGGGTTATGGCCGTCCCTTATTCTATTTAAAATGAGAAAAAGCTGGTCTTGCCTATAGTTCTACTTTAACCGCTTAACAACCGCTCGCCGTAGTTTTACTGCGGCAGGTTGGCTCTCCTGCGCGAACGGCCGTCATTGTACGTCGGCTCGCACAGGCGACGTGCTCTTGTGCCCGCATGCCTACGGGTCGGGCAGACGCGATGTCTGGCGGCGGCCCGCGATCGCCTAACAGAGGCAGAATGGGGATCTGCCTTTGTAAACAAGGCGGATCCCCATTCTGACAGGGGACATGACAGATTTACTGTTCCCAGTGATCGGGAACAGGGATCTCTGTCATGTCCCTGGTAGCCCATTCCCTTTTGAGTTAGAACACGCTGAGGGAACAGTGTTAACCCCCTGATCGCCCCCTAGTGTTAACCCCTTCCCTGCCAGTGTCATTTTTACATTGATCACTGCATTTTTTATAGCACTGATCAATGTAATATTGTCACTGGTTCCCAAAAAGTGTAATTTGTCCGCCGCAATGTTGCAGATCCCCGTTCTGCCTCTCTGTACCGCGATCGCGTGTGGCACGCGCATCGGCTCCTCCTCTGTGCAGCGGGCGTGCCCACACTATTGCATGAAACAATGTACAGATACATCGTTTCACGCAATAGAGCCTCCCTGCCGCAGTATATATGCGGTGGGCGGTCTTTAAGTGGTTAAGGAAAAAAATATATATTTTGAAATTGATGGCAACACATCAAGTTGGGACAGGGCCATTTTTACTACAGTATAGCATCGCTTCTTTAACACTGTGTAAATGTCTGGGAACTGTGGACACCAGCTGCTGGAGTTTTGGGAGAGGATTTTATTCCAATTCTTGCATGATAGAGGATTCAAACTGGTCAATGGTTTTGGGCCTTTGTTTTTTTAGTTTCGAGATGCGACAAATATTTTCAGGTTGGTGAAAGGTCTTGACTGCAGGCAGGCTAGTTAAGCACCCAGACTGTTCTACTACAAAGCCATGCTGTTGTCATAGATGCGGTTTAGCATTGCACTGGTGAAATGTGCATGCCTCCCCTGAAAAAGACGCTGTCTGGATGGGAGCAGAGAGTGCCTTGAAAAAGTATTGATACCCCTTGAAACTTTTCACATTTTGTCATGTTACAATCAAAATCATAAATGGATTTTATGTGATAGATCAACACAAAGTGGCACATAATTGTGAAGTGGAAGGAAAATGAGAATAGGATTTTTGTACTCACCGTAAAATCCGTTTCTCTGATGTCCATGGACTGACACAGCTCTCATACTGTTTACGTGTGGGTATATGTCCCTGCTCGCAGGAGAAGATCTAGGCAGAATGTTAGAAACATACATTCTAAAACAAAACTAGAGCTGAACAGCCCCGCCCAGGGGGGTGGTCCCTCCGGACATAACCCTCCTACCTGTACCAAGGACAGTTCGTAACAAAGCAGTACAAACCTTAAAAGAAGGGTGGGTGCTGTGTCGGTTCATGGACGTCAGAGAAACGGATTTTACGGGGAGTACAAAAATCCTATTTTTCTCTTATCATCCATGGACTGACACAGCTCTAATACTGCTTACGTGTGGGACATCCCAAAGCAGTATAAGAAAAAGGGTGGGAGCAAATAGTAAAGGAACAACCAAAAACTTCACTCCAAACCAGCAGAGCTCCTCAACGGAGGAGTTGCAACATTAAACAGCGGCCTGCAACACTTTGCTGCCGAAGGAAGCATCCGAAGATGCAGCCACATCAACCTTATAGAATTTTAAAAAAGGTATGAACGGACGACCAGGTCGCCGCCTTGCACACTTGTGCAACCGACGCTTGATGTCGGAAAGCCCAGGAAGCACCAATTGCCCTGGTGGAATGCGCCGTAACCGGAAAGGCAAGCGCCAGCCCCTCAATGGCATAGGCCTGTATAACAGTCTGTGTGATCCACCTAGAAATGGTGGCAGACGACACCGCTTGGCCCTGTTTTGGACCAGAGACAGACACAAACAGTGAATCAGACTTCCAAATAGAAGCAGTAGCCGCCAGGTACACCCGTACGGCTCGCACCACATCTAAAATTGTCAAGCGCAAACTCTCTAGGATGCGATGGGTGAGGGCACAAGGATGGAAGGACAATGTCCTCATTAAGGTGAAAACCCGAAACCACCTTTGGAAGGAAAGACGGTCTCGGCCGCAACACCGCCTTATCCTTATGGAGGACCAGGTAAGACGACTTGCATGACAGAGCCGCCAACTCAGACACCCGTCTAACCGAAGTGATGGCCACTAAAAAGGCCACCTTCTGAGACAGAGTTAAAAGAGGAATATCTGATATTTTCAAAAGGAGGTTCCTGAAGAACCGAGAGCACCAAGTTCAGATCCCAAGGAGGGAGCCGAGGTTTGGCAGGTGGAACCACATGGCGGACCCCCTGCACAAAAGTGCTAACTAAGGAATGACCTGCTAGGGGTCTTTGAAAGAAAACGGCCAAGGCCGAAATCTGACCCTTAATTGTGCTCAAAGCCAGCCTTTGGGCCACACCACGCTGCAAGAACCGCAGGATTCTGGGGACAGAGTACGTCCGTGGACGCCAGTCTAGCTCTTCGCACATAGCGATGTAAGCTTTGCAGGTACGGTGATAGATCTTTCTAGAAGAAGACTTCCGTGCCCTAAGCATGGTTGAAATTACCGAATCAGACAGGCCTCGGTCCTTCAGTACCTGGCTCTCAATAGCCATGCCGCTAAAGCCAGAGACTGTAAAGCAGGATGAAAGATAGGACCTTGAGACAGAAGGTCCTCCCTCAAGGGCAGGCGCCAAGGGACGTCCACGATGAGACGTACCAGGTAGGCGTACCAGTGACGCCGAGGCCAGTCCGGGGCAATGAGGATCACCGGAACGCCCTCGATTCCTTGTCTGCTGCGCAGAGTAGCGGCCAACTGCAGTGGAGGGTAAGCATACATTAAGCGATACTGACCCCACGGGGCCACCAACGCGTCCGAGGCATCCGCCCAGGGGTCCCTGGACCTGGCCACAAACCTTGACACCTTGCGATTGAGTCAAGATGCCATCATCAGGTCCACATCTGGTGTGCCCCACCGCTGACAAAGGAGTTGAAACACCTCCAGATGAAAGGACCACTCCCCCTGGTCCAGGGACTGGCGACTCAGATAGTCCGCCTGCCAGTTTTCTACGCCCGGAATGTAAACGGCCGACAGCGTCAGCACGCTTCTTTCCGCCCAACTTAGGATGTGGGCGACCTCGGATGCCGCAGCCGAGCTCCGATAGCCCCCCTGATGGATGAAATATGCCACAACCGTGGCGTTGTCCGACTGAATTCTGATCAAGCGGCCCTGTAGCCTCTCCGACCACGGGGAGAGACACAGTCTGATCACCCGCAAATCCAGGACGGTAATCGGTAGACGAGATTTGTCCGGAGTCCAGAGCCCTTGAGCTGACATGACTCCCCAAACTCCTCCCCAGCCCGTCAGGCTGGCGTCCGTCATGACCACCGTCCACTGGATGGGGAGGAACGACTTCCCGGCCCGAAGAGCCGGGGATCTCAGCCACCACAACAGGGACGCCTTGACAGAGTGACTCACCTGAATCTGAAGATCCAATGACAATGGGGACTTGTCCCAAACAGACAGAATTCCCTTCTGCAATGCCAAAGTTAGTGATTGGGCATACGGAACCGCCTCGGAGGCCACCAATAGTCCCAGGACTCTCATGCAGAAACGAATTGACAACCATTTCCAGGACGTCAGAACCCACACTGCCGACTGAAGTGTCAGTAACTTCTGAGGGTAGAAACACCTCCGCTGCCAAAGTGTCCAGGATCAGACCCAGATACTCCAATCGTTGAGTCGGGACTAGAACCGACTTCTGCATGTTCAGAAGCCACCCGGAGGATCTGACTGACTATTGTCACATTTTTCTCCAATTCTGAGCCATTTTCTGCTCTTAGAAGGAGATCGTCCAGATAGCCCACGATAACAATTCCTCGCTGTCTCAGCAAAGCTAGAACCGGGGCAAGCACTTTGGTGAAAACCCGTGGTGCCGATGCTAGGCCGAAGGGAAGAGCCACAAACTGATAGTGGACTTCGCCTATGGCAAAGCGCAGAAACCTCTGGTGACTTGCGCAGATTGGAACGTGCAAGTAAGCGTCCTTGATATCCAAGGACGCCAAAAAATCCCCTTGGTGGAGTGTCGCAATCACTGTGCGAATGGATTCCAACCGGAATTTTAGTACCTTCACATAGGCATTCAGGGCCTTGAAGTCCAGGATTGGCCGGACCCTGTCCTTCTTCGGGACAACAAACAGGTTCGAGTAAAACCCCTGAAACCTCTCTTGCGATGGAACCGGCACAATTACGCTGCACCTGAGCAAATCCTGTACGGCCCCCAAGAGGGCCGCCCGGCGGGCAGGAAGGTTCGAGGGAAAGAACCTGTTTGGGGGCCACGAGCAAAACTATATCCTGTATCCCGAGATGACCACCTCGCACACCCACCGGTTGGAGATCCGGAAGGTCCACCGCACCGTGAACCTGCGAAGACGTCCCCCCACCCCAGAGTCGGGCAGGGGCAAGACTTCATGCAGTGGTGGGCTTGGGAGCTTGCTTGGTAGGCTTACGCACCCAGGGACGCCTTTGTCCCCCAGCCGCACTTTTTTCAGTCTGGGTGGGCTTACCCGTGGAATCTGACTGACGAAAAAACTTTTTTGCCGGAAAGGAAGGGCCCGGCCTGCGGTGGGGCTCCTTTCCCTTAATAGACTGAGGAAGGAAGGTGCTCTTACCCCGTGACATCCTTGATAATGTCATCCAGGGCGGCACCAAACAGTCTACCGCCCTTAAAGGGCAAGTCAGCCAGGAGCTTTTTGGAAGCTAGGTCAGCCGACCAGCATTTCAGCCAAATAAGGCGACGCAGCACCACAGCAGAGATAGAGGCCCCGGATATTAGAGGGGCCGCATCCAACGTGGCATCACACACATAGACTAAACCCTGCGCAAGTTGGTGAGCAGGGGAATGGTCTCAGGAGGGAGATTATGCTCCTGCACTGTCTGGTGCAAAATTTTTGCCCATCCTGTGAGTGTCCGAGACACAAGTGTCGCCGCCACTATAGGGCGTAAGGCAGACCCCAATAAGGTAAACATAGTTCTACTCACCACTTCTGACCTCCTGTCAGTGGGATCCTTAAATGCAGCAGTCCCTTCCATTGGAAGCATGGTAGCCTTATTCAAACGGGCGACCGGGGGGGGGGGGGGGGGGGGGGGGTCGACCACTGGTGGAAGAGCCCACTTAACCAGGTCCTCCTCAAAAGGGGTACCTTATGGCTAGGTGCCACGGGACCGTCAGTCTTCTGCGGCTTATCCCAGACTTGGTCAATGAATGTATCAAAAAAAAAAGGCACATACGGAAAGACCTTTTTTGAAGAAGCGGCTTTAAAAAGGAAGCAAAGGAGACAGCTTCCACCTGAGGTTCCTCAGCCTCAACATTCAGCTTGAGTGTCCCTCACAGCATCAATGAGTTCACTTACAAGCACCCTGTCAGTTACTGGTTCAGAACTGGGGTCTTCCTCACAAGGAATGTCCTTTCCAAACACATCAAAATCCTCAGAGCTAGGGTCCTGAGCAGCAGTAGCTAGGCCCATATCTGAGACAGAGCACTCCCCTACAGGAGAATGTGTGGGGAGGGGGCGCTTTACAGCTCCCTTGCGCTCGCACACTGCTTCCATTCTGACAAGGAATGATTCCAGGACTGCCGACAACTGGTCCATAGGGACCACAGGTGCAGGAGCACTGCCAGTTGCCTCTGACAAGTGTGGAGAAGCAGGTGAACCAGACTCCATACTGCCACCCTCCGAGACCTTTAGACACTATTACAGTCCACCCACTGGCTACGCTGAGGCTGAGGAGGGGATACCTGGAGGACTCACCAACCCTCAAGGACCGCTCAGTTCTGCTGTATGAAACCGCGCTGCAGCGCGAGTAAAGCCTGAGGAGAGTGTGCAGGAATCCTGTGAGAGAGACTGAGGAGATTCGCGCCGCAGCAGCGCCGCTAGAGGCCGAAACCGAAAGTGCCGCGGCTTCAAGAAAATGGCCGCAGGCCGCATGTATAACTGCCATTGAACCACGGCAAGATGGCCGCCGAGCGCATTTTTTTAAATTCACAATACAGCGCTAATAGCGCACGCAATAAAGACCCCACACTCACACACCAGAACACTGCTTCTCTCCCAGAGTCCACTAAACAGACATGAGTGCCCCCCGCCAGGCCAGAGCAACCCCCAAGCACCCCCCCACAGTACAGGGTGCAGAGAGCAGCATAACAGGGGGGAGACAGGGAGAAACCCCCCAGATAAAGAAACACAGACAGCATGTACTCACCTGCAGCAGGAGAGACTACTTACCCGTCTCAGAGGGACCCACTGGCTTGTTTTAGACAGACCTATCACAGAGTAGTACTGAGCAGCTGTCGGCCCGGTCCACAGTGAAAGATACAGACAGGTACTGTTCAATCTTTTGAGGACCGCGGGAGCATAAAAGCAACCCGGCCACCCCTGGAGTCATGGGGTGTGTCGTGAACAGAGTCTCACGCACACAAGGCGAGGATCAGCACGCTCGATGGTCGGACAGGGAAGACTACGAGGATACCAGTGTACCCAACCTGTTGCCCAGCCGACAGTTGATTGAAGGTCTCAAAAATAAAATAATAAAATTCCCAAAGGAATAGAATTTAAAAGTAAAATCTTCCAGGAGACTGGCTCCTGAGAGAGCCACGTCTTCTGCTAGGCAGAAAAAAACTGAGAGACTGCTGGCTGCAGGTAGGAGGGTTATGTCCGGAGGGGACCGCCCCCCCTGGGCTGGGCTGTTCAACTCTGGTTTTGTTCTAGAATGTATGTTTCGAACATCTAACATTCTGCCTAGATCTTCACCTGCGAGTAGGGACATATACCCACACGACTATAAGAGAAAAATGGTTTTCAATTTTATTTTCAAATATGTGAAAAGTGTGGCGTGCATTTCTATTCAGCCCCCCCCCACCCCCCGAGTCAATTCTTTGAATCACCTTTCACTGCAATTACACCTGCAAGTCTTTTTGGGTATGTCTCTACCAGCATTGCAAATCTAGAGAGTAACATTTTTGCCTACTCTTTTCTGCAAAAATAGCTCAAGTTGTCAGATTGGATGGAGAGCGTCTGAACATTAATATAAAGCAAAATTCCACCCAAAAATGGAACTTCCGCTTTTCGGAACCCTCTCCGGTGTCACATTTGGCACCTTTCAGGGGGGAGGGGGGTGCAGATACCTGTCTAAGACAGGTATTTGCACCGCTTCCGGGTATTGACTCCCGCGGGAGTCACGCCCCATCGTGTCACCCCCGCTGTCTTCTGAGAAACACACTGTTCCCAGGAGAGAGAGCGGGGACTAGTGACGGCGCGTCGCGCTACTCGCGCATGCGCAGTAGGGAACCGGGCAGTGAAGCCGCAAGGCTTCACTTTCTGATTCCCTCACTGAGAATCGCGGTGGCAGCATCCGAGGACCAAGCGACTGCTCGACCTCGTCTGCCGACATCGCGGGCGTGCTGGACAGGCAAGTGTCCATTTTTTAAACGTCAGCAGCTGCAGTATTTGTAGCTGCTGGCTCTTAACCACTTGTCCCCCGCCCACTGTCAATTGACGGCGGGCGGAGGATACTCTCGTTCTGGGAGGACGTCATATGACGTCCTCCCTTTAAAATGAGCTAGGAGGCGCGCGCACGCCCGCCGCGTTCACAAGGCCCCGGTGCGCGTGCCCGGCGGCCGCGATTGCCGCCGGGCACCCGCGATTGCCCGGGAAACGAGCAGGAAAATGGATCTCTGTGTGTAAACACAGAGATCCACGTCCTGTGAGGGAGAGGGGACAGATGGTGTGTCCCTTGTACATAGGGACAACCATCGGTCACCTCCCCCAGTCAGTCCCCTCCCCCCACAGTAAGAACACTTTGAGGGAACATATTTAACCCCTTCCCGCCCCCTAGTGGTTAACCCCTTCCCTGCCAATCACATTTATACAGTAATCAATGCATTTTTATAGCAGGGATCGCTGTATAAATGTGAATGGTCCCAAAAATGTGTCAAAAGTGTCCGATGTGTCCGCCGCAATATCGCAGTCACAAAAAAAAAAAAAAAAAAAAAAAAAAAAAAAAAAAAAAAAAAAACACAAATCGCAGATCGCCGCCATTACTAATAAAAAAATAAAAATGCTATAAATCTATCCCCTATTTTGTAGACGCTATAACTTTTGCGCAAACGAATCAATACGCGCTTATTGCGATTTTTTTTTTACCAAAAATATGTAGAAGAATACGTATCGGCCTAAACTGAGGAAAATTTTATTTAAAAAAAAAAAATGGGTATTGTAGCAAAAAGTAAAAAATAGTGTTTTTTTTCCAAACTGGACGCTCTTCTTTTGTTTATAGCGCAAAAAATAAAAACCGCAGAGGTGATCAAATACCACCAAAAGAAAGCTCTATTTGTGGGAAAAAAAGGACACAAATTTCGTTTGGGAGCCACGTCGCACGACCGCGCAATTGTCATTCAAAGTGTGACAGCGCTGAAAGCTGAAAAATGGCTTGGGCAGGAAGGGGGTTTTCGTGCACAGTAGAGAAGTGGTTAAAGAAAAAATTTTTTGGCGGAACCTCCGCTTTAAGTCTTGCCTCAATTGGATTTAGGTCTGGACTTTGACATTCTGATCTAGACCATTCCATTGTAGCTCTGGCTGCATGTTTAGGGTCCTTGTCCTGCTGGAAGGTGAACCTCCGCCCCAGTCTCAAGTCTTTTGCAGACTAAAAGGTTTTCCTCTAAGATTGTCCTGTATTTTGGCTCCACCCATCTTCCCATCAACTGACCAGCTTTCCTGTCCCTGCTAAAGAAAAGCACTCCCACAACATTATGCTGCCCCCACTATGTTTCACGGTGGGGGATGGTGTGTTCAGGGTGATGTGCAGTGTTAGTTTTCCGCCACGCATAGCATTTTGCTTTTAGGCCAAAAAGTAAAATTTTGGTCTCTTCTGACCAGAGCACCTTCTTCCACATGTTTTCTGTGTCCCCCACATGGCTTCTTGCAAACTGCACACGGGACTTCTTATGACTTTCTTTCAACCACGGCTTTCTTCTTTCCACTCATTTATAAGGGCCAGATTTGTGGCGTACACGACTAATAGTTGTCCTGTGGACAAATTCTTCCACCTGAGCCACCGCTGCGGCTCCTCCAGAGTTACCGTAGGCCTCTTGGCTGCTTCTCTGATTAATGCTCTCATTGCCTGACCTGTCAGTTCAAGTGGACGGCCATGTCTTGGTAGGTTTGCAGTTGTGCCATACGCTTTCCATTTTCAGATGATGGATTGAACCAGTGCTCCATGAGATGTTCAAAGCTTGGGATATTTTATAATAACCCAACCCTGCTTTAAACTTCTCCACAACTTTATACCTGACTCGTCTGGTGTGTTTCTTGGCCTTCATGATGCCGTTTGTTCACTTAGGTTCTCTAACAAACCTCTGAGGGCTTCCCAGAACAGCTGTATTTATACAGTGATTAAATTACACACAGGTGGGCTCTATTTACTAATTAGGTGACTTCTGAAGGCAATTGGTTCCACTAGATTTTAGTTAAAGGCATCAGGGTAAAGAGGGCTGAATTCAAATGCACACCACACTTTTCACATATTTATATTAGTAAAAAAAATTGAAAACAATTTATCATTTTCCTTCCACTTCACAATTAAGTGCCACTCTGTGTTGGTCTATTACAAAAAATACCAATAAAATACATTTAAGTTTTTGGTTGCAACATAACAAAAACGTGGAAAATTTCAAGGCACTATATGCGGCTCCAAAACCAGGATATATATATCTTTCAACACTGATGGTGCCTTTCCGGATGCACAAGCTGCCAATTCCATACAAACTAATGCACCCCCCAAACCACCAGAGATGCAGGCTTTTGAGCTGAATTTCGATTCATCTGCCTATAGAACAGTTTTCCACTTTGAAGTGGCGACATTTTTGAAACTTGTTCAGATACAGCTTCTTCTTTGCCTGATACAGCTTTACCTTGCATTTTTGGATGGCATGATGAACCGTGTTTACAGAAGGTGATTTTTGGGAGGATTCCTGAGCCCATCACAGAATCATAGTAAAGAGACACAAGGGGGCACCGACTAAGTGCAGTATTAGTAAGTAAAACCAAGATATTGTGCTTGGTACCATGGTAACGTGTTTCAAAGCTCAGAGGTTTCTTTATCAACCTTTGGTCTGAAGCGCGTTACCATAGTTATGGGCCATTCCCTGTTGAGATATCACTTCCGGCTCATGCTCCACGTGGTTTCAGAGACTTCCTGCTTTGGCTGCCAAGCGTCTTTTTCCCCCATGCCGGCTACTAGTGAAGTGTCATCCTGGGCTGACTTGATCCCTGTAACAGTCGTGTATATCTACTGACAAGCGCATTACCTGTTTTATGCAAGTTCCCATTTGGAGGTTTTATTAAAGCTTACTACCGATACTGCATTTAGTTGGCGTCCCCTTGTGTCATTTTACTATACAAAATAGATTGTAGCCTGTCATTTTTGTGGAGCTGCCTACTATACGTGCTATTTTGGCCCTATATACAGACAATTGATAGATTACTCTATGGACATATGGGACTTTACAGCCATTAAATATGGATTCCTTGGAGAGATTATGCTATTCACGCCCCGATTATTGCGCCATATCATTTTTACATAAATAACTCACAGATTCAGGTCTGTTTTTAATGCGGTGCTGCCTGAGGGCCCAAAGATCACAGACATACAATACTGCATTTTTGCCCTGTCCCCTTCGCAGAGATTTCTCCAAATTCTCAGGATCATTTGCCACTATGTGCTGTAGATATATTTAAAGTGGTTGTAAACCCTTACAAACCACTTTTTGCTACAGGTAAGCCTATAATAAGGCTTACCTGAAGCTACCCTGGATATCTCCTAAACCTGCACGTCGTGCCGTTGCTTCAGTTAGACTGTGCCGTTATGTTATTCTCCACATATTTGGCAAGCATCAGATGGTAAAGAAGTGTCCCTCAAATAAAAAGGACACCGAAGTAAACCCATTAAATGGCCAAATTTTGATCCATATATGGCCATTTTTGTTCATGAGAAGTTAATCCATCAAATTCTCACAAACAGGACTGCTGGAAAATTTCAGTTTGATCAGCACCGGAAACAATAGGCTGTGGTGCTGATCAGTGTATTTTGACAGTGGGGAGGCAGGAGAGTCTCCCCACTTTTAGAATACAAAAAAGACAGCAGGGAGGATTCCTGGACGCGTGCCGTGGATGGGAGAAATTCAGGTCAATTTTTTTTTCTCAGCCGACTGGCTGAAAAAAAAAAAGAAAAAAGACCCATTTACATGCAGCTTTCAGCTCTACAAACCTTTAGAATATTATTGCTGTCTGTGTCCCCAATAGGGAGGTGATTTATTTTACTTTCTATTACAGGTGATAAGTGTGAGAATAAGAACTGAGAGAATTACTTACACCAGAGACGGCAATCAAACCTGCTATACAAAAAAATACAACAAAAATAAAAAAAGGGGTAGGCTGCTGTTGGGCCATTAATCAAAAACAAAAATAGAAAATACACAATGTCTATTTATATTAAAGACTATGGTTTTAACATTTAATCAGCATCATAAGCAGACTTTTCTTCTGTAGTGAGAAGGTCTTAGATTTTCTGGTTTTATCCTTACCTCATGTTGCTGGTTTTGATTCTCCACTTTTGCATGAGGAATAGGCAGACTCTCTCTCTGTTCAAAAGGACAAGCGCAAGTCTTGGATGGTAGCAGAATGCATGGAGGCTCAAGACTGTCTTGTAGAATGGACAAGTTGCAAGGTGCAAATTTGCATTCTTTTTGAGCAGATACAAGGAGCGGAGCCCCAAGACTATCAGCTTGTTCAGGAGACAAAAAACATGATGTTTTCAGGCCATCACCTTGCTCATGAGACAAAACCTCTGGAGGTCTTAGATTCACCATTTTCTCTATGGTCAAAGAGTGAGGAAATTGAGGAACATCCTGGTGATCAATCACATAATGCAAATGCTTGATATCAATATGTTTGTTAGATAAATTGTACAGAGGATCAAGACCATGGTCATGTTCAATGGACTCACCACATGAATGTCCAAGACCATCACCTTGCTCAGAAGACAAACTGCACGAAGGTCCAAGACCATGGTCTTGTTCAGTGGACAGTTGACAAGGAGGGCAATGACCATTACCTTTGTCAAAAGGCAAAGAGTGGATTGCTCCAAGTGCATCTTCTTGAACAGATAAACACGAAGGCCCAAATTCTTTGCCTTTTTTGGTGGATAAAAAATTTTGAGAATCAAGAGAGAGAAGATGGTTGGCATGCTCACTGGACAAAGAGTTTAGAGGCTCAAGAACATCATCCTGCTCTATTGACAGACAATGCAGAGGACCAAGATCATTGGTTTGCTCAGTGAACAAAGATGGTGGAAGCTCAAAACCCCTGGTTTTCTCAGTAGATCGACAGATGAGATTTGCTTGTCGCTGAAAAGGCAAACAGTTTAGAGACATGTCATCTTTGCCCTGCTTGTGGAATAAACTGTATGAAGGCTCAAGGTCACCACCAGCTTCCTCCAAGAATAAACGGTTTGCATGGTTAGATAAAGCAGATATACATTCTTGCCATGACGACACATTAAACTGAAGCCTTGATTCGTCTGCTCTGAAACAGATCTTTGGTATCAAATCAGTAGAGTGTTTCAGGACTGGTACACTGTAAAACAAGGATACATTCATTACAGATGAATTACACATCATATTTTTCATACAGCTGCAAACAATAAAAAAACAAGACAGACACTTGTAGGATCACATGTGGTGGTACTATTCAGAGACACCTGAGGAACACCACAAAAATATAGTTAACCTAGTTACTCAATTTCTATTAATCTTCCAGGCCAGCATTGATAGATGGCTCCACCTACCATAAAAACAGAAAACATCATCCACCATAATAAAAGAACAACTCGCCCTTGTATCTCAGTACAGAAGGGACAACTGGTATTAAAATATACAACTCTAAAATTGATATTAACAAGTATGCACATGGAGGGGATTTATGCTGTCCTGGAAGATTCCTAGCAATCTAGTTAACCAACCCAGTTTTCTCATGTCATCTTCCAGGCCACCACCAAGAGGATATGGGGGTGGTGGTGTAGGTGTTTTGTTCTGTGACCAATAGGCCTGAGCTATGGCTTCCTTGATCAATCTGGCTATGTTTTTTAAAGGCTCTGTTGGCTTTCTTAGGCTCAGAAGATAGTACAAACATAGCTGCATTTTTTTTCTCCATTGTTTATAGTTTTCTCTAGGTAAGCCAGACACAGTCTAACATCCAGACTGTAGAAAATGTCCTCTTTCTTGTTGGTAGCATTGGCAAAAAGGAAGGCATGATAATCTTAAGGCTATCACGACTTTGGGTAAGGATGCTGGATCTGGTTGCAAAGAAATTTTATCCAAAAAGGATCATACAATATGGTCCCACCATTGATAAATCTTGGATCCTGTGTGCTGATACCAGGAAAAAAAAAAAAAAAAGATACACTTTTGAGTGTTATATATTTTTTTTCTGAACACTCCCAATGAGTTCAAAGGGTGAAATTAAGAAAATCTCGGAAGAATGTCGCCAGATCCCAAGAGGGGAATTTTTTTTGAGGCTGTTGGTCCGAATGTTATGGACTTTAGGAATATTTTCACCAGCGACTCCTTTGCCAATCTCTTGCCCAAACAGGAAGAGAGTGCCAAAACCCAAATGTTAACGTGTACTGCAACCCAGATTCTGGTCTTCCCCTTTTGTACAAAAACTAAAAATTGTTGGAATGAGTGATCTACTTATTACGGTCTTTCAGCCATGACAAAAATAGTATTTTTTGTACTCGCTGTAAAATCCTTTTCTCGTTCGTCCATGGACGGACACAGCCTTCTGAATTCTTTTTTTTTTTTTTCACAAGAAAAAGCCTTCTCAATTCTTGACGTGTGGGTTATGTTCCTGTTCATAGGAGAGGACTAGGCAGAACAGGTTAGATAATTAAAAACACATGTTACAATAATCAGAGATGAACAGCCCCACCCAGGGGGCAGTCCCTCCAGACATAACCCTCCGCCCTGCAGTCAGCAGCTCAGTTCGTAGCAGTACAAACCTAAAAAAAGGAGGGGTGGGTGCGGTGTCTGTCCATGGACGAACGAGAAAAGGATTTTACGGTGAGTACAAAAAAATCCTATTTTCTCTTTTCGTCCATGGACGGACACAGCCTTCTCAATTCTTGACATGTGGGACGTCCCCAAGCAGTGTCAAAAAAACGAGGGGTGGAAACAGTACCAAAAAACAACCAATTTCACCCCAAACCAGCAGAGCTCCTCAACGGAGGAGGAGTTGCAACCTCAAACAGCCGCCTGCAAAACCTTGCGGCCGAAGGAAGCATCAGAAGATGCACTCACATCAACCTTGTAACATTTTTAAAACGTGTGCATGGACGACCAGGTCGCCGACTTGCACACCTGTGAGACAGACGCTTGATGTCGGAAAGCCCAGGAAGCACCAATTGCCCTGGTTGAATGTGCCGTGACCGGAAAGGGAGGCGCCCTCCCCTTAAGGGCATAGGCCTGGATGACGGTCTGCCTGATCCACCGAGAAATGGTGGCCGACGAGACCACCAGGCCCTTTTGTGGACCAGACACCGACACAAACAAACAATGAGTCAGACCTCCGAAACTGAGCCGTAGCAGACAGGTACACCCGCAAGGCCCGTACCACGTCTAAGTTATGGAGCGCAGTCTCCCTGGGATGTGAGGGTCGAGGACACAAGGACGGCAGCACAATGTCCTCATTCAGGTAAAAAGCCGAAACCATGGTGATTTGCAAGACAAGGCCGCCAATTCAGAAACCCTTCTGACCGATGTAATGGCCACTAGAAAGGCCACCTTCTGAGATAGTGTCAAGAGAGGAATCTCTCTGATGTTCTCAAAAGGAGGTTCTTGAAGAACCGAGAGCACCAGATTTAAATCCCATGGAGGAAGAGGTGGTCTAATAGGGGGAGCCACATGTCAAACCCCTTGCACAAAAAGTACCCACCAGGGAATGGGACGCCAAAGGCCGCTGAAATAAAACAGCCAAGGTTGAAATCTGACCCTTAATGGAGCTTAAGGCAAGTTTCTGATCCACACCACGCTGTAAAAACAGCAGGACCCTGGAAACCAAGTACGTCCGTGGACACCACTCCATCTCTTCACACAGAGATGTATGCCTTACAAGTACGATGGTAGATCTTCCTGGAAGAAGATTTCCTTGCCCTCAGCATGGTTGAAATGACCGAATCCGAAAAGACCTTGGTCCCTTAGTACCTGGCTTTCAATAGCCATGCCGTTAAAGCCAGCGACTGTAAAGCAGGATGAAGTATGGGACCTTGAGACAGAAGGTCCTCCCGCATCGCCAGCCGCCAGGGTGCATCTGCCACCGGGGACACCGCGGCCAATCTGGAGCGATTAGAATCACTGGGATCCCCTCGGTCTCCACTCTGCGGAGCAGACGAGGAAGCAACTTTAGTGGGGGATAGGCATAAATTAGCCGATACTGACCCCACGGGGGCCACCAACGCGTCTGACGTGTCTGCCCAGGGGTCTCTGGACCTGGCCACGAACCTCGACACCTTGCGATTCGAGAAGCCATGAGAGCCACGTCTGGTGTGCCCCCATCTCCGGCAAAGGAGCCGAAACACCTACGGATGTAGTGACCATTCCCCCTGGTCTAGCATCTGGCGACTCAGTCCGCCTGCCAGTTTGCTTTGAATGTAAACGGCCGACAGAGCCGGCACGCTTCTTTCCACCCACCGTAGGATGCGAGTGACCTCGGACGCTGCAGCCAAGCTCCTTGTTCCCCCCTGATAGTTGACATAAGCCACTGCCGTGGCATTGTCTGACTAGATCCTGACTGGACGCCCTTGTAGTCTCAGGTGACCACTTGGAGAGACACAGCCTGATCGCCCGGAGTTCCAGGACATTGATCGGCAGACGGGATTCGTCCCAAGTCCAGCGACCCTGGGCCGACTGGACTCCCCAGACTCCCCCCCCCCCCAACCTGTGAGGCTGGCGTCCGTCGTAATCACAGTCCAATGGAAAGGAAGGAACGACTTCCGACTGAAGAGCCGGGGATCTCAGCCACCAACTCAGAGAAACCCTGACCAGGTGACTTACCTGAATCTGACGATCCAGAGACAAATGGAGATTTGTTCCATTTGGACAGGATCTCCTTCTGCAAGACTCGAGTGTGGAATTGGGCATACGGTACTGCCTCGAAGGAGGCTACCATTAGACCCATAACTCGCATGCAAAAAACGGAGAGACGACCATTTGCGGGATGTCAACAACCTCACCGCAGACTGGAGAGTCTGCAACTTCTCCAAAGGAAGGAAGACTCTCGCATCCTTGGAGTCCAGAATTAAACCTAGGTACTCAAGACGCAGAGTCGAAATCAGGACCGACTTCTGAATGTTTAACACCCAACCGAAGTCTTGGAGGGTCTGAATGGCTACAGACACATCTTCCTCCAAGTCTGAGCCAGAAGCTGCTCTCAGAAGATGATCGTCTAAGTAGCCCACGATGGCAATGCCTCGCTGTCTCAGCAAAGCTAGAATCGGGGCGAGCACCTTGTTGAAAACCCTTGGTGCTGACGGTAGTCCAAAAGGGAAGAGCCACAAATTGATAATGGTCTTCGCCGATTGCAAAGCGCAGAAATCTCTGGTGTCCTGCGCAGATGGAGACATGCAAATATGCGTCCTTGATGTCCAAGGATGCCAGAAAGTCCCCCGGATGGAGCGCAGCAACCACCGAACGAATGGATTCCATGCAGAACTTCCGAACCTTAAAAGACATTCAAGGCTTTCAGGTCCAAGATTAGACCGATTCTGTCCTTCTTCGGAACCACAAACAGATTTGAATAAAAACCCTGAAACCTCTCTCCCAGTGGTACAGGTAGAATCACTCCGCACCTTAGCAAGTCCTGCACTGCCCCGGTTAGGGCAGACCAACGAGCCGGAAGGAGAGGGAGATTTGAGGGAAAGAATCTGTTTCGTGGACAAGAAAAGAACTCTTGTACCCCGAGGTGACCACCTCGCAGACCCACTGGTCGGAGAGCAGGGAGTTCCACCGGGCTGCAAACCCGAGAAGCCGTCCCCCCACCCTGGAGTCGGGCGGGGGCAAAACTTCATGCGGTAGCAGGTTTGCTCGCTGGTTTGTTGGGCTTGCGCACCCAGAACCGCCTCTGTCCCCCAGATGGACCTTTGTCCGCTTGGGAGGGTCTTCCGGTAGGGCCTGACTGACGAAAATACCGCTTCTGTGTGGGAAAGGAGGGCCCCGGCTTACGGCGCGGCTCCTTCCTGTTAGTGGCCTGAGGTAGAAACGTGCTCTTACCTCCAGTGACATCCTTAACAACGTCATCCAGCGAGGCACCAAAAAGCCTCACACCTTTGAAGGGTAAATCTGCCAAGGCCTTCTTGGAAGCCTGGTCAGCGGAGCAGCATTTTTGCCAAATTAGGCGGCGCATTACCACCGCAGATACAGAGGCCCTGGATATTAAGGGGGCCGCATCCAGAGTGGCATCACAGACATACACAAGGCTCTGCACCAACTGGTCGGCCAGTGTTACACACTCTTGAGGGAGCCGATGTTCCTCCACAGTCTGGCGCAAAATCTTTGCCCAGTCAGTGAGTGTCTGAGACACCAAGGTTGCAGCCAAAATAGGCCGCAATGCAGACCCCAGCAAGGTGAACATGGACCTGCTCAGCGCCTCGGACCTATCAGTATGGTCCTTAAACGCAGGGGTCCCCTCTACAGGGAGAGTGGTTACTTTATTTAACCGAGCAACCAGGGGTGTCAACAACCGGAGGAGAGGCCCATTTTTTCAAAAGGCTCTCCTCAAAAGGATACCTGACCGCCAGGCGCTGAGGGACTACAAAAGGTCCTCTGCGGCTTTTCCCATTCCTTATCTATGAATTTATCAAAGAAAGACACATGGGGAAAAACTTTTACAGAGCGGGTCGATTTGTGCGACCCAAAAGACTGACCCCTCCATGGAAGCCTCATCTGCGTCCAGCTTAAGGGAGTCCCTTACAGCGTTGATAAGGTCACTCACAAGTGCCCTGTCTTGTGCTGACCCGGACGATGGGTCTTCCTCACAAGGAAGGACCTGGTCCACATCTTCTGCCAACCCAGAACCGGGGTCCTGTGCCGCAGCCAGGCCCTCGTCTGAGTCAGAACCTTCCCCTGGCGATGGAAGGGGATGTTTTTTACCACCCTTGCGCTCACATGCTGCTTCCACCCTGGCAACAAATGATTCCAGGACAGCCAACAAAGCCTCCATGGTAGGTGCAGGGGCACCGGCTGCTGCCTCTGGCAAGTTTGGAGAAGAAGGGCCAGACACTGACTCCATGACACCACTGACAGCTCTCAGGGACTCAGTCAAAAAAATAACTAAAAAGGTCCACCCTCCTTGCTGTACTGACCAGGGGGGGGGTTACCCAGGGGACTCACCAACCCAGCAGGAGACCGCTCAGCGCCGCTGCCCGCCTCCACAGCATGTGTGAGGAAGGAAATGTCTTAGGAGAATAGCGCTGCGCACCATCCAGGAAGCCAGCACTAGAGGCCAAACCCACACCAAAATTAAGAGAAAAAAAGGGCGCGACAAGAAAATGGCCGCCTGCAATAACCTGCGCTACGGCAAAATGGCCGCCAATGGGATTTTTAATAGAAACCAGCAGGCATACATAAAAAGGCGCCTAAGCACCGCGATGTGGACGAGAAGGCCTAGGCAGGAACTTCCCCAGAAAAGAGCACCCCCCACAGAAAAAACGGGTCCCAACACCCCACTGGGAACCGGAGTCCCCCCACAGGTACGCCCCGGACGCAGCGAGCCCTAGGGCAGAAGGGGATAGTGATAGAGAGCAGGGCAAGGGAGGACAGGAGAACCCTGCAATCCCTCGGACGCCCAACTGTTTCAACCTGCTAAGGCAGGAGGAAAAGTACTTACCCGTCCATTGCGAGGACCTGCTGGTGCGTCCTGGACAGACCTACAACCGTGAGGGAGTAGCTGTCGGCCCGGTCCACTGAGTGAGACAACAAGCAGCTCAGTCATATGTGGACCCCGGAGCATGTGCTCACCGGCCACCCCTGGAGCCATGGGGTATGTCGTGGACAGAACCAAGTGCGAAGCAAGGGACTGGCACGCTCGATGGCCAGAACTGGGAAGACTAGAAGGATCTATATATCCAGCCTGTCTTCGTTGAGATGAAAAGCCGAAACGACTTTCGGAAGAAAGGAAGGCTGCGGCTGCAGCACCACCTTATCCTTGTGGAAAATCAAATAGGGAGCCTTGCAGGACAAGGCTGCCAGCTCAGAGACTCGTCTAACTGACGTAACAGCCACCAAAAAGACCACTTTCTGAGAAGTGTCAACAGGGGAATATCTTAATATTCTCAAACGGTGCCTTCTGAAGCACAGAGAGGACCAGGTTCAAGTCCCACGGAAGTAACGGGGGACGGACCGGAGGGGCCACATGTCGGACCCCCTGCACAAATGTACTCACGAGAGAGTGAGTCGCCAGGGGTCGCTAAAAAAAGACAGCCAGGGCAGATATCTGACCCTTAAATCGTACTTAGGGCAAGCCCTTGGTCCACCCCATGCTGTAAAAACAGCAGGATTCTGGAAACCAAATAGGTACGCGGATGCCATTTCATTTCCTCACACATGGAGATGTAGGCCCTCCAAGTGCGGTGATAGACCTTCCTAGAGGACGGTTTTCGAGCACTTCTCATAGTAGAGATTACTGAGTCTGACAGGCCCCGGTCTCTCAGTACCTGGTTCTCAACAGCCATGCCGTTAAAGCCAATGACTAAAGCAGGATGGAATATGGGACCTTGCGATAGCAGGTCCTTCCGTAGTGGTAGGCGCCAGGGGACGTCTGCTACCAGACGTACTAGATCGGCTTACCAAGGACGCTGAGGCCAATCTGGAGCGATTAGGATCATTGGAATTCCCTCTGCCTCCACTCTGCGGAGCAGAAGAGGAAGAAGCCTTAAGGGAGGGAAGGCATAGATTAGCCGATACTGACTCCACGATGCTACCAATGCGTCCGTTGCGTCTGCCCATGGGTCTCTTGACCGGGCCACAAATCTCAATACCTTCCGATTGAGTCGGGAAGCCAGAAGATCTACGTCTGGTGTGCCCCATCTTTGGCAGAGGAGTTGGAACACCTCCGGGTGTAAGGACCCTTCTCCCTGGTCCAGCATCTGGCGGCTCAGGTAGTCCGCCTGCCAGTTTTCCACACCCGGAATGTACACGGCCGACAGTGCCGGTACGCTCCTCTCTGCCCACTTCAGGATGCGGGCGATCTCCGATACTGCAGCTGAGCTTCTTGTTCCTTCTTGATGATTGACATATGCCACTGCTGTGGCGTTGTCTGACTGGATCCTGACTGGACGCCCTTGCAGCCTCTGAGACCATTTGAAGAGGCACAGCCTGATCGCCCGGATTACCAGGACATTGATCGGCAGGAGGGCTTCCTCTGGGGTCCAGCGACCTTGCGCCGACTGGACACCCCAGACTCCCCCCCCAACCTGTAAGGCTGGCGTCCGTCGTGATCACTATCCAGTAAACCGGAAGAAATGACTTCCCGGCCATTAGAGCCGGTGCTGTCAGCCACCATACCAGGGATCTCCTGACTATGTGGCTCACTCGGATTTGATAATCCAGAGATGATGGACATCTGTTCCATCTGGACAGAACTTCCTTCTGTAACACTCGAATGTGGTATTGAGCATATGGAACCGCCTCGAAGGAGGCTACCCTGAGGCCCAACACTCGCATGCAAAAAACGGAGTGACGACCAATTCCTGGAAGTCAGCTGCCGTACTGCAGCCCGGAGGGTCTGCAACTTCTCCACAGGGAGGAATACCTTTGCCTCTGAAGAATCCAGAATCAACCCCAGGTACCCTAGGCGTTGAGTGGGCACCAATACTGACTTTTGCGTGTTTAGTATCCAACCACAGTCTCGAAGAGTCTGACAGGTAATGGACACGCTTACCTCTAATTCTGAGCTTGAAGGGGCCTTCAGCAGAAGGTCGTCTAAGTAGCCTGTGATAGCGATACCCCGCTGTCTTAGAAGTGCCAGAATCGGAGCAAGCACCTTGGTGAACGTCCTGGGTGCTGAGGCAAGGCCCAACGGGAGGGCCACAAACTGGTAGTGGTCCTTCCCGATAGCAAATCGCAGAAACCTCTGGTGTCTGGAGTATATGGGGACATGCAGGTATGCGTCCTTGATGTCCAAGGAGGCCAGAAAGTCCCCCGGATGGAGAGCCGTGACTACAGATCGAACCGACTCCATCCGAAAACTTTGTACCTTCACAAAGCAATTGAGGGCTCTGAGATCCAAGCTTGGACGAACCCCCTCCTTCTTCGGCACAATGAACAGATTTGAGTAAAAACCCTGTTCCAGTTCTGGAACTGGAATAACTACCCCGCGTTCCAGTAGATTCTGGACCGCCCCATACAGGGCCTCCCGGCGGGTCGGTAGTAGCTGGAGATTGGAGGTGTTGAATCTGTCCGGTGGACAAGAGAGAAACTCTATCTTGTAGCCTGAGGAGATTACTTCGCAAACCCACCTGTAGGAGATTAGTGCTGTCCACTGAGTCGCGAATTTGCGAAGACGTCTCCCCACCCGAGAGCTGGGTGTGGGTGGACCTTCATGCGGACGCAAATTTGTCCGCAGGCTTATTGGGTATGCGGGACCAGGGACGCTTTTGTCCTTGGGCAGGCGCTTTATCGGCCTGGGGTCTTTTCCCTGTCGCCCTAGGGGGACGAAAAAAACACTTGCGTGCAGTAAAGGAGGGCCCTTGCCCTTGGCGTGGCCCCTTACCCTTGCTAATTTGGGGAAGCAAAGTGCTTTTACTTCCTGTGGCATCCTTGATGATGTCATCCAGAGAAGCCCCAAAAAGTCTGTCGCCCTTAAAAGGCAGATCCAACAGGGCTTTCTTGGAAGTCTGGTCCGCAGACCAGCCTTTTAGCCAGATCAGGCGGCGTATTGCTACTGCATAAACCGAAGTTTTAGACAGCAGGGGAATAGTATTCATGTCTGACTCGCAGACAAACCTAAGGCCCTGGACCAACAGGTCGGCCAATGTTATCTCATCAGGAGGAGCATCTCGCTCCTTAACCCCTGGAGTAGCAATCTTGCCCATTCAGTAAGTGTGTGAGACACTAGGGCCCCCGCCAATGCCGGGCGTACTGCTGAGCCTACCACTGAGTATAGGTAGCAAGCGAGTGCTTCAGCCTTCTTATCCACAGGGTCCTTGAAAACAGGAGCCCCTTCTACAGGAATTGTGGTGGCTCTCTCAAGTCTGGACACCGGAGGGTCCACAATAGGGGGGAGAGGTCCATTTCTTCAGAAAACTCTCCTCAAAAGGGGTACCGTACCGCAAACCTCTTTGGGGCTGTAAAGACCCTCAGTGGGTTCTCCCATTCCTTGTATAAGAGTTTATCAAAAGACACACAAGGGAACACCTTAGCAGTGCGGGCAGGTCTATGAAACCCAAGTGGACCGGAGTCTCTGCTGCTTCTGCAGTATTTTCCAATTTTAGCATATCCCGCACTGCAGTAATAAGGTCAGATACCAAAGCCGTCTCGCGTACTGACCTGGACTTTGAGTCATTCTCACTGTCCGGTCACGGTCTGCAGTCTCTGATGCGTCAGAATCTGGGCCCCGAGCCGTAGCTGGACCTGGTTCTGCACCAGAATTATCCCCAGAAGCTTGCAGGGGATGGGGCGTTTACTACCCCCTGTATTCCCGTGTGCTGCTTCCACCCTGGCAGCAAACGCCTCTAGGATTGCAGTCATAGCGTTCATAGACACCTCAGGGGCACCAGCTGCTAAATCTGGTGTTTCAGGGGAGAAGACATCTGGCTCAGATGCCATGCTGACCACACGCTGACACTCACAGGGCTCCAGGCAAGATATCAATAGGCCACCCTCCTGTGCTGCAGAGAGGCCGGGTCACCCAGAGGACTCACCACCCTGGATAGGTACTGCTATGCTGCGCCTGTGATGCTGTCCCCCTGCTGCTGTGTCAGTCTGCTTCTTTTATCAGCACTTCCTGTGTGAATTTTCGCGCCAGTGTAATGCACCCTAGAGGCCGGAGGCTCTCGAAAAATGGTTGCCAAAAACGTCTGTATGGAAGATAATGTGGGCTCTAAGAAAATGGCCGCCGACAGAAGATAGAGGTCAAGCAGCCATAGCCCACAAAAAGATGGCCGCCGAACGGCAATATCTGCATACAGGGTGGACAAACATGGCCGCCGATCAGCTGATAGGGGCCAGTGGGTGTGGCCGAACCACAGGAAGATGGCCGCCGGGCAGTCACAAGAGGCCAAACTTGGCATGGACCACCTCAAAATGGCCGCCGACAGCATGGAGGAGGAAGGACACAAACACAGGTAAGAAAAAATGACATTTCTTTTAAATGTTAGTTACAGCCAGCCCCGCTCCAGTGGGACCCCCTAGGTGACCCCCAGCACCCAGCAACCTTTAGCTAGAAGCCCAGGGGAGGAGGGAAAGGCAGGGAGAGAGGGAAGAAAGGGGCCACAACCACTTACTTGATCTCTCCAGGAATGTCCAGCTAAATCACCCGGCCGAGGCAGGGGAGTTTTACTTACCTATCCTGCATGTATTCTGCTGGAAGACATTCCAAACAGATCATCGTCCGCGCACGGAAGGTGACTGTTGGCCAGGCATGCTGTGATTGGACCCAGAAGGGACGATCATATGTATGCCCTGGAGCATGACGCTCACCGGACAGGCTGCTGCGACTCGGCCGTAAGGTCAGCCGAAGCTGAGCGGTCCGATGCAAGCCTTGGAGCGCAAGCTCACCGGCCAGGCTGCTGCGACTCGGCCGTAAGGTCAGCCGAAGCTGAGCGGTCCGATGCAGGCCCTGGAGCGTAGGCTCACCGGCCACCCGTGGAGCGACGGGCATGTCGTGGAAAACCCAGCGCGTAGCTAGGGTCGGCACACGCTCGATGGCCGAAACTGGGGAGACTACAAGGATCGAGGATCCAGCCTGTCACCCAGTCGGCAGTTGATCGAAGATCGCAGGAAACAACAAATGTAGCAAAAAAAATAAAAAAATTATATATATATATATATATATATATATATATATATATATATATATATATATATATATATATATCTTTTTTCCCCGGACCAATGGGCCCGAAGGGAGCCATGTCCTACTCCTTGCTAGACAGAAAAAAACTGATCTGCGAAGATGCAGACTGAGAGGGTATACCCAGAGGGTCCGCCCCCTGGGCGGTACTGTAGAAGGTGTGATGCAACACTTTTTAGAAGTTTTTCTGCCTAGTCACTCCTAATTAACGGACAATACCCACTTTGTCAATAGAGAAGCTGTGTCGGTCCATGGACGAAAGAGTAATATATATATTTTTTTTAAAAATCGTTCTTCTCTCCTCTGACAGGACGTGGATCTGTGTTTACACACACAGATCCACAGTCCTGCTGTGTTCATCGCGGCAGCCGGGCACGCGCATCTGGTGCCGAGTGACACGGCGCGCGCGCCTAGAGGATCGGGAAGTAAAAGACGTCATATGACGGCGGCCCGGAGGGACAAAGGGTTCCTGCCGCCGTCATATGAGTATACGCGGTAAGAAAGTGGTTGTAAACCCACTTTAAAAAAAAAAAAAAAAACACACCACACCACCTGCAAGACAAAGGCATAATGAGCTAGTATGCATAGCTATGTAATACTTACCTCAGATTGAAGCCGTCCTCGTACACCGCTCAGCCGGCATCTCTCCCGGGGGTTACTTCCAGGTATCACAGCTCTGGTGCTGTGATTGGCCGGAGCTGGGATGACGTCGCTTGTGCACGGGAGCCGCCAGTCACAGCACGGCCTCCTTTAGGAACGGCACGATCGCCGTTTCTAAAGTAAACCTGCGCCGTTGTCTAGGGCGCATGCGCCGTAGACATCGGCGCCCTACATTATTGCAAATATCTCCTAAACCGTGGAGGTTTAGGAGATATTTCGAGCACCTACAGGTAAGCCTTAATTTAGGCTTACCTGTAGGTAAAAGTGGTTGTAAAGGGTTTACAACCACTTTAACCACTCCAATACTGGGCACTTTCACCCCCTTCCTTCCCAGACCAATTTTCAGCTTTCTGTGCTCTCACACTTTCAAAAGAGAAAAAGCGGTCATGTTACATTGTATCCAAAATTAAACATTTTTGCATTTTGTTCACACAAATAGAGCTTTTTGGTGGTATTTATTCACCACTTGTTTTTTTATATTTTGCGATACAAGCGAAATGTTTGAAAAACTATAATTTTCTACTTTGTTTTAAAAGAAATCCAATTAAATCAAATTTTGGCCAAAATGAATTCTGGTACATGTCTTTAGTAAAAAAAATCCGTTAAGTGTATAATAATTGGTTTGTGATCACGGACAGATGTGCGCAGATGATCATTGGGACAGATGATTTTACTGGGACATAAGTTTTTACTATGTGGTAGGGTTGTCCCTACCACATCCGCAGCTCCCTGGAGTCAGTGTAGACAATGTCTTCCACCTGGGAGATGGGAGACTCAGCCTCAGACAAATGTCATAGCTCATGAGACTGACCTCTGTGGTAACGGTATCTATCTTAGAGGTCAGAGTCTCCTTAAGTGATGGCAGCCATTATGTCTGCTGATGTAGGCACCGTGTCTCCCATGTCAGCAGGCGCCGTCTGGGTGCTCGCCGTTGCACTAGAGCGAGGAGGCGGGGCGTGTGGTCAAGATGGCCACTGTAGGGGGATGCGCGGGGCTGAGGCGGCGCTCTTACCCGATTTTCTCTTCCCAGGTGCCATCCAAAAGTAGCAGAGCTGTACCACCCGATAGAGGGACCAGTCAGCCCCCGGTATATGTGGGCATTAGTCCGGTCCGCAAAGTCAGGATAACCAAAAGGATCAAGAGCAGAGCTCAACTACAGCACGTCCTGTGTCTCACATCCAGCCACACCCCCCAGCTAATAAGGTATTTACCGGCTTTGGTTTACAATGACACTGACACAGTGTAGGAATGATCTATGAAAAAAGGGGCTGGTAGCGTTTTTTTTTTTTTTACTTTAGGAGTATGCTGGCAGGGCTGTCCTAGGAGATTAGGTGTCTCCTGGGAGTGCAAGGGGGCTGCAAAATGTAAAGGTGGGGCTGTGGAACGTAAAGGGGGTTGTTTAATATGCAGGGAGGGCTGTAAAAAGTGCAGGGGGGGCTGTGTAATGTGCAGGTGTCTGCGTAATGTAAAGGGAGCTGTGCCATTTAGTATTTAAGGTTCTAAATACTGTTGTCGGCTGAGTTCTTTTGAAAGCTTGAGTTTTTTGATGAAAACCATGGGCACCAATCAGGTGCAGATGCACTGTGGAATCGAAACATTGACAGAATAATCGTAATCGAAACATAAGACAAGTGAAGATGCGCCCCTCTACTAGGTCTAGAAAATGATCACCTTGGGTTGGGCTCTTCGCCGTTTCAGAGAAACCCATTCAGAGCCTTCATTAAAACCCTGGAATCCCTAGGAAGGAGTGGGACCCAAAAATAAATAAAACTGAAGACGTTTAATCAATCATATGAAAATATCGTATAAGTTGTGTACACTTGAGATTATGCCAAAGGCAAGTTCTTGACCAGTTTGCAGTACCTGTATCAATCTGCAATCAATGCATCTGCGTACAGTATGTCCCCTCCTTAGGTTTGCAGAACTTTTTTTGCTAATAATTTGCCAACCTTGTGTCTTCCAGCTTCGGGGTGAGGGGTTGGTGACAAGCCACAGCAGAGTTTACTTTAGTAATGTTAGTGACATTTCATACTTTTTTTTTTTTTTTATGTACCGCAGCTCTGCTGTGGTGCGTTGAAACATACTTCAGGACCTCTTTGGTACATTTCTGAAAACTGCATACAACATGCTTTTTTTCCTGCAACGCACCCAAGGGCTCCGTTCCCTTGCAGTGATCTATCTTTTTCTTGCGCAGAAAACGCTGCTCTCTGCAAACGGTAAACAAGCCTTTAAAAAAGGTTAACCATGAAAAATATCAGATGACGTCATGTAGATGCCTACTTTTATAGCCTTCTAATACTGTGTTTTGTGCACTGTATATTGCCAGCAGTTCTGGCCCTGCATGCTTATACCACCGTCTGTGTGACCTTTATTGTTTCAGTTTTAAAGGACATTTTCCTAATTCTAGGCAGGACATCGAAAATAGCCAAACAGGATTTTTGTACTTTGTACTCACTATAAAAAACAAATTTTTTTAAAGTGGGATTCCACCCGCGATTTTATTTTATTTTTTTAAAAGTCAGCAGCTACAAACACTGTAGCTGCTGACTTTTAATAAGGACACTTACCTGTCCTACTCACCCGCGATGTCAGCCCCCCCGAGGGCGATCCCTCGACGCTGGCAGCTCCCGGCGCCACCATCCTCAGTAAGGGAAACAGGCAGTGAAGCCTGGATGGTTCAGGGCCCTCTGTGTGGTAGCTTCCAGGGGGGCTTTGTGGCTAGATTTAGTAGCGTCGCAAAAGACCAAGTCTGTGGCCTCTTCCTTGAAGAATTTCCTGAGCACCAGAGGGATCAATTAAAGGGGGGGGGGGGGGACGTAGCACAAATGGTAGTTTCATGGGTGGGCAAAGGCGTCTAGCCCCATGGCCTGGTCTTCCCGGTGAGGAGAAAAGAATATTAAAAGTTTTCGCATTCTGTTGACTCCTGAACAGGTCGATTCTCAGGACGATGTTATTCTGGTCCTGCTCCCCCCCCCCCCCCCTTGGGACTGTGGAACAGCACGAAAAAATTCCTTAATATGCTGTTTCCTCTTAGAGGGGAAGGCTTTCTTCCTATTGGCTGTTCTGTCCAGCAGTTTCTAGATCTGGTCCAAAAAAAAAAGTCGCCAGAAAACAGTATCGCGCATAACTATCTTGGATGCAGAGTCACCTGACCACGTTTTAAGCCAGATGGCGCGTCTGGCCGAGTTGCCCAATGCTGAGGATCTTGCAGACATTTTAATTGATTCTGCAGAAGCATCAGCCATATACTTTACTTCTTTTAAAAGCACTGGGAAGGAATATAGTAAATCTTTCCTAGATTCCACATGACCTTTTAGCTGCTCCAACTAGCATCCCAGATTCCTGGCAACCACTGTGGATGCCATAGCAGGCTTGAGGCTGGACAAGATGGAATCCCACGCTTTGAGAAGAGAATTCGCCCTCTTGTCCATTGCATCTTTCAACACGCCCATATCCTCGAAAGCCAGATCTGTGCACCAGCCGCATCCACCCTAGGTCTTTTATACCAAATCTGGGCCTAGTCCTCCTCGAAAGGAAATTTTCTCCTAGGGGTTTTAGAAGAACAAAGGACCCCTCTCTGGAAGTTTCCTTTCCTTTTTAACCACTTCTGAAATAATTTTATGGACTGGGAATACCCTGCATTTGGATTCGTCCAGACCCTAGTACATTCTGTCATGCATTGAGAGCTGTACTTTCTGCTCCTGAATTTCAAAGGGTAGTTTAGATTGCAGATCGTCTACTTCCTCTAATGATAACTTGTATCTGGATGTCCTAATGACATCCTCTTCCTCATCTGAATCCTTGCCCGCTCTTCCTCTGAGTCACTAGCCTCCGCAGACTGAGGTGGATGCCAGGGAACTGGATAGTGTGCTCTGCTGAGAGCCTACCTGGGTTGCTGGAATTTTGACTAACAAGGAGCGGACCGAGCTTAAGGTGTCTGTTAATTCTTTAAACAGAAGAAAAATAGGATTTTTGTACTCACTGTAAAATCCGTTTCTCTGACGTCCATGGACTGACACAGCTGGATACTGTAAACGTGTGGGTATATGTCACTGCTTGCAGGAGAAGATCTAGGCAGAATGTTAGAAACATACATTTTAGAACAAACCAGAGCTGAACAGCCCCGCCCAGGGGGGCGGTCCCTCCGGACATAACCCCCCTACCTGTAGCTAGCAGCCTCAGTTCGTAACAAAGCAGTACAAACCCTAAAAGGAAGGGTGGGTGCTGTGTCAGTCCATGTACAAAAATCCTATTTTCTCTTATCGTCTATGGACTGACACAGCTGGATACTGTAAACGTGTGGGACGTCCCAAAGCAGTGTCAGAAGGGTGGGAGCAGTAGTAAAGGAACAACCAAAACTTCACTCTAAACAAGCAGAGCTCCTCAACGGAGGAGTTGCAACATTAAACAGCGGCCTGCAATGCTTTGCGGCCGAAGGAAGCATCCGAAGATGCAGCCACATCAACCTTATAAAATTTTGAAAAAGGTATGAACGGACGACCAGGTCGCCGCCTTGCACACTTGTGCAACCGACGCTTGATGTCGGAAAGCCCAGGAAGCACCAATTGCCTTGGTGGAATGTGCCACAACTGGAAAGGGAGGCGCCCGCCCCTTAAGGACATAGGCCTGTATGACGGTCTGCCTGATCCACCTTAAGACGGTGGCAGACGACTCCGCTCGGCCCTGTTTTGGACCAGAGACAGACACAAACAGTGAGTCAGACTTCCGAATGGAAACAGTAGCAGACAGGTACACCCGTAAGGCTTGTACCCATCTTAATGTATGAAGCGCAAACTCTCAGGGATGCGATGGGTGAGGACACAAGGACGGAAGAACAATGTCCTCCTTAAGGTGAAAGGCCAAGACCATCTTTTGAAAAGAAGGAAGGACGGTCGTGGGCGCAACACTGCCATATCCTTATGGAGGACCAAGTAAGGCGACTTGCAGGACAAGGCCGCCAACTCAAACACCCGTCTAACCGAAGTAATGGCCACTAAGAAGGCCACCTTCTGGGACAAGTTCAAGAGCGGAATCTCTCTGATAGTCTCAAAGGAATGTTCTTGGAGAACCGAGATGCATCAAATTCAGATCCCAAGTAGGGAAAGGCGGCTTGACAGGGGGGGGGGGTCACATGATGAACCCCCTGCACAAAAAGGTGCTAATCAAGGAATGGCCCGGTAGTGGTAGTTGAAAAAGACAGCACGGGCCGAAATTCCGACCCTCAAATGGTATGCAAGGCCAGCTTTTGGGTCACACCACGCTGTAAGAACAGCAAAATCCTGGGAACGGAATACGTCCGAGGACGCCAATCAAGTTCCTTGCACATAGCGATGTAAGCCTTCCAGGTACGGTGATATATCTTTCTGGAGGAAGATTCCCGTGCCAACAACATAGAAGAGATGACCGAATCCGAGAGACCTCGGTCCTTCAGCACCTGGCTTTAAACAACCATGCCATTAAAGCCAAGGACTGTAAAGCAGGATGAAGTATGGGATCATGAGACAGAAGGTCCACCCCAATAGGCAGTCGGCAAGGAATGTCTGCGACTAGCCGAAGTAGATCGGCGTACCAATGTCGCCATTCCGGAGCAATGAGGATCACCGGAATGGCCTCAGCCTCTACTCTGCGAAGCAGGCGAGGCAACAGTAGCGGAGGGTAAGCATATATCAGGCGATGCTGCCCCCACGGGCCACCAACGCGTCTGACGCATCTGCCCAGGGGTCCCTGGACCTGGCCACGATCCACGATCTTGACACCTTGCGAGTGAGTCGAGAGGCCATAAGGCCCACATCCGGGGCCCCACCTTCGGTAAAGGAGGTGTATACACCTCTGGATGCAAGGACCCTTCCCCTGCAATGCACACGGCCGACAGGACCGTCTTGCAGCAAGATGTATGAAAATCCCAAAGAGACTCCGCAATGTATTGGAGAAGAGAGGCCCCGGTGTACAGGGTGCCTCAACTGTTGGCCAATAAAGGCAACTTGACAGCTTCCCTAGAAACTCGGTAAGAGGACCAGTACCTCAGCCTCAACAGGTGGCGCAAACCCACCCTGGGCACAGAGACCCTAAAGGCTAAAAGCAGTTGCAGTGCACCTGCTAGTCGACTGATAGATGAAGCAGAGGCTTTTGCCCAGTCATTGAGCTACAGAAACGCCAGAGACGCAGCCACTAACGGGCGCAACGCTAACCTCAGCCTGGCGAACACAGTCCAAGCCAGCGCTTCTGATCACCACTGAAAGCAGGTAGAAAGTGGTACCCCTGAAACCAGGGATCCTTATGACAATGCTCCATCCAGCAGCTACCCATGGATAAGTGCTGATTGTACAAACACATAGTTTATACTGTGTATTGCTTCAAACGCGCAAATAGAGTGTGGGAGGAAACCCACCCAGCCACAAAGAGCATAATACAACCACATACTGCGTATGTAGTTTAGTATGTGTAGATAAACCTATTAAACACGTTTATACTGTGCCAGCGACGAAGGCGCGCACATCATCGGGGCTTGGACGTAAACCAGTCACGTAGATTGCATACACAACCGTGTAGGTATGTTAGCCTGCGAATAAACAAAATTGCACATGTTTATACTGTGCATAGCGCTGAAAATGCGCACACCATTGGAGAAACCGGAGCACCCGGATGAAACCCACGCAGACTGCATACGCATACCGTGTAGGTATTATAGTATGTGTGCTAAACATTTTGCACAAGCCCATGTGTGCACAGCACCGAAGGCGCGCACACCGTTGGCGCGTGGGAGGAACCGAAGTACCCCACGCATACCCAGAGAATGCAATACCTACAACTACTGTGAATGTATTTAGTGTTGTGTATAAACATAATGTGTATGTTTACACCGTGTATTGCACCTAAGGCACGCATGTCATGTAGCATGGGCGGAAACCCGGAGGAAACCCACGCAGACTGCACAGACATGCCGGGTAGGTATGTTAGTATGTGGATATCAAATCGCACAAATTTAGGCTGTGCATAGCGCCGAAGCGCCCATACCAATGGCGTGTGGGAGGGAACCGGAGCACCCGGAGGAAACCCACACAGACTGCATACACATACCGTGTAGGTATTATAGCATGCGTGATAAACATTGAATATGTTTAACTGTGCAGAGGGCCAAAGGCGCACATACCGTCAAGCGCGTGGGAGGAAACCGGAACACCCGGAAGAAACCCACGCAGCCAGCACACAGATACCGTGTAGGAATGATAGCATGTGAATAAACATATTGCACATGTTTATGCTGTGCATTTCCATTGGAGCATGGGGGGAAACTGGAGTACCCGGAGGAACCCCACGCAAACAGTATACCCATACTGTAAACATGTATAGTATGTGCAATAAACATATTGAACATGTCTATACTGTGCAGAGAGCTGAAGCGCACATACCATGAGAGCGCGGGAGGACACTGGAGCCCCCAGCAGAAACCTACTCCGACCCAGAGAGTATAATACATACATATACTGTGAATGTATCTAGAGTCGTGCATAAACATATTGTGTACGTTTATATCATGTATGGCACTGAAACACAGCATTGGAACGTGGGGGGACACCGACACAGAGACCAATAACACATCCATACACTGTGAATGTATGCAGTGTAGAGGAATAGGAGGAGTTTAAATTATGGCGCAGAGGCGCATAATCTTCTCTGTATCATTCCAACCTGCTTGACTGTGCTGCCGAGGCATGCATGTAACAGGTAACCTCTGATCCTCAGACCGTGTGCGTCTGTCAGAGCTCAGAGCGTTCCCCAGGAAATGGCGGGAAACCACAGGTGCAGAGACCCTGTTGTTGCCTCAGGACATCACACAGAAGGCTCACAAGGACTAGAGACATAAATTAATAAAGTCCACCCCCCCCCCCCACCATGCTGCACCGACCAGGGGGAGGGAAACACAGTGTACCACTGTATCATCCATGCTGCTCTTGACGCAGCGTGTTAGGAAAACAGTGAGGAAGCTGAAAAGCTTGAAGGACCAAGGGAAACAGCATCCACCTGAGGTACCACAGCACCCAGCTTGAGTGTTCCTCACATCATCAATGAGTTTCACTTATAAGCGCCCTGTCATTCACAGACACAGAACTGGAGTCTTCCTCACAAGGGAATGTCCTGTTCATAAACAAACATTAAAATATTCAGAGCTAGGGTCCTGAGCACAGTAGCTAGGCCCATATCTGAATCAGAGCACTCCTTCACTAAAGATTTTTGTGGGGAGAGGGGGCTTATAGCTCCCTTCGCTCGCACACCGCTTCCATTCTGACAAGGAATGATTCCAGGACTGCCGACAACTGGTCCATAAGGACCGCAGGTGCAGGAGCACTGCCAGTTGCCTCAGGCAAGTGTGGAGAAGCAGGTGTATCAGACTCCAGATCGCCACCCTCTGAGACCTTATACACTACTACAGTGAATATACAGTCCACCCACTGGCTACGCTGAGGCTGAGGAGGGGATACCCGGAGGACTCACCAACCCTTAAGGACCGCTCAGTTCTGCTGAAGAAACCGCGCTGTGAGCCTGAGGAGAGTGAAGAATCTGTGAGGAGATTCGCGCCGCCGCTAGAGGCCGAAACCGAAAGTAAATGCGCGGCAGCTACAAGAAAATGGCTGCCGGCCGCAGCTATAACTGCGCCATTGAACCACTGCAAGATGGCCGCCGAGCGCGAAATTTAAAAGGCAAACAGCGCTAATGGCGCACGCAATAACCACCTCACACACCAGGAAAACTGACCCTCACCCCAGAGCCCACTAGACATGAGCGCCCAGCCAGGCCAGAGTGACCCCCAAGCACAGCACCAGTACAGGGTGCAGAGAGCAGCATAACAGGGGGGGGGAGACAGGGAGAAACCCCCCAGATAAAGAAACACAGCCAGCATGTACTCACCTGCAGTAAGAGAGACTACTTACCCGTCCCTTTTAGGGACCCACTGGCTTGTTTCAGACAGACCTATCACAGAACAGTACTGCGTAGCTGTCGGCCCGGTCCACCGCAAGAGATAGTCAGTCAGGTACTGTTCAATCTTGAGAGGACCGCGGGAGCTAAAAGCAACCCGGCCACCACTGGAGTCATGGGGCATGTCGTGAACCGAGTCTCACGCACACAAGGCGAGGATCAGCACGCTCGATGGTCGGCCAGGGAAGACTACGAGGATACCAGTGTACCCAACCTGTTGCCCAGCCGACAGTTGATTGAAGGTCTCAAAAATAAAATAATAAAATTCCCAAGGAATAAAATTTAAAAAGTAAAATCTTCCAGGAGACTGGCTCCTGAGAGAGCCATGTCTTCTTCTGCTAGGCAGAAAAAAAAACTGAGGCTGCTAGCTGCAGGTGGGAGGGTAATGTCCGGAGGGACCGCCCCCCTGGGCAGGGCTGTTCAGCTCTGGTTTGTTCCAGAATGTATGTTTCGAACGTCTAACATTCTGCCTAGATCTTCTCCTGCGAGCAGGGACATATACCCACACGTTTACAGTATCCAGCTGTGTCAGTCCATGGACGATAAGAGAAATAAATATTTGCATTGTTGCAAAGATTCCTCAACAAAGTCTGAGATGCAGGATTTGCATAGAGGTTTTGGCCATGAACCTCTGAGGGAATTTTTGCAGGAAGGGCACTTTCTTTGAACTGGGGGAGGGCCTATAGACTTAACTGCGGCTTTGACCTAGATAAAACACAGGAAAAAAAAATTACCAACACAGTCACAATCTAACGTCAATCTGGAGAACGACATAAACCTGTGTAGACCATCACCTTAGAAAAAGATACGACCCAGGAGGTGACCAAGGAACCAGCACCCAATCTGACAGAGCACCTATCCAAAACGGTAAGGTTGAGAGCGATCCTCTCAGCCTCACAGTAGCAGGCTCTCCCCCAAGGGGGGGGGGGGAAGGGCATACCAAAAATATCCAATAGGGGCCCCTCTGCACCCCTCTTACCTGGGCCTGGCTGGTGCTTGTGGCGCCTGCTTCCGCCGATGCTGCCGACATCCCCTCCATTTGTGCATTGGAATGCTGTGGGAAAATCCATCTTAAATAGTCCCTCCCGGTAGAGCTGCACGATTAATCAAATGAGAATCGCGATCTCGATTCACCCCTCCCCCGCGATCTCGATCCTGGATTACCGCGATTTTTAGTATTAAGGAAAAGACGTCGGAACCAGGGTGGAACGCACGCAAATGGCGCCGATACAGGAACAGACGTCGGGCGCACTGACGTCAGGCAGAGCAGAGCCATAGAGTGTGGTGAGCAGAGAGCGTGATGCGCCGCGGTGATGCCTGGGCATGGGCGGCACCACGTTTTGTCGTGAGAGAGAAACCGGGAAACACTGCAGTGACTACGCACTTGTGTTCTATCCACAGAAGCAGGACCGAGGCTCCGACCGACCTGGCTGGCAGTGGCTGGTTCGGTTGCAATCATTACCTGGCCAAATCTCAGATCCTTAAGCAAGAAAGTCCTGAAGGCAGGTAAACCGAATGGTTTGTGGTGTGATGAGTAGTGGCAGTTAGGTGAAATATTTGATTTGACATATGGTGCTTTTATGGTGCTTTCATTCCAGGAGCTTCCAGGAGCTGAAACATGAAAACATTGTCTCCTTAGCGCCGCGGCCTTATATGATTTTCCAGGTAAATGATAAAACCCATTTTTAGTATCAATAATAAAACAAAAAAAAATTCTTTTTTTAAGAGGAGATACATGTGGCAGAAGATTGATGTCTGTGGAACTACAAGTCTCAGCATGACTTCTACAGGGGCCAGACAGGGCAATGCTGGATAAGTCAGGTCTGCTCTGTTGCTTTTATTCTTCCTCCCATAGATTCCCATTTACTTGTATTGCAGGCAGGAATCACCATTAGATGACCAGCCAGGTATTTCTAGTCTGTGGTCCCAGCATGGTTTATCCAGCAATGCCCTGTCTGGCCTCTGCAGAAGTCAGAGATCTGCTCCTCTATGACTCTTATTCTTCCTCCCATACATTCCTATTTACTTTTATAACACTTGCCTTCTCCATTAGGAGACCACAGTGTTGAACAGGCATTTCTAGTCCCAGCATGGCATTGCTGGATAGTCAGAGATTTGCTCATCTATGGCTTTTATTCTTCTCAGTCCTCCCATACATTCCCAATGCAAGAGGGAGGGAGAGAGGGATTTATATATTATAAGTATCAGGGCTTGACAAACCCCAGGTCGCAGAGTAGAAAATGGAGCCTGGTGCCTGGGCTGTTCCGCTGTTCCCGGCCTCAGTGACTAGCCTGAAGGGGCGCAGCCGGGCGCAACATTGCCAAGCAAAAAAAAAAAAAAAAAAACACACTGTTTGATTCATTGCCTTTTAAATGTCAGTGCATTAGCTGCAAGTGGTTTTAAACTAAAGGCGGATGACAGACTGTGCGCTCTCGTTTTGTTTTCTCTATAGGTACACACATGTCCAGTCAACCACACCCAGTTGAATATTATTAAGAGAACAAGAGCTGCAGCAGCACCTGGAGAATATACACACAGTCACACAGGACTCTTTAGTCCAGCTGGGCTCGTTGTTCTTGTTGGATTTCCTAATTGAAGTTCAAATTCAGACAATTATATTTTCAAGGACACAGATGTATGTATGTACTTATGTTAGATAACTGCATCAGAACAGCAGAAGTGTACAGTCGAGAAGTTAGAAACAAACTAAACCAATATTCTACTTGGTTAGAGCAATGCGCAAGTGAGTCTGATAAAAACCAAGATGTTTTTGTTCCAAAAAGGGGAGCTTATTCCGAAGTGTGGGCTCATTTCGGATTCAAAGCAGATGATGACACTCAGCAAACCATCTACTGCAAGCAATGTTTACCCGTTGTTTGTGCACCAAAGGGCAACACCACCAATCTGTTTAATCACCTGAAACTTAATCACATACAACAATATGAGACGTTACGGAAAAACAAAACCGCCGGCGCTCAATCACAAAGTACCTGCAGACGCAGCCAGACAAAACAAACGTCAAGTAAAGGAACATTATATAATGCAACACCGTACTCAACAACCTCCGTCAGGCGCAAAGAAATAACACAAGCAATCACATTTCACCTGGCTAAAGACATGGCTCCCGTGACCACTGTTGAAAAAGAGGGGTTTAAAAAAAAACTCATTCAAACCCTTGATAAGCGCTTTCAAGTGCCCTCTCGTACCTATTTTTCCCCATGTTGCAATCCCTGCTCTGTACACCAAATGTCGTGAAACAGTTGCAACAGAATTGCGAGATGTACTTAATTTTGCAGCAACTTCAGATTTATGGTCCAGCAGAGCAATGGAACCGTACATGAGCTTAACAATCCATTTCATCAATGACAATTTTGAGATGAAAAGTCGGTGCCTACAAACTGGGTTTTTCCCTGAGGACCACACTGGCGAAGCTTTGGCGCAGGGATTAAAGGATGCTCTCATAAACTGGAAATTGGAGGAGAAAAATCTTGTGTGCATCACTACAGACAATGGAAGCAACATTGTAAAGGCCATATCCATAAATCACTGGACTCGACTGCAGTGTTTTGGCCATAGGCTTTATCTCGCAATAGAGAATGCAATGAAGGACCCACGAATTGAGCGTGCTATGGGTTTGTGCAAAAAGCTTGTCGGGTGTTTTAGCTACAGTTGGAGGAGGAAGAGGGAGCTTTCTGAGGCACAAAAACAACTCGGTTTACCAGACCACAAGCTCAAGACAGAGTGCCCAACAAGGTGGGGATCTAGGCAGGCTATGGTGAGGAGGATACTTGCGCAGCAAGCTGCCATTACCCATGTCCTCTCTTCTGACCGCAAGCCTAGGCACCTCTTGCCAACATGGCAAGACCTAGAGGTCCTGGAGGCTGTGGACAAGACTCTCACCCCACTGGCAGACTTCACAGATGCTCTTTCAGGAGAGCAGTATGTTAGTGTCTCTTCTGTGAAACCTGCTCTACAACTATTTCAGTCTTCTGTTTTGGCTGTTCAGGAAAATGACTGATCTCATTTGCACAATGAAATCAAAGATCATCGGGTATCTGGAGGAAAAATATCAGGACCAAAAAAACACAAGACCTTCTCGCCACAACCCTCGATCCCAGGTTTAAGATGACTTACGTTAATGAAGATAACAAAACTGTTGTCCAAAACAGACTAAAAGAGGAGATGTCAAAGCTAACAGTTAAGGAAAGCCCCACTACATCTACTAATAGTGGCACTGGTCCTTCAAAGAAGGCTCGAAAGAGCTTGGGTAGCTTTTTCAAAAGCAGCACAAAGTGAAGGGGCACCAGATCCAGCCTCACAGCAACAACAATCCGAAAGCTTGTCCTTGGAGCTACACTCTTATCTATTCTTAGGCAACACTGACAGTGACGATGATCCCTTAGTCTGGTGGAAGGTTCACAAGGAGCATTATCCGAGATTGTCTGCACTGGCCAGAAAATACCTCTGCATTCCTGCAACCAGTTCCCCTTCTGAAAGGGTTTTTAGCACAGGGGGGCAACATTGTCACTTGTCGCCGTTCTGCACTGAAGCCACAAAATGTGGATAGGCTTGTGTTTCTAGCTAAAAATCTTTAAATTGGTGTTTATCTTTATCTGGCATGATACCTACCTCAATGTTTTTTGAATGTAATTGTTTTTCATTACATTGGCTTCAATCAAACTGATTTTAAAGAAATGACAGAGTATTATGGCTTATTTTAGAACAAAGGACTGTTCCCCAATCCCCCTTGGATGGGACTTTTAAGGCCACAAACACTGAAGTGCGTTAGAAATTAATTTATTTTTACATAAAAAGATAGATCGCACAACAACGATGAATGGTTATTGGTTAAAGGCATAAACCACTAGATGTGGTGGTGGTAGTATACATGTGTCACGTCACAAACAAAGCTACACAAATTATGCTTTTTAACCATTGATCATTGTATGTGTGTGATCTATCTTTTCTTTATGTAAAAATAATTAAATTTTCTATCGCACTTCAGTGTTTGTGGCCTTAAAAGTCCCATCCAAGGGGGAAGGAACAGTCCTTTGTTCTATACAATGAAAATCCAGGGATGTGGCCAGTTAGTACATTCACCTTGGGTAGCTTTTTCAAAGCAGCACTTAGGCAACACTGACACTGAAGATGATCCGTTACCTGAATGTTTTTTGAATGTAATTGTTTTTCATTACATTGTCATTTCTTTAAAATTTGTTTGATTGAAGCCAGAATATTATGGCTTATTTTAGAACATAGGACTGTTCCCGAATCCCCCATGGATTGGACTTTTAAGGCCACAAACACTGAAGTGCGTTACAAAATTCATTTATTTTTACATAAAAAGATAGATCACACAACAATGATCAATGGTTATTGGTAAAGGCATATAAACCACTAGATGTGGTGGTATACACATGTGTCACATGACAAACAAAGCTACACAAATTATGTTTAACTATTGATAATTGTATATGTGTGATCTATCTTTATGTAATACAAAATTAATTTATTAACGCACTTCAGTGTTTCTGGCCTTAAAAGTCCCATCCAGGGGGGAAGGAACAGTCCTTTGTTCTATACAATCCAGGGATGTGGCCACTACATTCATGTGTTATCCAGTGTCATGGTGATGATTTCCCTTTTCTATATGGCTTATTTTATTGCCGTTTGGTTTGATAACCTAATGTTCAGAGGTTGTAAATTTTTCAAATAAATTATTTTTGAAGAATCGTGATCTTCATTCTAAGCAAAAGAATCGTGATTCTCATTTTTCCCAGAATCGTGCAGCTCTACCTCCCGGGGTCCCCAAACCTTGAAAACACCGCCACCTTGACCCACCCATGACCCCTGCATTCCGGAACCACTGCCGCCACGCCCTTGTCTGAAGTCCCGCCTACCGGAACCGATCTCACTCGCTGGCCAGGACCCAAGGCCGACATGCGGGGACTGCTACAAGCCGTGGCTCTCCGCCCAGACTGCCTGCCAGCCCAAAACCCATGCCCCCCAAACCAGGCACACCAGGCCGGAGGCTCCGGAACACCCCCCACTGCTGGGTGGAGTGGTGGAGGATACACTATAACTGAAGACATGGCGGAAGGAGGAATATAAAAGGTCTGAAGTGCTTCCTGGGAAAATGGGTGGAGCTGCGCTCTCTCCAAGTGCTGTCCTGAAAGGTGATTTGGGGGAGCGTGATCATGAACACAGAGGGGTGGGTTCATTAACACTCAAACTTAACCACTTAAGCCCCAGACCATTTTGTTGCTACTAAAAAGGACCAGGCCCCTTTTTGCGATTCGGCACGGCGTCGCTTTAACGGACAATTGCCCGGTCGTGTGATGTGGCTCCCAAACAAAATTTACACCTTTTTGCGCTATAAACAAAAATAGAGCGTCAATTTAAAAAAAAAATAAAAAAATCATCTTTTACTTTTTGCTATAATAAATATCCCCCCAAAAAAAAAAATTATATATATATATATATATATATATATATATATATATATATATATATATATATATATATATATATATATATATAAATTTTCTCAGTTTAGGCAGATATGTATTCTTCTACATATTTTTGGTAAAAAAAAAAAAAAAAAATCTCAATAAGCGTTTGATTGGTTTGCGCAAAAGTTATAGCGTCTACAAAATAGGGGATAGTTTTATGGCATTTTTATTAATATTTTTTACTACTAATGGTGGCGATCAGCGATTTTTATCGTGACTGCGACATTATGGCGGACACAGACACTTGACACATTTTTGGGACCAGTAATTTTTACAGCGATCAGTGCTATAAAAATGCACAGATCACTGTGAAAAATTACACTGGCAGTGAAGGGGTTAACCTCTAGGTGGCGCTGTAGGGGTTAAGTGTGCCCTAGTGAGTGATTATTACTGTAGGGGGGCGTGGCTTGGCGTGACACGTCACTGATCGCTGTTCCCTATGACAGGGAACAGACGATCACTGACATGCCACTAGGAAGAACAGGGAAAGGTTTGTTTACACTTACCTCTCCCCGTTCTTCAGCTCTGTGACCCGATCGCGGGAAACCGGCGGCGATTGGGTCCCGCGGGCGCGGTCATAGAGCTTCGGACAGGGTCGCGAGTGCGCCGCCGGCGGCGCGCGACCCACGGCTGGGATCTTAAAGTGGACGTACCTGTACGCCCTTGTGCCCAGCTGTGCCATTCTGTCGACATATATCGTCGTGCGGCGGTCCTTAAGTGGTTAAAGAAAAAAGATTTTACAGCGAGTTTACATTATAAAATTATAGGACAGAGGAAGTTAAAGTGTTTGTAAAAGGAAAAAAATTTCTTTGAAAAACAAAAAAACAAACATGTCATACTTACCTGCTCTGTGCAGTGGCTTTGCACAAAGCAGCCACGATCCCCCTCTGCTCGGTTCCCCAGCCGGAGCAGTGCAGTTTCATTTAAGTAAACATTTTTGCTCCTCTAAACAAGCAATTAACACTTGCGGTCTTGGGCACAGCCATAATTAATTTGTTGCCCAGAGATATAGGAGTTTATTTTTAGCTTTTTGGAACCCTTTTTCCAATATTACACCAGATATAGTTACCAACTGTCAATATTATTTGGGAGCTATCATCTGCACGATAGCTCACTTTGTGCACTGTACAACCAAATTTGTTGAAAAACACTGTCATACTTAAAGTGATACTAAAGGTTCCTTTTTTTTAAAAACAAACATGTTAGACTTGCCTCCACTTTGCAGCTCGTTTTGCACAGAGTGGCCCCGAACATCCTCTTCTGGGGTCCCTCGGCAGCTTTCGCGCCCCCCCCCGCATTAGATAACCCAATTGGAGAAGCGCTCTCCCAAGGGGGTTACCTTGCGGGCGCTCTCTTCAGTCATTCACTCGGTGTCCATAGACGCAGAGTGTATGACTCGGCACCGCCCCCGCGTCATTGGATTTGATTGACAGCAGCAGGTGCCAATGGCTGCGCTGCTATCAATCTATCCAATCAAAGCCAGGACTCCATGGAGAAGAGGACAGCGGGGACGCGCCGACGAGACGAACTGGCTCAGGTAAGTACAATAGGGGGGCTGGGGGGCCAGTGATTGCCAGGTGTTTTTTCACCTTAATGCATAGGATGCATTAGGGTGAAAAAACACAAGCCTTTACAACCCCTTTAACACTACTTTAGCAATCATTTGTTTCACAACACGAAAAAAACAAACAAAAAAAAATAAAAAACACTTGAGATATTCAAAATTTGTGTAAAATACTGTGCTAGTTACCCGATGCTGAGGCTCTGGCTTGGCTGCCATGAACTGCAGTGGGGGGCTGGTGAGGCAAAATCAGAGGAGATAGCAGACAATCCATGGCGACTCCACATAGACATCACACGGCCAAGTGAAAAAGCCAGAGAAGATGAGAATTTGCTTTTCCAGGAAAACTGTGGTTGTAATCCCTTTAGCCCATGTGCAAACTGGGTCACAGAAAGTTTTTGGACGGTGGGGATTCTACTCCCTAGATTTCTTTTCCTGGTCCACAATCTGTAACAGCCAGGAGATGAAAGTGCAAGTACTGTATGAAGGCCAAGCATTGAGCATCCAGACTTCCTTTCAGATTTACCTCCGCAACTGGAGTCAAATTTAGAATTGCCTAAACACTTGAAATGTGGGTTCCAGCGAGTGAAAAGCTGCATGTTGTCACTGGTAGCAGGGAAATGTGGGGAAAGGAAAAAGGATAAAGTCCACTCAGAACGCTGTGCTGATTGAGTTATGGGTAGTATGCTTTTAAACATACAAACAGGAGGATTGAGTTTAATAAAGTCTGATAAATAGCCTGGATCTATTTTCATATGAAAAGATACAGGGAATGTGGTGTCATCCAAGGAAAAACTGCTAGCAAGAACTTCAGAGTAAACCTTGGTAAGAGGAGTGGGACAAAGATCCATACACTGCGAAAGAAGATGGTCACGACTTGATGAAAAGCCCACATTTCCTGCTGTCTGGGAGCTTATTTTCATATTTGCACAGGAAAAAACATTTAGCAATTTTCTAGCTTGCAGCTGACCTCTAAAAGGAACAAGTCTTGCAGTGTTTGATAAAGGCATTGACTTGGAGGAACTCTTGCATGGTACAGTCAGTCTACTGGCAATAGCTGAAAGTTGGTGTAGCAATGTTTGCTCTGCAGTGCACTTGTTTAAAGCAACTACATTCCGCTTATTCATGTCTGCACAAAGTGTATTAGAAGTAATTTTTGGAACTGCACATTTTGATGGTAGAAGTCTATAGTTAGGGATATGGCAGGTATGTGTAGGGGAAGCTTTAGAAAGTTTGCAGATCTGCATGTTAGAATCTGGAACATTGTATGCCTGCATGAAACTGCCCTTACACTTTCTGCTTGGCTGCCTTCTCAGAGATATGTCACCGGTATACTTATTTCTGGGGAGATCTGGATCTTTCTGAATTTTGCAAGGCCTTAGTGAACGAGGATGACGTTTAAGGGTTTTATGGGAACTAGTATACATGGAAACCTGCAAGTCTGAACTGGAAGGCTGACCCAAATTTTCATGCCTAATCTTTGGTCTTTTTGCTCCTTGTATTGGACATGTAAGGCTTTGAGGTTCAAGTTTCAAAGTACAATTTTCAAAACTTGTGTCGGCTCTAACAACTTTCATTTCCATTTGACATGTAGGCTGTCTAAGGCAGTCTTTTGGTAACTGCTGATTATCTTGTAATGGCAGTGGTTGCTTACAAATATTAGTAGGTAGATTTTTGTTTGTCTTGATACATATACTTTTCCGTTTAAGTGTTTCAACTGGAGATCCTTTCCCAGATTGCCCTTTAAATAATTTAAATGAAGATCTATGCTCACCAACGAGGATGGATTGCATCTTCATTATTGGATGTTTGGGTGAGCAGAATAAGGGCTGAGTAGGTCTTACTTTATGCAAGCATTCAGAAGACCCTTGGTAATTAATCTTGTTCCTAGATCTAGTTACCATTGGTTTTATAGGAACAACATGTTTAATTCTCTGAGTGTGCTCTATTTTAGAGTTAGTCAATGTAGAGGCCAATTTATCTGCTGGTAAGATTGTACTCTGCACAATAGGGCTACTAGACAAGGAAGGATGTGCCAGAATTTCATTTTTTTGCAAACAAAAATCATTCAACGGTGTATAGCATTTTGATTTTTCTGCACTTTTGATTTTGCCTACTGGAGAAGAAGCCAATAGAGTATTTGTATTTACAGCTTCTGTACCAGAGGAGGAAATACATTTTCTCTTGCTGATGGAGGGGTCCACACCAAGCATTCCATCAGATTTTTCCACCCTATGGCTCCAGGCAAAATGACTATGTAGCGGGCTTTTGGGGATCTTATATTTATTATCTGGGCATTTCATAAGGAGTGCTTTTACAGAATCCAGCTCACCAGAAGGATGCACTAATGCATGTTTTCTATCTTTCCAACCAGGCAATCTATCAGGAACACTACATTCCTTGACATACAGTAAACGACTTTCTTTGTCACAACTTAAATGGTTTCTTAACTGAAGTGCCTGTGATTTTGCCTTTTTGAGAATCAGATTGTTAGTACTATTTAAAGAAAATACATCAGGCTCCCTGGCCTTTGCTAAAAAGCTCCAAATATCCACATAAGGTATGAGGGCATTCTGCAGTGTGGTTTCTAAATGACAAGTCTTATCAGCTGTTGACTGACATTCTGAAGGTGGTGCTTGACCATGAATGCCTTGTAAATGATCCAAGCTTAAGGTGGTCTTGGAAATTGCTAAAGATTTGGATGACTGTCTGTGACTGGAAACCATAGTGTTGTCAAGTTTAGCAAATTGATTAGGATTCTCAGAGTCTGAAATCTCAGATATGTTCTTTTCAACCTGATGCCTAGCACTTTTCTCATTTTTTGTGCTCATCTCAGAATCAGGGTTTGTTACAATATTGATGTCACATGGAAGATTAGGTACAATGCTGTGATGTTCGGGCATTCGAGTAGTGTAGCAGGTGACAGGCAATTGTGCTCCATTTAAAACATGTGGAACAGCTGTATCCTGTGAGATGTTACAATGCATCTCTTGTGCCATTATACTATCATGTAATGAAGGGCCTCGCTGTGTAATCAAGACCTTTTCACCTGAAAATGTTTCCACCACCTGAAAGACTTGTTTTTTTATTTCCTGTTCTTTTCCTGTTGCATCAGAATCTTTAAAATGAACAGCAGATGTTTCATTGTCATCTCCTAATAAGTTAATTGTAGTGTGTTTACAAGAAGATTCCCCGCATGTACTTTTTGCTGGAACCAAATGAATGGAACTAGAATGTGAAGATTCACCCAATTTGTACCCTAGGCTATTGGCACAGCTGAGATCTTCATGACAATCTGCAGAAACACTTTGCAGATGGAAGTATTCCCTTGTGTTGGGTAAAAAAGAAGATTCTTGTGCATTAGATGATTTGGCACTCAACCCATCAATGGAAGTTTGAAGATTTGGTTGTGTGGTCACACTCTCTGTCAAAGGAATACATTTTCCAGATTCTGAGAGCAAAGCATCATCTCTGAAATTTTGTGAAAGAATGTTTTCCAAACCAGTCTCCACTTTTCCCACCAAATGTATAGTTGAAAGAGGTGTACAAAGACAGTCCTTTCTATGCTGGTCTTCTGTACCAGAAGTCATATCTAGTGATTGCTGGACACAATTGTCCTTTGACTGTGCCACATCCCGCACAGTATGTTCTAAACAATTTTGTTTAGGTCTTGTACCATTTTCAGTCATACCTTCTTCTGAGCTTGTAGAAAGTAGAGATGCACTGTGGATTTCCCCGAACTCAGAACACTCTGATTCTTTGCAAACATAAGCTTTTTCACACAACACAGGGCCTTTTTGGATATCACACGCATCCTGGTTTCTTTTAGTGATATTATGAGATGTACAAGAATAAAGTGGCACTTTTTGATCTTGAAGGCACATACAGGAAGCTCCATCTCTTAGACCATTGGATAGGCATATGTGTTCTGAGGACTTTACCACAGTACATTCTTCATGTCCATCAAGAGGTTGCTCAAATGAGTTCGGGATTTCCGTTCCCATTAAACAGCAAGGCTTCCCTGAAGAATCAGATTCTGGAGGCTTATTCCTCTCTGACAGCAGATTATCCAGTTTTGTATTCTGTTTGGAATGTAACTCAATCTTAGTGCTTATGTCTTTCATACCCGCAGCTTCATCAGGTTGAGTTTGGTTATCTGAAACAGAAAAAATAAAAATAAAATCCAAGCTTTTCACCATAGTGAGCAACTACAGCTCCCTGTACATGCAGTGACAACATGCCATACAGTAAAAAAAAAAAACCTTGGTTTGAGAGCGTTTTTGCAAGACGAGCAAACATTAATAAATTTTGACTTGATATACAAATAGTGTCATGTCACAACCGAGTATAGAAGAGAAGCACCTCCAAGTGTAGCAATATGGTCACATTTAATGAAGATACAACATTTAGCAACATACTGCTATACTTAGAGGTGCCTCTCTTCTCTTTTATACCCTGTAGCTCCTGCTGGATTTTGCTTCTAATCCCCTTGTGGAGGCTTCCATTTGTGGATGGATATTTTATGGTTACACAACCTGGTCACATTGCTATAATCTTTTTATATGGATTATAAACGGAAGGATTTATGAATAAATGGTTGTGAAATGAATCATTTGAGTTTCCATGATTTCTTATGGGGAAATTTGCTTTGATATACAAGTGCTTTGGATTACAAGCATGTTTCTGGAATGAATTATGCTCGCAATCCAGGGTTTTACTGTTTTTGCCCCTTTGCAAAATTCTGACATCAAAATCGCTTTATTAAACCAAAACAAATATACGTGCATTTTACTAAAATTATTTTACTATATCTATTATTAAAACTACCAGCTTGTCACTCAGCCCCATCTTAAGTGGGGATTTACTTTTCATTGAAAACAGGTAGTAGCCTTGAATGCACAATCATAAATGCCTATTTATATTTTTAATGTTGGTCTCTCCACAAAGGCTCCTCCAGTTATATAGACTAATGGACCTGAAGCCTGTGCCAGAATGTAATAAACCAACGGTGGACAAATTAACATGGAATTCAGGAGTATCCAATCCAGGAGCCAGCAGAATTTTTCTAGGAGCCAGCTTCATTAACAACAACTACCCTCAAAACAAAGTTGCCAGCCTTAATTTTTAAGAAGCATTGGCCATCTGGCTCCTGGGATTTGTCCAGCCCTGTAATAAATATTTCATTCATTAAGTGACAGCTCTTGCCCTAGAACTGGGTCAGCTAGTTGGTGGCCAAGCGGCCCAATTGGCTCATATACAGGGGATTCGCCAGCTGTTAATTTTTCTAGACACCCTAAAAACTTTACCTATGCTAAAGTTGGCTCTGTGGAACAGCGTTAAACAACACTAGAGTCAAACATTTGTTTAGGGCCTGCTATACACACACATCTTTGGCCTTCAGTACTCTTCAGTTATCCAAGGTTGAACTTTCCTGAATTGGGAGTGGGTTAAACATCTTGGACGATTCAAGGGTTAACTGGGTGCCTAGCCAGTGTTTTTGTGTACTGCATTAGGCATTTTTACTAGGGGAAGTGATGGATTTTATTCCCTGCTTTGCAGGAACACAAAACCCATTCCTTCCCCCGTCAGAATGGAGATTTGCCCCGCTGTCAGAACGGATGTCTGCGGCACCCGCCAATCAGCTTCTGCTGTGATTACTCAAAGCAAAAAAGCGGCCTACACGCGCCCCCTGCAGGCAGGAGTGCAGAATGAATAATGTATGTATGTATGTATGTATGTATGTATGTATGTATGTATGTGTATATACATACACATATACACACATATATATATATATATACACATATACACATACATACATATATACATATACACACACACATATACACACACACACACACACATAATCCTGCATAGGTGAGCCACCCTGTAGCAGTAAATCTGCTATGGGGTGGTCCTGAAGCGGTTAACTAGCCAGTACTCCCCTGAAACAAATACTCATTTGATAATAGGATTTAAATTTAAGAAACAAGGATCCTTGATGGTAACACTGTAGAAAAAAAAGGCACTACCTTTTACTTGTTGCTCAGCAGAAACCTCAGGATGTATGCCGATTTCAAGAAAGTCCCTTTTGTGCTGCATTGCAGAAGTTTCAGCCTGAAATGAACAAAGTCATTATATCAACACTGCAAATGTCACGCGTTAAAGCTTACATTTACTTTGCTTATATTTTGCCTCCCTTGGTCCATAGTCACCCCTTCATAAATATGCAAATAAAGATTTTAATAAAACTTGTTTTCATTACATATCCTTATTTTTGATGACAATATTGGGCCTATGTGCTTATCTGTGCAATGCGGGCAGACTGCATGTGGGAGGGGCTGCGCAAAGCTTCCTGAAAACAGACCACCATAAGTAAATGTACATACATGATGCCAAGCCTCCATAATTGATTAAATTGAAGTCCAATAGGAAAGAGGAGGTCTAGAGGCAGTTAAGCTAGGGAGGAAAGTGCTCAATGAGGCTGGAAGTCCTCAAGACAGAAAATGAGACGACAGGTTCTATATGCCTTGCTACATTTTTTTTTAAATACACTGAGAAGTTCACAGTTTGCAATGAAATCAGAGTATGCAATTTCAGTACAGGAAGAGAGTCTGTGCAATTATGCAAGACTGAAGATAAGCCTGGAGTTTAACTTTAAATTCTCAATATAAGACAGTCTACAAATTTTTTGACATTTTCTCTTTTTATCACAATTCAGTAACTATTAAAAATAAAGCACTCTGTGGTAGCTGAATATGAATATCTGACACATGTCTAGATGACAAGTATTCAAAAGCCCACTGCTATGGGATTACTATAGTATACTGTGGGTAGTACGTAAGTGAGGGAAAAAAGGATTTGATTCCCTGACGATTTTGTATGTTTGCCCACTGATAAAGAAATGATCAGTCTAAAATTTTAATGCTAGGTTTATTTTAACAATGAGAGACAGAACAACAAAAATATCCAGAAAAACATTTCAAAAAGTTATAAATTGATTTGCATTTTAATGAGTGAAAAAAGTATTTGATCCCCTATCAGCCAGCAAGATTTCTGGCTCCCAGGTGTCTTCTATACAGGTAACGAACTGAGATTAGGAAAACTCTGAGGACCAGTTCACACTGGATACAGTTCCGTGCACTTTTTTTCTGAACTAAAAATGCATGCACAGTGTTTTCCATGTATTCCAATGGCTCCAGCTCACACCAACGCAGTCAGTTCCCGGTCATTTTCTGCACTGGAAACTGACTGCACTGGTGGGAACTAGAGCCATTGGAATACATGGAAAACACTGTGCATGCATTTTTAGGGCCAGTTCACACCACAAAAATGCACTCCGGGTATGTTCCGGAACAGTTTTTGCTTACAGTGCCATTTTGATACAATTTGCCAAGTTCCAGACCAGTACAGTTCTGTGCAGAAAAAATGCAGCACGCTCTACTTCTGCACCAGTAACTGACTGCACTGGTGTAAACTAGAGCCATTGGAATACATGGAATACACTGCATGCATTTTTAGTGCAAAAAAAAAAAGTGCACAGAACTGCATCTGGTGTGAACTAGCACTTGGGGTCCTTTCACACAGGCTTTCTGATCAGGTCCACCTGTCAGTTTTTCAGGTGGACCTGATCGGACCCTCCATTCAGCCCTATGGAACGGCGGTAAAACGTCCGCACCCGCTGCTATCCGATCCTCTCTGCCAAATTCAGACGGATAGAGGTCCCATTTTCCCATCCATCTGGTGGATCACATCAGATGAAAATGGACAGGCAGTCCATTTTCATCTGATCTTCCCATAGAGGAGAGCGGGACTAACAGGTCCATCGCTGCACAGTGAATGAAGACGGACCTGTCATCTGCCTGCTCAGTGGGGATCAGCAGATCGATCCCCCACTGAGCAAGCGGAGTCAGTCAAATGGACAAGTCCTTGTGAAAGGAGCCTTAAAAGGGAGTGCTCCTAATCTCAGCTCGTTACCTGTATAACAGACACCTGTCCACAGAAGCATCCAGATTCCAATCTCTCCACCATGGCTAAGACCAAAGAGCTGTCCAAGGATGTCAGGGACAAGATTGTAGACCTACACAAGACTGGAATGGGCTACAAGACCATCGCTAAGCAGCTTGGTGAGTGGGTGACAACAGCTAGTGCAATTTTTTTGTCAAATGGAAGAAACACAAAATAACTGTCAATCTCCCTCGGTCTGGGGCTCAATGCAAGATCTAACCTTGTGGCGTTTCAATGATCATGAGAACGGTGAGGAATCAGCCAAGAACTACACAAGAGAATCTGGTCAATGATCCCAAGGCAGCTGGCACCATATTAACCAAGAAAAAAAATTGGTAACACACTTTGCCTGAAATCCTGCAGCGCTCGCAGGGTCCCCCCCTGCCCAAGAAAGCACATGTACAGGCCCGTCTGAAGTTTGCCAATGAACATCTGAAGGATTCAGAGGAGAACTGGGTGAAAGTGTTGTGGTCAGATGAGACCAAAATCAATCTTTGGCATCAACTCAACTTGCCATGTTTGGAGGAGGAGGAGGAGGAGGAATACTGCCTATGACCCCCCAAGAACACCATCCCCACTGTCAAACACGGAGGTGGAAACATGCTTTTGGGGCGTTTTTCTGCCAAGGGGACAAGACAACTTCACTGCATCAAAAGGGACGATGAACGGGGCCATGTACCATCAAATCTTGGGTGGGAACCTCCTTCCCTTAGCCAGGGCATTGGAAATGGGTGGTGGATAAGTATTCCAGCATGACAATGACCCAAAACATACAGCAAAAGAAAAAAAAAAAAAAAGAGTGGCTCAAGAAGAAGCACATTAGTGTCCTGGAGTGGCCTAGCCATTTTCCAGACCTTCTTTTCAAACTTTTTATTGTTTAAGACATTCTCCAGAATCCCATAGAAAATATGTGGAGGGAGGTTTACATTTCCAAACGTCAGCCTCGAAACCTTAATGACTTGGAGAGGATCTGCAAAAAGGAGTGGGACATTATCCCTGAGATGTGTGCAAACCTGGTGGCCAAGTACAAGAAACGTCTGACCTCTGATTGCCAACAAGGGTTTTGCCACCAAGTACCAAGTCATGTTTTGGGAAGGGGTCAAATACTTATTTTACTCATTAAAATGGAAATCACACATTTATAACCTTTTCTGAAATGCGTTTTTCTGGATTTTTTTAAACCTACTATTAAAATAGACTGATCATTTCTTGGTCAGGTGGGCAAACGTACAAAATTAGCAGGGGATCAAATACTTTTTCCCCTAACTGTAGGTAAACCCTTAATAAAAATGAAAAAAAAAAAAAAAATACACCATTCCTTGAAGTAGTTTGTATATGTGCAACAAAGCCATCTCAATTTACCAATTCTTGCATATCCATCTTCGGAGTGGTGCTTGAAATATCCATCGGGGCAGCCCTCTCCACAGTACCCAACATTACAGCCGAGTTTAAACTATAGTGTCCTCTACAATCCTGGCTCCTCGCACAAGAGGTTGGTTCTGGCACCTGAATGAATTCAATGTTGACAATATCTGTTTGTGGCAGGGGGTGCTTCTGATTTTCAATCGTTAGATCTCCCTGCTCCTTGATATCCCAGTTTGATATTGGCTCATCTCTGAAGTGCACAAATAATATAGGCCACTTGTGGTTCAAAGTATTGCTCAAGCAGGACTCCAGTGAATGTAGCTGGCTCTGCTCCTGAACATCAAGTCCCAGCATTATGACATGTGAAGGGGAATAGTGTGCTGACCTGCCTGCAGGTCCCCGAGAAGAAAAAAAATAAGTTAACATATGCAAAGTCACTGGTGTTATTTTTAGATCTAAATAAATCTGATTTTAAAACACATATGAAAAATTAACAGTAACTTTTAAGCAGCCTTTCAAAAACTTGCTTTCAGGAACAGGTCTTATTTTCTAGGTGTTAAGGCAATGTTAGTGGTCCACAAAAACAGGTTTAAGAAAACTCTTCAAAGTAAATATGTAAACAAAGAGAACTGGCCCTACAGAAGACAATTTGCATTTATCTGTAATGCCGCCTGTTCCTGAAATCTCAGCACGCCTGCAGAGCAAAAACTGCTAGCAGGAACTTCAACAACTTACACTTTTGGGTGTGTACGATAACTAACCCCCCCTGCCCTGTAGTGACCTAGGGGGTGGGGGGAGTGAAATCAGGAATCCAATATACCTGAACTATGTCAGATGTTTAACATTATGTCAGTGGTTTTGCTCTGCAAGAAAGCAAAGATTCCAGGAATTAAACAGAACTGTGGGAACTTTTGTTTAAACAGCACCAAAGTCACTTTAACCATTTGACCACTGGGCACTTAAACCCCCTTAATAACCAGACCAATTTTCAGCTTTCGGTGCTCTCACATTTTGAATGACAATTACTCAGTCATACAACACTGTACCCATATGAATTTTTTGTCCTTTTTTTCACACAAATAGAGCTTTCTTTTGGTGGTATTTAATCACTGTTGGGTTTTTTATTTTTTGCGCTATAAGAGAAAAAAGACTGAAAATTCTGTAAAAAAAATTGGGTTTTTTTCGTTTCCGTTATAAAATTTTGCAAATTACTATTTTTTCTTCATAAATTTTGGCCAAAATTTATACTGCTACATATCTTTGGTAAAAATAAGTACAAATTGGTGGATATTATTTGGTCTTTGTGAAAGTTATAGAGTCCACAAGCTATGGTGCCAATATCTGAAAATTGATCACACCTGAAGTACTGACGGCCGATCTCATTTCTTGAGACCCTAACATGCCAGAAAAGTACAAATACCCCCCAAATGACCCCTTTTTGGAAAGAAGACATTCCAAGGTATTCAGAAAGAGGTATTGTGAGTTTTTTGAAGTTGTCATTTTTTCCCACAATTCTTTGCAAAATCAAGATTTTTTTTTCTCTTTTTTTTTCCTCCACAAAATTGTCATATTAGCAGATTATTTCTCACACACAGCATATGCATACCACAAATTACACCCCAAAACACATTCTGCTATTACTCCCGAGTATGGCGATACCACATGTGTGAGACTTTTACACAGCGTGGCCACATACAGAGGCCCAACATGCAGGGAGCACCTTCAGGCGTTCTGGAGCACCCAGGCCAATTCTGACATTTCTCTCCTACATGTAAAAATCATCATTTGTTTGCTAGAAAATTACATAGAACCCCAAAACATTATATATGTTTTTTTAGCAAAGACCTTAGAGAATATAATGGTGATTGTTGCAACTTTTTATCTCGCACGATATTTGCGCAGCAATTTTTTTAACGTGTTTTTTACGAAAAAAATATGTTTTGTGCTTAAAAAAAAAACAAAAAAAAACAGTAAAGTTAGCCCCATGTTTTTGCATAATGTGAAAGATGAAGTTACGCCGAGTAAATAGATACCTAACATGTCACCCTTAAAAATTGCACACACTCGTGGAATGGCGCCAAACTTCGCTACTTAAAAAATCCCCATAGGCGACGCTTTAAATATTTTTACTGGTTACATGTTTTGAGTTACAGAGGAGGTCTAGGGACAAAATTATTGCTCTCGCTCTAACGTTCGCGGCGATACCTCACATGTGTGGTTTGAAAACCGTTTTCATATGTGGGCGGGACTTAGGTATGCGTTCGCTTCTGTATGCGAGCTCACGGGAACAGGGGCGCTTTAAAAAAAAATATATTTTTTTATTGTTCATTTTACTTTATTTATTTTAGTTTGACATGTTTTTCCGCCCCAAAAATTTTTTTGATCACTTTTTATACCTATTACAAGGAACGTAAACATCCCTTGTAATAGGAATATGGCATGACAGGTCCTCTTTACAGTGAGATATGGGGTCAATAAGACCCCACATCTCACCTCTAGGCTGGGAAGCCTGAAAAAACCCCAAAAAAACCAACAATCCTGGCTTTGATCGTAGCGGTGAGTCGGTAGAAGCACCGGAGGGCGGCGAGGGGGGGGACGGGGGACATCGCCTCCCGTAAGAATGATCAAGCGGCGGAACAGCCGCTACGATTGTTCTTATGGTGTAGGGAATCGCCGGCTGAAAAAGCTAATATCTGAATGATGCCTGTAGCGGCACCCATCATTCAGATATCCCCGCACAAAGTCAAGGACGTCATATGACGGCCGGTGGGCGGGAAGTGTTTATTGCGGAGTATTGCCGGGCATTGCTGGGTATTGCGGAGTATGGCAGGGTATTGCACGGGGTATGGCAGGGTATGGCAGAGTATTGCGCAGGGTATTGCAGAGTATTGCGCAGGGTATTGCAGAGTATTGCGCAGGGTATTGCGCAGGGTATTGCAGAGTATTTTGCAGGGTATTGGCAGGGTATTGCACCAGGAATGGCTGAGCAGGGATGGATGGATGGCTGGATCTGTGACTGCAATTGTCACAGATCCAGCCCACAGAGCTGCTGCCTTGATCTGCTCCCTCCCTTCTCCTCTCACACTGTACCGATCGGTACAGAGAGGGGAGAGAGGAACCGGCGTCATCACATGATGCCAGTCTGTTTACAAGTGATTGCTCCTTCATTTGACGGAGCGATCACGTGGTAAACGGCCGCTATCAGCTGCGATTTACCGCGATTCGTCGGGTCCTCTGGACCCGGCGGTCACGGAGTTTCCCATGTGCGCGCCCCAGGGGGCGTGCGGGAGCACGATTCTGGGAGGACGTTATATAACGTCCTCCCAGAGTTAAGCAACCACCTTGTCGACGTTATTTGTTGGCAGGTGGTTGCTAAGTGGCTAAAGCAAGTTATTCAACTTGATACCAGTTAAAGCCATTGAAATGTTGTCAATTCTTGTTGGGACACAAGTGAGGAGAAAAGCCTTCACTTTTGTTTTAGAAATTTCTCCTGCCCCTCACAGCACAGCATTTTGACATTAACATTTACCACTGGACACCCCAATGAGGATGGTAATGTACTTACAACAACATATACTTTAGTGAGATGTGCGGCATCCCCATTTACCTTTTGTAATCTCGGCACCAACTTCTAGCATACACTGACAAGCAGTGGGTTCACCCTTACGAAACTATCTGGACAGAAAAAAAAAAAAAAAATCTTTAATGGATTAGTAAGTATGCTTGAAAGCTTCCATTACATGGCAAAATTAACATGGGAGATGGATACGGGAACAACAGCTAAATAAAAGTCTCCAGTTAAACACGGTTATAAAATGTATAAGTGAAAAAAAAAAAAAAAAAAGAGAAGAAGTAGTGATGGTACCATGATTGTAGCCTGCTCACTTGGAGTGGGCTATATATTGGAGCTGCACAATAAATCGTTAAAAAAAAATCGTGATCTCGATTCAACCCCCCTGACTATCTCCAATGCAGAGTTTGCCGATTCTTTCATATAACAAGTGGAGAGACTTATCTGCTCACTCAGCTGTAAAAAAAGGAAATATCCGAGCAGTCTGCCAAGTTTTTAACGGCAAACATTGTAACTAAATGCTTCCTTCTTAGATCAAAGGGATACAATTCTGTGTGCGTGTGTATATAAAGAAAAAATCCGGGCAGTCTGCCAAGTTTGTAACATGAAACATTGTAACCAACGTCCTTCTTAGAGCAAACGTCTGTGTGTAAATGCAGAAAGTTCCACTTAGGGCCCTTTCACACGGACAGACCATTTAGGTCCGCCTGTCAGTTTTTTAGGCGGACCTGAACGGACGCTCTGTGCACCTCTATGGAGCCACGGATGTCAGCGGTGAGATGCCCGCTGACATCCAACCCGCTCCGATCCCCGCTGAGCAAAGCGGAGTCCGCACACATCCGTGTCCGTGTGAAAGGGCCCTAAAAAGCAGAGTTAGTTTCTTACCGGTAACTCTGTTTCCAGTAGTCTTCCAAGGCAGCCCTTGAGAGATGGCGCTCCTCCTCACAATCAGGAAACACATTGCCATTAATTTTTCCTCCCCTTAAGAGGCGGTCCCTCAGGTCCCTGGTCAGTCATCCCCGAGAACCGAAGGCCGGAATCTGAAACGATATAATACACAACACAACCCCACAAGGTTAGACATTTTAGGGTGGGATCGTGCTGCCTTGGAAGACTACTGGAAACAGAGTTACCGGTAAGAAACTAACTCTGCTTTTCCCCCAGTCGTCTTCCAAGTCAGCCCTTGAGAGGATAACCAAGAACTCACCAGATCTAGGGTGGGACAACGGCTTGGAGGACTTTCCTACCAAAAGCCTGATCCTGGCTGGAAATCAGATCCAGTCTGTAATGCTGAACAAAGGTCGAGAATCTTGACCAGGTTGCAGCCCTGCAGATTTGTTCTGGAGTGGCTCCTGCCCTTTCTGCCCATGAGGCTGCTGAAGCCCTTGTTGAATGAGCTTTAAGTTCTTTAGGTGGTGTAGTCTCCATGACCCTATAGCACTCTAGTATGGCTGTCTTGATCCATCTAGCTATTGTCCTTTTGGAGGCTTGTTTACCCTTTAGTTGGCCTGCGTATAAGACAAATAGGGCATCTGATGTTCTAAATTCATTAGTGATTTCTAAATATTGAAGTAGACACCTTCTGACATCAAGAAGACTTAGTTCCTGCTCTTTGCTGTTATTGGGAGAACTGCAAAATGAAGGCAAGACTATATCCTGGGATTTGTGAAAAGTTGACGTCACTTTTGGAGTAAATCCCGGATCTGTTTGAAGGACGATACGATCGTCATGAATCTTCAAAAAAGGTTCCCTAACGGATAGAGCCTGTATTTCCCCTATCCTACGTGCCGTTGTGATGGCTACTAGGAAAACTGTTTTAAGAGTCAGTAATCTTAAAGATGTATCTTGTAGTGGCTCGAAGGGATGTTTAATGATTCCCCTAAGGACCACTGACAAATCCCAAGTGGGACATTTTTGTGTCTTGGGCTTTTTGTATTTTGCCAATGCCCTGCAAAAACGAGAGACCAAAGGGTCCTCTTGCAGTGTCCTTTCTAGATACACCGAGAGCGCTGCAATCTGTACTTTCAGAGTACTGAGCGCTAACCCTTTATCAGCGCCCTGCTGTAAAAATTCAAGGATGGTGGGTGTATCCATTTTTAGTCTTTTATTTTCAGTGCACCAACTGTTAAATTTTCTCCAGGTCTTTCTATAGATGGCTCTGGTGTTTGGTTTCCTAACGCTCAGAAGCGTTGTCACCACCTTATCTGAGAGTCCTTTAGATCTCAAGAGGTCCTCCTCAGTAACCAGGCTGCCCATTTGAAACTCTCTTGTTTTAGGCCTGTCAGGGGTCCCTGACACATCAGGTCTTCCCTGTGAGGTAGAAGTCACGGCTCTGCTGCCGAGAGACTGAGGAGTTGAGAGAACCAGGCTCTCTTGGGCCAGTATGGTGCGATCAGTATCAGTTTCGTCTGTTCCTGTAGAAACTTCTTTACCACCCGTGGTATCAGATGAACCGGAGGGAAGGCATAGCATAGTTTGAAGTTCCAAGGGTTTTGTAGAGCGTCTATCCCAAGAGGCTGATCTTGTTGGGTTAGCGAGAAGAAATGTTTCACCTGAGCATTCTTCCGAGAGGCAAACAGGTCTATGTTTGGCATTCCCCAGCGGGCTGTAATTTCCCTGAACACCTCCGGGTGTAATACCCATTCCTCTTGGGAGATCTCCTGGCGGCTGAGGAAGTCCGCTACTTGGTTGTCTTCCCCTTTTAGATGGACTGCTCCTAGTGACAGCAGATTCCCTTCTGCCCACCTGCAAATTTGGTTGGAGATGTGGCTTAGGGATGGGCTTCTTGTGCCCCCTTGCTTGTTCACATAAGCCACTGCTGTGGCATTGTCCGAAAGAATCAGAATGTGACGACTTCTGAGTTGGTTTTGGAAAAACTCCATGGCCTTGGCTATCGCCATAAGTTCTCTCCAGTTCGAAGATGCCTTGGCTTCTTCTGGGGACCATCTCCCCTGAGCAGGTTTCCCTGCTAGGTGAGCTTCCCAACCCCAACTGCTTGCGTCTGTGGTCAATTTCTGTGAGGTCGGAAATGACCAAGCCAGACCCCGATTTAGGTTCGTGTGGATCCTCCACCACCACAGCGACCTTTTTACGGATGTCGGGAGTAAAACTGACATGTCCAGATCTTCTCTTTGGTTTTTTAAGAGAAATACTTGAAGTGACCTTAGATGGTATTTTGCCCACTGGACTGCTGGTATCGATGATGTCATCAGACCCAGAACCGACATCAGCTCCCTGATAGATATTGGGAGGTTGTTCTGTATTAAACTCACCCTCTTGATGAGGTTTTGGATTTTCTCCTCCGGTAGGGAAGTCTTCTGTTCTATGGAGTTGAGCAGATATCCCAGGAACCGAATGTTCTGAGTGGGACACAGATTGGACTTTTCTACGTTTAGAATCCAGCCTAGTGACTTTAACCACAGTTGAGCTTCTGTGAGGTCTTTTGTCAGCTGTGCTTTCGAAGGCGCTGCAAATAGTAGATCGTCCAAGTATGGTATTACGGTCATCTTTTTTAACCTTAGAGGGGCCAGAGCTTCTGCTAACACTTTGGTGAATATCCTTGGGGACGAGGATAACCCGAAAGGAAGAGCTCTGCTCTGGAAATGATATTCCTTTCCCTCTATCTCCACTGCTAACCTCAGATATTTCTGGGACTCCTGTCGGATGGGAATGTGGAGATATGCATCCCTGAGATCCATGGTCGCCATGAAGGTTTCTGGTTGCAAAATGTTTTTGACCGAAAATATGGACTCCATGCGAATTTTTTTGTACTGAATCGCTTGGTTTAACGGTTTTAAAGTTTAGTATTAACCAAAACTTCCCGGAAGGTTTTTTGATCACAAAAATGTGAGAGTAAAAACCTTTTCTTTTTTCCTTCTCTGGGACTGGAGTAAGGACCTTCTGGTCCACCATCTCCCCTAGTAACAGTGGAAGGGCCCTGGCTTTCTCTGGATCCCTGGGAAGTCTTGTTACTAGAAATCTCTCTGGAGGATGACAATTGAATTCCAGAGAGTAGCCCCTTGCGATAATGTCCAGAATAAATTGATTGGCTGTCGCCTTCTGCCATTGAGGTAGGAAGGTAGCCAGTCTTCCCCCTACTGGCACTCTGTTGTCATTGTTTGGAAACTTGGTTAGAAGAGCCAAAGAGGACATTACTCTTTGGTTTCCCCTTGTGACCTGTCCAGTTTTTCTTAGGGTACTCTTTCTTTTCTTCCTGGGGACGATCTCTTCGCCCACGAAAAAACCTTTTTTGTGGAGGTTTTCGTTTTTCAGCAGGAAAGGCTTTCTTCCTGTCTGCTGTTCTTTCCAAGGCCTCGTCCAGGTCGGAACCAAAAAGCAAATCCCCAGTAAATGGGAGATTGCACAGCCTTGTTTTGGATGCAGCATCACCTGTCCAGGTCTTCATCCAAATCGCACACCTTGCTGCAACTGCTAGTCCACCTGACCTTGCTGCCAGCTTGACAGATTCTGCGGATGCATCCGCAATATAGCTGACCGCTTTGGAGAGAACTGGAAGTGTATTCAGAATCTCCTCCCTAGGCGTACCATTTTTAATATGGTCTTGCAGCTGTGAGAGCCAAAACTCTAAGTTTCTTGCCACGCAAGTGGTGGCTAGGGCTGGCTTCAGACTAGCGACACTAGTCTCCCAAGCTCTTTTTAGGATAACGTCACACTTTTTATCCATGCCATCTTTTAGGTGTCCCATGTCTTCAAATGCCAATGAAGAATTTTTTGAGACCTTAGAAAGTGGCACGTCCAATTTGGGATTTTTATTCCAAACCTCTTTTGGATCTTCACTAAAAGGAAATCGCTTTTTGTGACTGGCCGCAAAAAAAGGTTTCCTTTCTGGGTCTGCACATTCGTTTGTCACGGTATCTGACATTACCGGATGAACTGGGAATACTTTGGATTTTTTCTTCCTCAGACCCTGGTACATCAGGTCATGTTTGGAAGGCAGTTCTTTTTCATGCTCAATTTCCAAAGTTTCGTAAATGGCCCCAAGCAAATCATCCACATCTTCTAGAGATAACTTGTATTTGGGTCCCTTTCTTTCTTCTCTCCCATCTTCCTGCTCTGGATCTGAGCTATCGGTAGCCATAACACTAGCTGTGCTGCTGCCCGCTCGCTCCCTCACCGACTCGTGCGACCCTGAGGCGACTTCTGATCTGGGTGAGGCCATGGGAGAGGAAACTCCAGTAGGGACTGCTGGAGATTTAGCTTCTGCGATAAACTTTGAGATCCTTAAAGGTGTTAGCCATATCATCTCTTACGGATCCAAAAATCTTCGCATAAACTGCATCTGTTTTTCAACCAGTTTGTCAATGCATGTTTTGCATAGCGGCTCTGTGTCTTCCAAGAGCATCTTGGTATTACACTTTGCACACCGCTTCTTGGGATTTTGGCTCTTTAGGTGGTTTCACCTGCCAAAAGATAAACACAGGGGGACCCATGGCGGTGAGAAAAAAAATACACACTGCACCACACATTACTAAAGTGCACACCCAGTGACATTAGTAACCCCCTGGCCCCAGCTTGCTAGTGCACCATCACCACCTAGCTGTTGTCCCAATACAAAGGATACAAAGGTCACCCACTGGTGCCTACCTGCATCCTGCTGGTGCTTTTGCCTCCTGGAGCCTGGGCCGATGGAATCTCATCCTCTTCCAGCATCCTGGCTTGCTGTGGCGTTCGGTACTGTCGTCTGCAGCCGCGTCCACGCTACTAGCACCAGCCGACCGTTCGAATTTCCCGCGCCTTTAAGGGGATTGGACCAGCTTCCCCGGCGCACGCCGATTGCGTCATTCCTACCCGGAAATGACGCCCCGCGTCTTCCGGGTCAAGCGGCGTTCAGACGTGGGTACACGCCCCCCCTGACGCCGCCAAGGGAACGCAGCAATGGCGCCTTTCTCCTCACCTGGGCACAGAGGAAATTCGAACCCGGGACACCTCCTGCACTCAGCCTAAGGAGGGTTGCCCGTGGTCAAGATCCGTCCTCCTCCACGCCAGTGACGCGGCTCCGGTAAGGTCCACTGACCCCCTGCCGCACAGGGACTCCATACAGTCAGCCCTGCTGACATACACTGCTGCACCCGCAGACACCTGTCCCGGTCAGCCCATGAGAGATGGAGCCCCCCCTCAGGTCCTTTTGGCAACATGTCTCCTCCGGACGGAGGAAACACTAAGACTGACCAGGGACCTGAGGGACCGCCTCTTAAGGGGAGGAAAAATTAATGGCAATGTGTTTCCTGATTGTGAGGAGGAGCTCCATCTCTCAAGGGCTGACTTGGAAGACGACTGGGGGAAAGTCAGAATATCTTTTTCTGACACTTGTTGAAGTTAAAATCAATATTTTTGCTAGAAAATTACGTGGAACCCCCAAACATTATATATAATTTATCAGAGACCCTAGGGAATAAAATGGCAATTGCTGCAATATTTTATGTCACACTGTATTTGCCCAGCGGTCTTTCAAATGCAATTTTTTGGGAAAAAATACACTTCAATGAATAATAAAAAAAATAGGATTTTTGTACTCACCGTAAAATCCGTTTCTCTGACGTCCATGGACTGACACAGCTCTCATACTGATTACATGTGGGTATATGTCCCTGCTTGCAGGAGAAGACCTAGGCAGAATGTTAGATGTTAAAACATTCTAGAACAAACCAGAGCTGAACAGTCCCGCCCAGGGGGGTGGTCCCTCCGGACATTACCCTTCCACCTGCAGCTAGCAGCCTCAGTTCGTAACAAAGGAGTACAAACCTTAAAAGGAAGGGTGGGTGCTGTGTCAGTCCATGGACGTCAGAGAAACAGATTTTATGGCGAGTACAAAAATCCTATTTTCTCTTATCGTCAATGGACTGACACAGCTGGATACTGTAAACGTGTGGGACGTCCCAAAGCAGTATAAGAAAAAGGGTGGGAGCAAAATAGTAAGGAACAACCAAAACTTCACTCCAAACCAGCAGAGCTCCTCAACGGAAGAGTTGCAACATTAAACAGCGGCCTGCAACACTTTGCGGCCGAAGGAAGCATCCGAAGATGCAGCCACATCAACCTTGTAGAATTTTGAAAAGGTATGAACGGACGACCAGGTCGCCGCCTTGCACACTTGTGCAACCGACGCTTGATGTCGGAAAGCCCAGGAAGCATAACAGTCTGTCTGATCCACCTAGAAATGGTGGCAGACGACACCGCCTAGCCCTGTTTGGGACCAGAGACAGATACAAACAGCGAGTCAGACTTCCGAATAAAAGCAGTAGCCGCCAGGTATACCCGTAAGGCACGCACCACATCCAAATTGTGAAGCGCAACCTCCCTAGGATGCGATGGATGAGGGCACAAGGACGGAAGGACAATGTCCTCATTAAGGTGAAAAGCTGAAACCACTTTAGGAAGGAAAGACGGTCGCAATACCGCCTTATCCTTATGGAGGACCAAGTAAGGTGACTTGCATGACAGAGCCACCAACTCAGACTCCCGTCTAACAGAAGTGATGGCCACTAAAAAAGCCACCTTCTGGGACAAAGTTAAAAAAGAATATATATCTCTTATATTTTTAAAAGGAGGTTCCTGAAGAACCGAGAGCACCAAGTTCAGATCCCAAGGGGGGAGCAGGGGCTTGGCAGGTGGAACCACATGTCGTACCCCCTGCACAAAAGTGCTAACTAAGGAATGACCTGCTAGGGGTCTTTGAAAGAAAACGGCCAAGGCCGAAATCTGACCCCAATAGTGCTCAAAGCCAGCCTTTGTGCCACCCCACGCTGTAAGAAGCCAGCCTTTGTGCCACCCCACGCTGTAAGAACCGCAGGATTCTGGGGACAGAGTACGTCCGTGGACGCCAGTCTAGTTCTTCGCACATGGCGATGCAAGATCTCCAGGTACGGTGATAGATCTTCCTAGAAGAAGACTTCCGTGCCCTAAGCATGGTTGAAATTACCGAATCCGACAGGCCTCGTCTTTCAGCACCTGACTCTCAATAGCCATGCCGTTAAAGCCAGAGACTGTAAAGCAGGATGAAAGATAGGACCTTGAGATAGAAGGTCCTCCCTCAAGAGTAGGCGCCAAGGGACGTCCGCGATGAGACGTACCAGGTCGGCGTACCAGTGACGCCGAGGCCAATCCGGAGCAATGAGGATCACCGGGATGCCCTCGGCCGCCACCCTGCGCAGCAGACGAGGAAGCAACTGCAGCGGAGGGTAGACATACATCAAGAGATACTGACCCCACGGGGCCACTAACGCGTCCGAGGCATCCGCCCAGGGGTCCCTGGACCTGGCCACAAACCTTGACACCTTGCGATTGAGTCGAGACGCCATCAGGTCCACATCCGGAGTGCCCCACCGCCGACAAAAGGAGTTGAAACACCTCCGGATGCAAGGACCACTCCCCCGGTCCAGGGACTGTCGGCTCAGATAGTCCGGCTGCCAATTTTCTACGCCCGGAATGTAGACGGCCGACAGAGCCGGCACGCTTCTTTCCGCCCACCTTAGGATGTGGGCGACCTCGGACGCCGCAGCCGAGCTCCGAGTGCCCCCCTGATGGTTGACCTATGCCACGGCCATGGCGTTGTCCGACTGGATTCTGACCGAGCGGCCCTGTAGCCTCTTTGACCATGCGGAGAGACACAGTCTAATCGCCCGCAATTCCAGGACGTTGATTGGGAGACGAGATTCGTCTGGAGTCCGTCGTGATCACCGTCCAATGGATGGGGAGGAACGCCTTCCCGGCCCGAAGAGCCGGGGATCTCAGCCACCACGTCAGGGACGCCTTGACAGAGTGACTTACCTGGATCTGAAGATCCAATGACAATGGGGATTTGTCCCAAACAGACAGAATTCCCTTCTGCAATGCCCGAGTGCGCGATTGAGCATACGGAACCGCCTGGAAAGGAGGCCACCATTAGTCCCAGGACCCTCATGCAGAAGCGTATTGACTACCGTTTTTGGGACGTCAGAACCTGCACTGCCGACTGAAGTGTCAGTAACTTCTCCGAGGGTAGAAACACCTTCGCTGCCGAAGTGTCCAGGATCAGACCCAGATACTCCAAGTGCCGAGTCGGGACTAGAGCCAACTTCTGCGTGTTCAGAATCCATCCGAAGTCCCGGAGAGTCTGACTATTGTCACATTTTTCTCCAATTCTGAGACATTTTCTGCTCTGAGAAGGAGATCGTCTAGATAACCCACGATAACAATTCCTCGCTGTCTCAGCAAAGCTAGAACCGGGGCAAGCACTTTGGTGAAAACCCGTGGTGCCGATGCTAGGCCGAAGGGAAGAGCCACGAACTGATAGTGGACTTCGTCTATGGCAAAGCGCAGAAACCTCTGGTGGCTTGCGCAGATTGGGACGTGCAAGTAAGCGTCCTTGATATCCAAGGAAGCCAAAAAATCCCCTTGGTGGAGTGTCGCGATCACCGTGCGAATGGATTCCATCCGGAATTTTAGTACCCTCACATAGGCATTCAGGGCCTTGAAGTCCAGGATTGGCCGGACCCTGTCCTTCTTCGGGACAACAAACAGGTTTGAGTAAAACCCCTGAAACCTCTCGTGACGGAACCGGCACATTTACTCCGCACCCAAGCAAATCCTGTACGGCCCCCAAGAGGGCCGCCCGGCGGGCCGGAAGGAGAGGAAGGTTCGAGGGAAAAAACCTGTCTGGGGGCTACGAGCGGAACTCTATCCTGTATCCCGAGGTGACCACCTCGCACACCCACCGGTCGGAGATCCGGGGAGGTCCACCGCACCGATAACCTGCAAAGACGTCCCCCCATCCCAGAGTCGGGCAGGGGCAAGACTTCATGCGGTGGTGGACTTGGGAGCTTGCTTGGTAGGCTTACGCACCCAGGGACGTCTTTGTCCCCCAGACGCATTATTTTCAGTCTGGGCGGGCTTACCCGTGGAATCTGACTGACGAAAAAAAAAAACTTCTTTGCCGGAAAGGAAGGGCCCGGCCTGCGGTGGGGCTCCTTTCCCTTAATAGACTGGGGAAGGAAGGTGCTCCTACCTCCTGTGACATTTTTAATAAGGTCATCCAGAGCAGTCCCAAACAGTCTACCGCCCTTAAAGGGCAAGTCAGCCAGGAGCTTTTTGGAAGCTAGATCGGCCGACCAGCATTTCAGCCAGATAAGGCGGCGCATCACCACAGCAGAGATAGAGGCCCCCGTTATTAAAGGGGTCACATCCACAGTGGCATCGCACACGAAGACTAAACCCTGCGCAAGTTGGTGAGCCAGGGCAATGGTTTCAGGAGGGAGAATATGCTCCTGCACTGTCTGGTGCAATATCCTTGCCCAGCCTGTGAGTGTTTGAGACACAGGAGTCGCCGCCACTATAGGGCGTAAGGCATCCCCCAATAAGGTAAACATAGTTCTACTCACCACTTCTGACCTCCTGTCAGTGGGATCCTTAAATGCAGGAGTCCCTTCCATTGAAAGCGTGGTAGCCTTATTCAAACGGGCAACCGGGGGGGTCGACCACTGGGGGGAGAGCACACTTCTTAACCAGGTCCTCCTCAAAAGGTGTACCATAAGGCTATGCGCAGTGGGACCATCAAAGTCTTCTGCAGGTTATCCCAGACTTGGTCAATGAATGTATTAAAAAAAGGCACATATGGAAAAACCTTTTTTGAAGAAACGGCTTTAAAGGAACCAAAGGATATAGTTTCCACCTGAGGTTCCTCAGCCTCAACATTCAGCTTGAGTGTCCCTCACAGCATCAATGAGTTCACTCACAAGCACCTTGTCAGTTGGTGGTTCAAGACAGGGGTCTTCCTCACAAGGAAGGTCCTGTCCAAAGACATCAAAAGCCTTAGAACTAGGGTCCTCAGCAGCAGTAGCTAGGCCCATATCTGAGTCAGAGCACTCCCCATGTGGAGATTGTGTGGGGAGGAGGCGCTTTACAGCCCCCGTGCGTTCGCACACCGCTTCCAGTTTGACAAGGAATGATTCCAGGACTGCCGACAACTGGTCCATAGGGACTGCAGGTGCAGGAGCACTGCCAGTTGCCTCTGACAAGTGTGGAGAAGCAGGTGAACCAGACTCCATATTGCTACCCTCTGAGACCTTATTCACTATTACAGTGAATAATACAGTCCACCCACTGGCTGTGCCGAGTCTGAGGAGGGGATACCCGGAGGACTCACCACCCTTAGGGACCGCTCGGTTCCGCTGTATGAGCGGCGCTGCAGCGCAAGTGAAAATCTGTGAGGAGACTGAGGTATTTCGCGCCGTTCAGTAGCGCCACTAGAGGCCGAAAACGAAAGCGCCGCGGCTACAAGAAAATGGCCGCCGGGCGCCTGTATAAAACTGTGCATTGAGCCGCGGCAAGATGGCCGCCGACTGCACTTTTTAAATTTAAAACACTGCGCCAATGGCGCACGCAAAAAGACCTCACACACTCCCCCAGAACACTTCCCAAAGTCCACCAACAGCCACGAGCGCCCCCCCCCCCAGGGCAGAGTGACCCCCCCAAGCATCCCCACACAGCACCAGAACAGGGTGCAGAGAGCAGCATAACAGGGGGGAGACAGGGAGAACCCCCCACACACAGAAACACAGCCAGCATGTACTCACCTTGCAGCAGGAGAGACTACTTACCCGTCTCAGAGGGACCCACTGGCTTGTTTCAGACAGACCTATCACAGAGTAGTACTGCGTAAGCTGTCGGCCCGGTCCACCGCCAAAGATACACTAGGTACTGTTCAATCTTGAGAGGACCGCGGGAGCATGAAAGCAACCCGGCCACCCCTGAAGCCATGGGGTATGTCGTGAACTGAGTCTCACGCACACAAGGCAAGGATCAGCACGCTGGATGGTCGGACAGGGAAGACTACGAGGATACTAGTGTACCCAACCTGTTGCCCAGCCGACAGTTAATTGAAGGTCTCAAAAATAAAATAAAATTCCCAAAGGAATAAAATTTAAAAGTAAAATCTTCCAGGAGACTGGCTCCTGAGAGAGCCACGTCTTCTTCTGCTAGGCAGAAAAAAACTGAGGCTGCTAGCTGCAGGTGGGGAGGGTAATGTCCAGAGGGACCGCCCCCCAGGGCGGGGCTGTTCAGCTCTGGTTTGTTCTAGAATGTTTTAACATCTAACATTCTGCCTAGGTCTTCTCCTGCAAGCAGGGACATATACCCACATGTAATCAGTATGAGAGCCGTGTCAGTCCATCGACGATAAGAGAAAACGAAACAGTAAAGTTAGCCCAATTTTTTTTGTTTTAATGTGAAAGTTGATGTTACGCCGCGAGAATCGTGATCTATCTTCTAAGCAAAAAAATCGTGATTCTCATTTTAGCCAGAATCGTGCAGCTCTACTATATATCCACGAAGACCAGTCAAGAGTATAGAAATAAAAGAAGCAGGTGCTCACCTGGTTTGTTCTTATAATATGTACTATAAGCAGCTAAGAGAGTATACCTAAAAGAGATGTAGCTATGCTTGTAAATATTTACTATGACTAGCTAAGAATGTACAAGTAAAACAGATATGGCTGTCATAGAAATCCTGTCAGCTACAGGATTCCTGGACTTCCTGATTCCGAATCTCGGGCACGTCCACGCGCGGGGGCGCGCGCACGCTCCACAAAGCGCGCCAGAAGAGCTATTTAAACATCCCTGTGACAGACAGTCCCTGCTGTCTGCTCTACAGCGTGTAGTACCCAAAGAGACCTGATTTGTGAATTTACCTGCATCCGACCCGGCTTACCTTGACCCTTCCAGTTTCCTGCCTGCCTCTGACCCCCGGCTTTGTTTGACCAATCTTCTGCCTGATCCTCCAGTACCTTGCCGCCAGCCAATACTACCGACCCGGCTTGTCCGACCAATCTCTCCAGTTGCTGTGTCCTGGTTCCAGTCCAGTCAGCCTCATCAGTTCCAGTCCAGTTGCTTGTTCCTGGTTCCAGTCCAGTTGCTGTATCCTGGTTCCAGTCCAGCCAGTCTCATCAGTTCCAGTCCAGTTGCTGTGTTCCTGGTTCCGGTTCAGCCTGCCATACTTCCTGGGTGCCTGGATCCGTCCCAGTCTTCAGACTCTACTCTACCTTGATCCATCCTGCCAGGCACTCGTACCCCTTCTACCTCCGTGCCTCCTGTCTTCAGTACCAGGGGCCGCCGGTGGAAGCCGTAAGAGAGGCCTCCCTCTGCAGATCCGGGCTCGTCACCGTCAGGTACGTGACAGTAGCAGACAGCCATGTCTGAGCCCGGGCAGGGAGCCTCACCTATGGAGGAACTCTGTCGGCACCTGGCAGGTTTGTCTGAAGCAGTCAAGAGTCTTCAACAAGGATACACCCGCTTGGAAGAACAAGTGCGGGCCCTCTCCAATCCTTCTGCCATCCAAGAGGGGCCCCACGCCTCTGCTTCCACAGCCGGAACAAGTTCCTCACCCACAGTGGTCATGCTTCCTCCTGAACCTAAGGTTCCTACACCCGAAAGATTTTCCGGGGATCGGAGCAAGTTTAGGGCCTTCCGGAATTCGTGTGAACTGTATTTTGCCCTACAGCCCCGTACCTTTTCTCTAGAGGCCACCAAGGTGGGCTTTGTGGTCTCTTTGCTCGCTGGAGACCCTCAGAGCTGGGCCCACCGTCTCTTTGAACAGAAGGATGTATCACTAAACAACCTCGCTGCTTTTTTCGATGCCCTGGCCCAGCTCTACGAAGATCCCCAACTCTCAGTAACCGCAGAAGCCGCCTTGCGTTCCCTTCAACAAGGACGCAGACCAGCGGAGGACTATGTGGCAGAATTCAGGCGGTGGAGTGCGGATACCAATTGGAATGATGCCGCCCTCCGCCATCAGTTTCGCTTAGGACTTTCCGATTCCTTGAAGGACGAGCTAGCTAGAGTCGGTGTACCACAGACACTCAACCTGTTGATTGATCTAACCATCCAGATTGACCGACGTCTGAGGGAACGGAGGGCTGAGAGGACCACTGGCTTCTCCCGCCCAACCTGGATGCTTCCTCGGGCTCCTAGTCACCTGTACTCGGCTCCTGCTACACCTCCAACTCCCACATCTGACACGCCTGAACCAATGCAGCTCGGGCTCCTTCGTCCATCCCTCGCTCCTGAGGAACGCCAGCGCCGCCGAATAAATAATCTGTGCCTGTACTGCGGGGACCCCGGACATTTCGTTAGAACCTGTCCCCTGAAGCTTCGTAAGTTTCTTTCAGTTTCTTCTAACATGACTAACCTACAAGCCAAAACCACATCTCACCTTGCCCTCTCTGTTTCATTACAGCTCCCAGGAAGGACTTTGCAAGTACCCGCCATTATTGATTCCGGAGCATGCAGCTGCTTTATGGACTCAACCTTTGCCATTAAACACCAAATTCCCCTTCGTACCAAGACCCACGGACTTCGTGTCCATCTGGCTGACGGTTCCGTCATTAAGTCCGGACCTGTGACCCAGGAGACCACTCCTATACCCGCTACCATCTTTACCACCTCTGGAACCCACCAAGAATGCTTATGTCTGGACATCATCTCTTCTCCGTTGTTTCCCTTGATCCTTGGTATGCCTTGGTTACAAGCCCACAATCCCACTATCAACTGGACTACGGGAATAGTTGCCTTTCCTTCTTCCTATTGCCAACAGTCCTGTGGCTCATATAAACCTCCTGGGCCGGCCCCGTTACTATGCATTGACACCGAAGATGGCACCCGTCAATCCATCCCAGAAGTTTACCACGACTTTCTTGACGTATTTAGTAAACAAAAGGCAGAGACTCTACCGCCCCATCGGGCCTACGATTGCCCCATCGACCTACTTCCTGGAGCAAAGATTCCGTTCGGTAGAGTCTTCCCTTTAACGGAGGTAGAACAAGGGGCTTTAAAAAATTATGTTGATGAGAACTTGCAAAAGGGGTTCATCCGCCCTTCCACATCCCCAGCAGGCGCAGGCATCTTTTTTGTAGAGAAAAAGGACCACACCCTTCGACCTTGTGTGGATTACCGGGAATTGAATAAAATTACAGTAAAAAAATCGCTACCCTCTCCCCCTGGTACCAGAGTTATTTCAGAGACTAGGAACTGCCACCATCTTTACCAAACTTGACCTCCGCGGAGCCTACAACTTGATCCGTATCAAAGAAGGGGACGAATGGAAGACCGCCTTCCGTACCCGGTATGGACATTTTGAGTACTTGGTAATGCCATTCGGGTTGTGTAACGCCCCTGCCACTTTCCAGTATTTTATCAACGATGTTCTACGGGACTTCCTAGACCTCTTTGTTATTGTTTATCTTGATGAGATCTTAATTTTTTCTTCCTCCCTTGATTCTCATCGCAGACATGTCAAAAATGTGTTGGGTCGGCTCCGCCAGCATGGCCTGTATGCGAAGGCCGAAAAATGCGAGTTCGAGCAAGAGAGTATATCATTTCTGGGGTTAATCATTTCCAGCGAGGGCATCAAGATGGATCCTCAAAAGATTACCGCAATCCTGGACTGGCCAGAACCGGTGGACAAGAAGGGAATCCAACGTTTCGTTGGATTCGCCAACTTCTACCGCAAGTTCATCAGGGGGTTTTCAGCTATTATCGCACCCATTACTCAACTCACCAAGCAAGGAACACGTTTTCACTGGTCTCCTGAAGCCCAAGAAGCTTTTGAACGCCTGAAGGCCCTATTTACCTCAGCCTCTATCTTGAAACACCCAGACTCCTCACTACCATTCGTACTTGAGGTAGACGCCTCCGAAATAGCGGTAGGAGCAATACTGTCCCAAAGACAGGGAGTCAAAGCCTTGCTCCACCCAGTAGCCTTCTTCTCCCACAAGCTTTCTGCAGCAGAGAGGAACTACGACGTGGGGGATCGGGAGCTACTAGCGATCAAGTCTGCACTAGAAGAATGGCGGTACCTGCTGGAGGGCGCGGCTCATCCGATTCTAATATTCACTGACCACAAGAACCTGGAGTACCTGAAAGCCGCGAGAAGATTGAATCCACGGCAAGCCAGGTGGGCACTCTTCTTCTCCCGGTTCTCTTTTCATGTTACTTATCGTCCTGGGGCCAAGAATATTAAGCCTGACGCCCTGTCCCGGATGTTCCATAAGTCCAAGGAGACTTCTCCGCCTGATACCATCCTTGCCCCCGGAAATTTCCTTCTTCTACAGGAGAACCTGTTCACTCAAATCAAACAAGCTTCCACCGGGCAGAGACAGTTCTCCGAGCCGGAATTGCAGGTTAAGGATGGACTATTGTGGTACCAAGACAGAATCTACGTACCTGAGAAACTAAGAGTAACCGCATTAGAACTCTGCCACGACCACGCCCTGGCCGGGCATTTTGGCGTTGCCAAGACCACTGACCTGGTACAGCGCACCTTCTGGTGGCCTCGAGTACGTGAAGACTGTAGGTTTGTAGATTCTTGTACAACTTGCACCCGAAACAAGGGTTCCAGATCCAAGGCCTGGGGACTACTAAAACCCTTACCCGTTCCAGATAGGCCCTGGAGAATGTTGTCCATCGACTTCATTGTCGAGTTACCCCCGGCCGAGAACCATTCCACCATCTTCGTTATTGTGGACCGTCTGTCCAAGATGGCACACTTCATCCCTATGAAAGGGACTCCCTCCGCTCCTGAAACCGCACAGGTATTCATCAGAGAAATAGTCAGACTCCACGGGGTACCAGCCAATATTGTTTCCGATCGCGGGGTTCAATTTACCTCTCGATTCTGGAGATCCCTTTGCAAAACCTTGAAAATTGAATTATCGTTTTCCTCTGCTTACCATCCACAGACAAACGGACAGACGGAGAGAACGAATCAGACGCTCGAGCAATACCTGCGATGCTTCTCCTCTTTTGCTCAGGACAACTGGGTTTCCCTACTTCCGTTGGCCGAGTTTGCGTATAACAATTCCATCCACTCCGCTACCTGCCAGACTCCTTTCTTTGCAAACTATGGTTTTCATCCTACTTTTTTGCCTAATTCCCTTCCTGAGTGTCCTGTACTTGCAGTCCAGGAAAAGTTAAATTTTTTCTCGGTCAATAACCAGCTTCTACAAGAGACCATGACCAAGACTCAAGAACGCAACAAGACAATCTATGACAAGAAGAGACGGGGTGAATTAGTGTTGGTACCCGGCGACCAAGTATGGCTATCTACCACAAACCTAAGAATGGCATGCCCTTCTAAAAAACTGGGCCCCAAATTTTTAGGTCCATTCCCTGTTAAGAGGAAAATTAATGAAGTAGCTTATGAATTGGAACTTCCTGACTCTCTTAGAATCCATCCAGTTTTTCATGTCTCTCTCCTAAAACCCACAGTCTCTAATCCGTTTCCAGATCGGAAGCCGGATCACCCTGATCCGATCATTATTGACGGTGAGCAGGAATTCGAAGTAGAAGCTATCATGGACTTCAGGAGAAGAAATAACCAGAACCAATTCCTAATTAAATGGAAGGGCTACGGACCCGAGGAAAACTCATGGGAACCCGAGGAGAATATCCATGCCAGGAGTTTGATACAGGCTTTCAAATGGACTTACCCTGGAAGGTTCACCCGGCTGGGCATCCGGAGGCTGCCCCTTGGGGGGGGGGGGGCAATGTCATAGAAATCCTGTCAGCTACAGGATTCCTGGACTTCCTGATTCCGAATCTCGGGCACGTCCACGCGCGCGATGGCGAGCACGCGCTTAGCGGGGGCGCGCGCACGCTCCAGAAAGTGTGCCAGAAGACCTATTTAAACATGCCTGTGACAGACAGTCCCTGCTGTCTGCTCTACAGCGTGTAGTACCCAAAGAGACCTGATTCGTGGATTTACCTGCATCCGACCCGGGGCTTACCTTGACCCTTCCAGTTTCCTGCCTGCCTCTGACCCCCGGCTTTGTTTGACCAATCTTCTGCCTGATCCTCCAGTACCTTGCCGCCAGCCAATACTACCGACCCGGCTTGTCCGACCAATCTCTCCAGTTGCTGTGTCCTGGTTCCAGTCCAGTCAGCCTCATCAGTTCCAGTCCAGTTGCTTGTTCCTGGTTCCAGTCCAGTTGCTGTATCCTGGTTCCAGTCCAGCCAGTCTCATCAGTTCCAGTCCAGTTGCTGTGTTCCTGGTTCCGGTTCAGCCTGCCATACTTCCTGGGTGCCTGGATCCGTCCCAGTCTTCAGACTCTACTCTACCTTGATCCATCCTGCCAGGCACTCGTACCCCTTCTACCTCCGTGCCTCCTGTCTTCAGTACCAGGGGCCGCCGGTGGAAGCCGTAAGAGAGGCCTCCCTCTGCAGATCCGGGCTCGTCACCGTCAGGTACGTGACAATGGCAATGGTGCTGTGGCAGTGCACTGTTAACCCAGTGTAAGATATAGATATACTGTGTGTATACACACACACACTGTAAGCAACTAAATGTGCATGAGAGATGGTGCCATGGCCTGGCTTATGTATCTACTAAGACATGCTAGCAGTGTCTAAGTAATAAGGAAGCGCTGATGATGCTGTGGCTGTCCTCATATATTCACTAGCACCAGCTTAAAGAGTATAAGTAAAAAAGAAATAGTAATGGTGCCATGACTGTCCCTAAATATCTACTACGACCAACTAATGTCACATACACACGATCGGAAATTCCAACAAGAAAAGTCTGATGTGAGCTTTTGGTCGGAAATTCCGACCGTGTGTAGGCTCCATAGGACTTTTCCTGTCGAAATTTCCGCCAGCAAAAATTTGAGAGCTGGTTCTAAAATTTTCAGACGGAAAAAATTCCAATCGGAAATTCCAATCGTCTGTAGCAATTCCTACGCGCAAAATTCCGATGCATGCTCGGAAACAATTCGAGGCAATGCTCTGGGGCATTGAACTTCATTTTCTCGGCTTGTCATAGTGTTGTACGTCACCGCGTACTTGACGGTTGAAAGTTCAGGAGAACTTTTGTGTGACCCTGTGTATGCAAGCCAAGCTTGAGCGGAATTCCGTCTGAAAAAAACACCCAAGGTTTTTCCGACGAAAATCCGATCGTGTGTACGCGGCATAAGAGAATACAAGTACAAAAAGAACTGGGAAGGGTGCAATTGCTGTCCCTGTATATAAAACTATGACCAGCTAGGAGTATAGAAGTACACACAAAAAAGGGAAAGGTGCCATGGCTGTCCCTATATAGCCACTAGAGATAAGCTTGGGCAGGTTTGAAGTCCCCCATGCCCGATCCCGTCAGGAAGCAAACACTGCACAGCGATAATCACAGGCAGGGAGACATTTTCAGATCTGTGAAGCTGCGGACCGGGAAATGTCTCACTGCCTGCGATTAGCGCTGTGTAGTGTCGGCTTCCTGGCCTGTGGGATTTCAAACACACCCAAGCCCATCTCCAACATCACCAGGTGAGAGTATACAAGTACAAATAGAACTGGGAAGGGTGACCTTGCTGTCCCCATATATCAACTATGACCAGCTAAATGTATACAAGTACAAAAAAAAGGGAATGGTGCCATGCCTGTCCCTGTATATCCACTATGACCAGCTAAATAGTATAGAAGTACAAAACAAACGTGGACCAGTGCCATGGCTGTCCCTATATATCCCTAATTAGTGTTGTGGCTGTATATACAATTCTATTTTACTTATATATTTTTAGTTGGTCATAGCGGATATATAGGCACAGCCAATCACCATAACTATTTCAGTTTTACTTGTATACACTTAGCTGGTACTAGTGGATATACAAATAGGCACAGCATCATCACTACTTCTGCCCCACTACTACACTCTTAGTTGGCAAATGAGGATACGTAGAGTGCTCCAATTGTGCCTATATACTCACCCAGTTCTATTTTACTTAAACCCTCTTGGTGGATATATAGGCACCATCACCACTTGTTTTCCTCCTACACTCTTAGCGGTTAGTAGTGAATATTATAGAAGTACAGAAGTAAAAGAAGTGGTGATGGTGCTGCAGCTATATAAAAAAATTATACATAGGCATACTCAAAGAGAATATGATTAGCTAATCATTGTGTCTATAAGGACACCCAGAGCTCCATGACCACTTCTGTTTTTACATCTACACTCTTTGCTAGTAGTGAATATATAGAGAGTGTAGAAATAAACAGTAGTGGTCATGGAGCTCTGGGTGTCCTTATAGACACTATGATCAGCTAATCATATTCTCTTTGAGTATGCCTATGTAGAATTCTTTATAGGCACACCACCAGGACCACTTCTGTTTTACTTCTACACTCTAATATTCACTACTAGCAGCTAAGAGTGTACATATAAAAACAGAAGTGATGAGGGTGTGTGTACATAAAATAGAATTGTGTATATAGGCACAACCTGGGCACCATCACCACGTCACTTGTACACTCTTAGCTGGTCATAGAGGATATGTAGAGAGTAAAAGTAAAGTGGTGGTGTCGGTGCTCCGGGTGTGCCTATACACACACTTCTATTTATGTTAGAGCGGGGGTCTCCAAACGGTGGCCCTTTGCTAGCCTTTATGCGGCCCTTGGGGCACTATTCCTCAACTGATATGAGGCACTATTCCTTCCACTGACACCAACAAGGGGGCACTATTTCTTCTACTAATATCAATGATGGGATACTATTCCCCCTACTGATAGGGGCCCTACTCCTACTGTCCACCAACCCTGAGGCCACATTTATTCTCACTGGAGCTGGGTCCGGGACATTTTCTGCCCCCCCCACTGGCCACAATCCGGCCCTCCTAAAGTCTGAAGGACAATAAAGTGGCCCTTTTGTTTGAAAAGTTTGGAGACCCCTGTGTTAGAGGATATTTGGATACAGACAAGGCACTATGCCCTCTTCCTATTGGCTTGTAGCTGGTAGTAGTGAATGTGTAAAAGTGTTGATGGTGCTGTGCCTATAGATAGACTCCCATTGTATTCCTATACTCTTAGCTGGTCATAGTGCATACAAAGACAGCCAGAGGTGCTATTATCATTTCTATCTCTCTATACTCACTACTATCATATCAGAGTATAGAAGTGACGAGTCGTACCTTCCTCTCCCTGTCTATATTGCACTATGAGCAGCCAAGTTTCCCCAAAGAAAAGTTGGCCCGTGCAGACAGTCCGGAGCTGTGAGCGCCCCCTGTGTCTGTCCTCCTCCCCCCGGTGTGTGAGTTCTCCATACCCGGCTCTCACTCCTCCCATCCCGCGCCTCGCTCTCCCCAGCCTCTCACTAGCTCCGAAGCTCCATGACTCCGTCACTGTCTCCTCCCGACCGGGCACTCACCTCACTTCCTGCCACCCTCGCCGACGTCACCTCCGGCGGCACGTCACGTGAGCTCTTCAAAGTGGTACCCGGGGCTTCCGCTGTTATATTCCCGTACCCGACACCCCCCGGGTCACCGTGAGGCTGGCAGGTGAATGGTTAGGCTCTAATGGTCCCGTCCTGTCCCGTGCTCCCCTTCTGACCCCAGCATGTCCACTGACAGCTGTCATTTCTCCCTGTAGGTCGGAGCCCTCAGGACCAGGCTGGAGCCACAATGAGAACCAACAAAGTGTACAAGCTGGTTATCCACAAGAAGGGCTTTGGGGGCAGCGGTGAGATCACACATGACACCTTCTCTTCACTCATTCTTCCTGTACACACTGCAATATACAGGGACTGAGATCACAGATCACTCACATCGTAGTCACCATGCAGGGCAAGATCTGTGAAACTGACAGTCTCCGCTCCAAGAAGGCTGAGAACTGGGTGATCAGCGGTTATGTGATCGCTCAGTTCCCAGGTTTAGAGTTGATGGGGTACAAGAGTCACAGGAGTGCACTTACTTTTGCTAAAGCCTGCGGTTGTCTGACGTCAGAACTGTTCCAGACTTTGATAGGATTCTGACCATATGGTCGGGAAACACCCAGCTGACTGACAGCTGACTCTCCGCACCCGGCTGCCCCTCTCTAGTCTGGAGAGGCAGAGCGATAACTAACAGTCACCGTTCTCCGCTCCAAGAAGGCTGAGAACTGGATGGTCAGCGGTTATGTGATCGCTCAGTTCTTAGGTTTAGAGTTGATGGGGTACAGGAGTGCACTTACTTTTGCTAAAGCCTGCTGTCAGCTGGTGTCACAGAGCTCCAGGCTTTGGAAGGATTCTGACCATATTGTCGGGCTCTATCCAGCTGCCTGATTGACTGCTAACTCTAGCTCTTAGCTGCACCCTCTCCTGCTCAGTCTGGAGGGGCAGAGTGGAGAGCAGTGACTGACAATCACTGCTCTCCGTTCCAAGATGGCTGAGAACTGGGTGATCAGCGGTTATGGGATCGCTCAATTCTCAGTTTTAGTGTTGATGGGGTACAAGAGTCACAGGAGTGCACTTACTTTTGCTAAAGCCTGCGGTTGTCTGACGTCAGAACTGTTCCAGACTTTGATAGGATTCTGACCATATTGTCGGGATCCACCCAGCTGACTGATTGACAGCTGACTCTGGCTCTCAGCACCCGGCTGCTCCCATCCCTCTCCAGTCTGGAGGGGCAGAGCAGTAACTGACAATCACCGATCTCCGCTCCAAGAAGGCTGAGCACTGAGTGATCAGCGGTTATGTGATCACACAGTTCTCAGGTTTAGAGTTGATGGGGTACAGGAGTGCACTTACTTTTTCTAAAGCCTGCTGTCAGCTGATGTCACAAAGCTACTCCAGGCTTTGAAAGGATTTTGACCATATTGTCGGGATCCACCCAGCTGCCTGATTGACTGGTAACTCTCTCAGCCAGGCGCTAGCTGTGCCCTACCCTGTTCAGTCTGGAGGGGAAGAGCAGTGACTGACAGGCTTAGAACTGTGTGATCAGCAGTTTTGTTATCGCTCAATTCTCAGGATTTACAGCAGATGGGGTACAAGAGTCGCAGGAGTGCACTTACATTTGCTAAAGCCTGCTGTTGGCTGACATTACAGAACTGCTCCATGCTTTGAAAGGATTCTGACCATATTGTCAGGATCCATCCAGCTGACTGATTGACGGCTGACTCTGGCTCTCAGCACCCGGCTGCTCCAGTCCCTGTCCAGTCTGGAGGGGCAGAGCAGAGACTGCTCTCCATTCCAAGAAGGCTGAGAACTGAGCGATCATCGGTCATGTGATCACTCTGCAGCATGGAGATAAGTATTGATCTAAAAGTTGGTCAAAAAAATCACGCGCACCCTGACTAATCAAACCACCACTGCGCACATGAAAAAGTGAATGAATGAACCTAACAGCTGCCAACTTAAACAGAATGATAATGTGAATCGTATTTTTAGCAAAAAAAATAGTGGCGCTAAACCATATACGATGAGTATATAACTAAACAATTGTATATAACTCAAACCCACACCACGTGATAGTGTGCAAAAATTATATACATAAATATTATACATATGTGATATATTAAACATATAACATCCTTTTGTGAGTCCCAAAGTAAAATGTGAACTAAACTTTGAAAAAAGGAAAAAACGAAGAAAAAAAAAAAAGGGGGGGTAAAAACAAGTCCCAAAAGCAGAAAAAAATTCTATATGTGCACCCAGGTGTTTCAACTTAAATCAACACTCGAGCGGTTAGCGTGAAGTGAGGAACAACGTTCGTAAGCACCGGCTGTTGAGTTAGCTACAGATCCAGGAGAGGAGGCGGACGTGCGAAGGGTGAGAGTGCTGGTTTTGCTCTGGGTCCGCCGTGGCCGCGATACAACATAGTATACCACAACAACCCTCTTGTGTGTGAAGATTTTATATGATGTTTTGCTGTGATATACCTTCTATTTGAGAAGTGCCTTTATTCTTTGAAGTGATGTGAGTGTAATGTTTGAAGGTTATGTGTGCTTTTTAATAAAGTGGTTTTGTGACAGTATTTCACTATTGGAAGCAGCTTTTTATTTTCTTACATATTCACATCGAGCATTGAGTGAACACCTTTGGAAGAGCTGCAATCACTGTGTGTGATGTGTTTAAGCCTGATTGCCTATGCATGAGAGTGCTAGGTCAATTATTTTGGTGAGTGCAATACCTTTGGGAGAGGAATCAGTCTCAGCAGTGTTGGTGGAAGGATTTTTTGTTCAAGTCAATCTATGGACTTTGAGGCCTGGTTCACACTGGGGCGACAAACGCTCCGACATTGGGAGCTCATGTCGCATGACGTGTGAAAATCAATGTTTCCCTATGGGAGCCGTCCTAACTGGTCCGACATATGTCGGTCCGACTTTGAGAATGCTCCCTGTACTACTTTGGTCCGACTTTGATCCGACTTCAGCCCATTGACTATCATTGAAGTCGGATCAAAGTCGGACCGCAGTCTTGCATGGTCCGACTTTGGCATGCGACTTGTGCTGTGCTGCTCTTGAGGGGGAACTCCAGGCCAAATTTTAAATTAAAAAAACGGCGTGGGTTCCCCCTCCAGGAGCATACCAGGCCCTTGGGTCTGGTCTGGATTTGAACGGGCGCCCCTACGCCGAAAAAGCGGCGTGGTAGGTCCCCCCAAGATCCAAACCAGACCCTTATCCGAGCACGCAACCTGGCAGGCCGCAGGGGAAGAGGGGGGGACGAGAGAGCGGCCCCCCCTCCCTCCTGAACCGTACCAGGCCGCATGCCCTCAACATGGGGGGTTTGGTGCTCTGGGGCAGGGGGGCGACCTGTGGCCCCCCACCCCAGAGCACCCTGCCCCCATGTTGATGAGGACAGGGGCCTCTTCCCGACAACCCTGGCCGTTGGTTGTCGGGGTCTGCTGGCGGGGGGCTTATCGGAATCCGGGAGCCCCCTTCAATAAGGGAGCCCCCGGATCCCGGCCCCCCCACCCTATGTGAATGAGTATGGGGTACATCGTACCCCTACCCATTCACCTGGTGGAAAAAAATTGCAATAAAAAAAACACTACACAGGTTTCTCTTACCATCCATGGACTGACACGGTGTCTCTTTACACTTTACACGTGGGTTATGTCCCTGCCTGCAGGAGAAGACCTAGGCAGAATGTGAGATGTTATACATACATTCTAAAAGCCAGAGCTGAACAGCCCCACCCAGGGGGCGGTCCCTCCGGACATAACCCTCCCACTACAGTCAGCAGACTTCAGTTTTTTTCTGCCTAGCAGAAGGAGAAGACGTGGCTCTCTCAGGAGCCAGTCTCCTGACCTATTTTTATTCCTTTTCTGGAATTCTTTTTTTTTTTTTTTTTGAGAATCTTCTATCAACTGTCGGCTGGGCAACAGGTTGGGTACAAGATATCCTCGTAGTCTTCCCTGTCCGACCATCGAGCGTGCTGATCCTCGCCTTGTGTGCGTTCACGACAGGCCCCATGACTCCAGGGGTGGCCGGGTTTGCTTTCATGCTCCCACGGTCCTCTCAAGACTGAACAGTTCCTGACTGACTGTATTTTTCACGGTGGACCGGGCCGACAGCTACTCAGTACTGCACTGTGATAGTCCTGTCAGAAACACACTAGTGGGTCCCTCAGGGGACGGGTAAGTAGTCTCTCCTGCCTGAAGGTGAGTAAAAAAAGCTGTGTGTTTCTCTGTGGGGGATTTTCCCTGTCTCCCCCTGTATTTCATTGTCACTCTCTGTCACCATTGCTGGCGCTGTGCTGTGTGGGGTGCCTGGGGGTCACACTGTTCTTGGAGGGGCTAATGCTGGTCTGCAGATATGCTTGGGGCCTTTTTTTGTGTGTTTTGGGGCCTGAGCGCCGAGTGGCGCTGTGTGTGTGCTGTTTTTTTCACTTTTGCTGAGTCATGGCGGCCATCTTGCCGTGGATCGCCTCAGTGAAGTGCGGCGGCCATTTTCTTGTAGCCCGCGCGCTCTTCAGCACTAGTTTTGGCCTCTAGCGCTGCTGTAACAGCGCGAATCTCCTCACAATCTCCTCACAGCTCACCAGCGCTGACACAGCGCGGTACAGACAGCGGAACTGAGCGGTCCCTGGTCCGGTTTGGTGAGTCCCCTGGGCGCCCCCTCCTCAGTCAGCACAGCCTGTGGGTGGACTTTTTATCTGATGAGTCTCAGAGGGGGGCAATATGGAGTCTCTGTCACCAGCTTCCCCTAAATGTCAGTGGACAACAGGCAGTGCTTCAGCACCTGCGGTCTCTAGGGACCAGTTGTGGGCAGTTCTGGAATCATTTCTGACCAGGATGGGAGCTGTGTGCAAGCGCAAGGGAGCAAAAAAGCGCCCTCCCCCCACTTTACTTCATGAGGGCAGTGCGCTGATTCAGATATGGGCCTAGCCACTACCGCTCAGGACCCTAGTTCTGAATGTATTGGATGGTTTTGAACAGGACATTCCTTATGTGGAAAACTCCAGTTCTGAGTCAGTAAATGACAGGGCGCTTGTTAGTGTACTCATGGCTGCGGTGAGGGACACTCTCAAGCTAAAATGCTGCGGATGCAGAACCTCAGGCGGATACAGTCTCCTTTGGTTCTTTTAAGGCCAGGCCTTCTAAAGAGGTTTTTCCATATGTACTTTCTTTGACCAGCTCATTGATAAGGTCTGGGAAAAGCCGCAGAAGAATTTTTTTATGGTCCCGCGGCGTTTGTCTATCAGATACCCCTTGAAGATGCCCTACTTAAAAAGTGGGCTTCTCCCCCAGGGTCGACCCTCCAGTCGCCCGGTTGAACAAGGCCATCACTCTCCCGATGGAGGGGACTCCTGCATTTGAGGACCCCACTGACAGGAGGTCAGAAGTGGTGAGCAGAGCCATGTTTGCCTTGTTGGGATCCGCCCTACGGCCTGTGGTAGCGGCGACCCTTGTGTCTTAAACACTTACAGGTTGGGCAAAAATGTTGCACCTAGCTGTACAGGAGCATAATCTTCCTCCAGACACAGTTGCTCTGGCCCACCAACTGGTTCTCTAGGACCCTGTGAAGCATTTATCAGCTACACCTGAGCGGTTACTCCCTTTCCTGGTTCAGGGCCTGGTTTATGTGTGCGACGCCACGTTGGACGCGGCCCCTTTAATATCCAGGGCCTCTGTCTCGGCGGTGGTATTGCGTCGTCTTATCTGGTTGAAGTGCTGGTCTGCTGACCTAGCCTTAGGAAGCTCCTGACAGATCTACCATTTAAAGGTGGTAGACCTTTCGGTGCTGCTCTGGATGACATCGTCATGGATGTCATGGGAGGTAAAAGCACTCTTCTTCCTTAGACTAGCAAGAGTGAGGAGGCCCGCCGAAAACAGGGGCCTTCCTTTCCAGCAAAACGGGGTTTTTTCGTCAGTCAGAGTCCACGGGTAGGTCCTCTCAGACTGACGGCAGTGCGGCTGGTGGGCACAAGTGCCCCTGGGTGCGTAAGCCGAACAAGCGGCTCCCAAGCCCGCCTCCGCGTGAAGTCTTGCCTCCGCCCGACTCTGGGGTGGGGGGACGACTTCGCAGGTCACGAATCGGTGGTCCTCCCGAATCTCCGACTGGTGGGTGTGCGAGGTGGTCACCTCAGGATACAGGATAGTATTCCGATCCTGGCCCCCAGACAGATTCTTTCCCTCGAATCTTCCTCTCCTTCCTACCTGTCGGGCAGCCCTCTTGGGGGCTGTACAGGATTTGATCAGGTCCGGAGTGATTGTGCCGGTTCCGTCACAGGAGAGTTTTCAGGGATTCTACTCGAATCTGTTTGTCGTCCCAAAAATAGGACGTGGTTCGACCTATCCTGGACCTCAAGGCCCTGAATGCCTTCGAGAAGGTGCAGAAATTCCGCATGGAATCCATTCGCACGGTGATCGCTACACTCCACTAAAGGGATTTTCTTCTGGCGTCCTTGGACTTCAAGGACGCCTACTTGCATGTTCCGATCTGCGCAAGTCACCAGAAGTTTCTGCGCTTGCGATCAGCGAAGTCCACTATCGATTGTGGCTCTTCTATTCGGCCTAGCCTCGGCACCAAGGGTGTTCACCAAGGTGCTTGCTCCGGTTCTAGCCTTCTGTTACAGTGAGGTATTGCTGTCGTGGGCTATCTGGACGATCTTCTGCTAAGAGCAGAAAGTGGCTCAGACTTAGAGGAAAGGTGACTATCGTCAATTAGACCCTCAGGGACTTCGGGTGGTTCCTGAACATTCAGGAGTCAGTCCTGGTCCCGATTCAGTGTCTGGAGTATCTAGTTCTGATTCTAGACTCCTTGGAGGCAAAGGTATCCTACCTCTGGAGAAGTTGCTGACACTTCAGTCTGCAGTGCGGGTGCTGACATCCCGAAAATGGTTGTCAATCCATTTTTTTGCATGAGAGTCCCGGGACTCGTGGTGGCCTCCTTCGTGGCCGTTCCGTATGCCCAATCACACACCAGGGCATTGCAGAAGGAGATCTTGTCCACCTGGGACAAATCCCCGTTGTCCTTGGATCTTCAGATCCAGGTGATTCACCTGGTCAGGGCGCCCCTGACATGGTGGTTGAGATCCTCGGCTCTTCAGTCCAGAAAGTCGTTCCCCTCACATCCAATGGACGGTACTCACGACGGACACCAGCCTGACGGGCTGGGGTGGAGTCTGGGGAGTCCTGTCGGCTCAAGGCCTTGGACTCCGGACAAGCCCGTTTACCAATCACTGTTCTGGAAATACGGGCCATCGGACTGTGTCTCTCCTCAGGTTGGAGAGAGTACGGGGTCGCTCCATCAGGAGCCAGTCGGACAACGCCACGGTGGTGGCGTATGTAAACCATCAAGGGGGGACTCGGAGCTCAGCTGCGGCTTCCGAGGTAGTCCGTATCCTGAAGTGGGCCGGAAGAAACGTGCCGGCTCTGTAGGCCATTTACATTCTGGGCATAGACAATGGGCAGGCGGACTATCTGAGTCGCCAATCGCCGGACCAAGAAGAGTGGCCCTTGCATATTTCAACTCCTTTGCCGACAGTGGGGCACGCCGGATGTGGACCTGATGGCCTCTCGACTCAATCGCAAGGGTCGAGGTTGTGGCCAGATCCAGGGATCCTTGGGCGATGCCTCGGATGCATTGGTGGCCCCATAGGGTCCTTATCGCCTGATATAAACTCTGGTGATCCTAATTGTTCCTGATTGGCCTCAGCATCACTGGTACGCTGATCTGGTACGTCTCGTCGAGGACGTTCCCTGGCGGTTGCCGATGAGGGAGGACCTTCAGTCTCAAGGTCCTATGTTTCATCCGGCTTACAGTCTCTGGCTTTAACGGCAGGGCTGTTGAAAGCCAGGTGTTGAGGGTCCGAAGGTCTCTCGGACTCGGTCATTTTGACCATGTTAAGGACATGGAAGTCTTCCTCCAAGCAGATCTATCACCGTGCCTGGAAAGCTTATTTCGCCATATGCGAAGCGCTGGACTGGCGTCCTCGGACGTATTCCGTCCCCAGAATCCTGCGTCCTCTGCAGTGTGGAGTGACCCAAAAGCTTGCTTTGAGTACCATCAAGGATCAGATTTCGGCCTTGGCCGTCTTCTTTCAGCGACCTCTAGCGGGTCATTTCTTGGTTAGCACCTTGTGTTGGGGGTTCGCCATGTGCTCCCTCCTGTCAAGCCTCCTCTCCCACCGTGGGATCTGAATTTGGTGCTCTCGGTCCTCCAGGAACCTCCTTTTGGGAATATCCGGGATATTCCCCTCTTGTCTTGTCTCAGAAGGTGGCCTTTTAGTGGCAATCACTTCTGTTTGACGGGTGTCTGAGTTGGCGGCTTTGTCCTGCAAGTCGCCATATTTAGTCATCCATAAGGATAAGGCGGTGTTGCATCCGTGACCTTCCTTTTTGCCAAAGGTGGTGTCGACCTTTCACCTACATGAGGACATTGTCCTCCCGTCCTTGTGTCCTCACCCATCGCATCCCAGAGAGTTTGCGCTGCACATATTGGATGTGGTACAAGCCTTACGGGTGTACCTGTCTGCTACTGCTTCTATTCGAAAGTCCGACTCACTGTTTGTGACTGTCTCTGGTCCATAACAGGGCCAAGCGGTTTCGTCTGCCATCATTTCTAGGGGAATCAGACAAACCGTCATTCAAGCCTATGCTCTCAAAGGGCGGGCGCCTCCCTTTCCGGTTACGGCGCATTCCACCAGGGCAATTGGTGCTTCCTGCGTTTTCTGACATCAAGCGTCGGTTGCACAAGTGTGCAAGGCGGCGACCTGGTCGTCTGTTCATGCCTTTTAAGTTTTATAAGGTTAATGTGGCTGCATCTTCGGATGCTTCCTTCGGCCGCAGGGTGCTGCAGGCCGCTGTTTAAAGTTGCGACTCCTCCGTTGAGGAGCTCTGCCTTATTGGAGTGAAGTTTTGGTTTTTCCATTTATACTGCTCCCATCCCTCTTGACACTGCTTTGGGACATCCCACGTGTAAAGTGTAAAGAGACACCGTGTCAGTCCATGGATGGTAAGAGAAAATAGGATTTTTTGTACTCACCGTAAAATCCTTTTCTCTGACATCCATGGACTGACACGGAACCCACCCTTCCTTTTTAAGTTTGTACTGCTTTGTTACGAACTGAAGTCTGCTGACTGTAGTGGGAGGGTTATGTCCGGAGGGACCGCCCCCTGGGTGGGGCTGTTCAGCTCTGGCTTTTAGAATGTATGTATAACATCTCACATTCTGCCTAGGTCTTCTCCTGCAAGCAGGGACATAACCCACGTGTAAAGTGTAAAGAGACACCGTGTCAGTCCATGGATGTCAGAGAAAAGGATTTTACGGTGAGTACAAAAAATCCTATTTTTTAAAGTATTTTATTACACAGCTCCGGGGGTCTTCCGACTCCGGCGCTCTTCTTCCGACTTCCGGGGGTCTTTTCCGACTTCGGGGGTCTCCGGTGTGGTCTCCGCGCTCTCCGGTTCTTTCTTCCGCCGGGCCTCCGCTAACTTCTTTTTAGCTCTCTTGCTAACAGAGGCCCGGTTTTCCCGATGTCTCGTCCGGCTCTCCGTTGTCCTTCTGCCGGCCCCTCCACTAACTTCTTGGTAGCAGCTCTTTCGCTAGTGGAGGGGCGCGGTCTTCCCGTCGTCGCCGTCGGCTTCTTCTTCCCTCTTCTCCTCCTCGATGTTGACGCGTCGCTTCCTCCCTCTGTAATACTGACTCTCCGCTCCGCTCCGCATTAATATAGGCTTCCCATGACTTCACAGTCACATGTTCCCATGACGTCACAGTCACATGCTCCGGGGCCATGTGCCCCGGAACATGTGACTGTGACTTCATGAGAAGCCTATATTAATGCGGAGCGGAGCGGAGAGCCAGTATTACAGCGGGAGGAAGCGACGCGTCAACATCGAGGAGGAGAAGAGGGAAGAAGACGCCGACGGCGACGGGAAGACCGACCCCTCCACTAGCGAAAGAGCTACCAAGAAGTTAGTGGAGGGGCCGGCAGAAGGACAACGGAGAGCCGGACGAGACAATGGGAAGACCGGGCCTCCGTTAGCAAGAGAGCTAAAAAGAAGTTAGCGGAGGCCCGGCGGAAGAAAGAACCGGAGAGCGCGGAGACGACACCGGAGACCCCCGAAGTCGGAAAAGACCCCCGGAAGTCAGAAGAAGAGCGCCGGAGTCGGAAGAAGACCCCCGGAGCTGTGTAATAAAATACTTTAAAAACCTGTGTAGTGTTTTTTTTTATTTCAATTTTTTTCCACCAGGTGAATGGGTAGGGGTACGATGTACCCCATACTCATTCACATAGGGTGGGGGGGCCGGGATCCGGGGGCTCCCTTATTGAAGGGGGCTCCCGGATTCCGATAAGCCCCCCGCCCGCAGACCCCGACAACCAACGGCCAGGGTTGTCGGGAAGAGGCCCCTGTCCTCATCAACATGGGGGCAGGGTGCTCTGGGGTGGGGGGGGGCCACAGGTCGCCCCCCTGCCCCAGAGCACCAAACCCCCCATGTTGAGGGCATGCGGCCTGGTACGGTTCAGGAGGGAGGGGGGGCCGCGCTCTCGTCCCCCCTCTTCCCCTGCGGCCGGCCAGGTTGCGTGCTCGGATAAGGGTCTGGTTTGGATTTTGGGGGGACCCCCACGCCGTTTTTTCGGCGTAGGGGCGCCCGTTCAAATCCAGACCAGACCCAAGGGCCTGGTATGCCTCTGGAGGGGGAACCCACGCCGGTTTTTTTAATTTAAAATTTGGCCTGGAGTTCCCCCTCAAGATTCATACCAAACACAGTGCCTGATATTGGCGGGGATCCAAGTCGGATCCCCGTTCATTGAAAGTCGGACATATGTCGGCTTCATGTCGCAGGGCAAAGTCGGATCCAAAGTAGGACGGATGTCGTGTCGCACTAGTGTGAACCCAGCCTGAGTGTTGATTTAAGTTGAAACACCTGGATGCACATATAGAATTTTTTTCTGCTTTTGGGACTTGTTTTTACCCTCCCCCCTTTTTTTTTTTCTTCGTTTTTTCCTTTTTTCAAAGTTTAGTTCACATTTTACTTTGGGACTCACAAAAGGATGTTATATGTTTAATATATCACATATGTATAATATTTATGTATATAATTTTTGCACACTATCACGTGGTGTGGGTTTGAGTTATATACAATTGTTTAGTTATATACTCATCGTATATGGTTTAGCGCCACTATTTTTTTTGCTAAAAATACGATTCACAGATAAGTATTGATGTTTTTATTTTATATACCCCAAACTCCTTGAAAATGACCCTGTGTCTGTTACAGAAAACTCCAGATGAAGGTTTTCTCCAATACAAGAGCTATAATCAACATTAGCGATGACCTTCGGCATCCTTCGAACTCCCATCTATCCAAACTGCACTATAATTTTTTTGGTTCTTCCTTGGCCCACATCACATGTAAACAAAGGGGCAGGATGCTGGTGATGTCAGTGCTCTTTAGCCAATGACAAACATTTGTATGGGCATATGTTTGGAGGATGGCTAAGCTCACCCATGCCCACCATCACTACTCCCATTCCTTCCTCTCCAGCAGTGCAACTTCCATTAGAATCTATAGCTTTTTACACTTCCATAAGTGACAGATGCCTGTGCTCCCCTCCATGTCCTGCCTCAATAATCCAACCCCTACATCACTGCCTTACCCTGCATTGACATAGGGAGCAGACGATGGCAACATGACGTGCACCAGGGGATACGGGCATTTGACCGCCATGGAAGTCTGGAATTTCTGAAGTTTCTGATAGAAGATGCAGCATTAAAACAGAGTAAGTTGTTTTTGAAGCTCCAAGTGCATCTGAAGCCAAAAAAAATAAATGTTTTATATTCCAGAGCTGATTTCATGCACTTTTAGAGTTGCCCAGTTATAGTTGACTTTTGGAATTAAGTTTTTACTTTACATGTTAATCTACTATAACGCTGAATGGATTGTGTTCGGCAGACAGAACTGGCGGTTGAACATATTGGGATATTATTTTGCACATTGTAGCATGTGGACACCCCCGTCGACTACATTTTGCAGCTTAAGAAAGGGAGCTGTCGAAGGGTGGTAAAAACACGTCCTAACTGCATTTTTACCCCATGCCCCAACCACAAGTGTAAACCTAGCTTTAGGCCTTGCTCACAACTTGCACTTGGGGAGCGTTAAAAAACAAAAATCTTTTGTTGTGGCAGGTGGTGCAGGATTTTAGGTGTTAGACTAGGTTCACACTGCTGCGAATTTGAGCCGTTGCGATTTTTCAAATTCGCAAGTCATTTAAATGACATAGTTTAACATTAGTGCCGTTCACATCAATGCGTTGCGAATCTAAGCTGGGGGAAAAAAGGGTCCTGTGCGAGTTTGATCCGTGTGCGATGCAAATTCATCTCTATAGACTGGCATTCTCTGAAATTGCTGCCGCGAATCGCGGTAAAATTGCGCGATTTTGAATTCGCAGCAGTGTGAACCTAGCCTTAAAGCAGGTTGTGAGGAGGCAACAAAATGCCTCCTCGCCGCTTATCAAATGGCTTCTGAAGAGCGATCCACCACAGATCCCTTTCCACTGGGCACTGCAAGTGTAAATAAGCCCTTAGGGAAAAAAGCAAATCAGTGTAATGCATGGCAAAAGCAATAATAAAGCAGGTGTACTTTGTTTCATGGGATTTTATTTCAAACACGGAATTCCACATCCTTCCAAAATGTTTTACTAAGGCATGTTAGAAGCAAAACCCATGGTCCGTGTAGGTTAGCCCTAAAGGACTTGCTGCACCTTACAGGGTACAACAGTTTTGGTCATCAAGGTTTGATTTGGGCATGTGTGGAATTTGCTCATCTCCTTGGGAATCCGGTTTCTACAGGTATGATCTGTTCTTGGGGGGTGGGGGGGGGGTTATTGGAACTGCCTGCCAAAAAACTGTTTATTTGGTTGCAGACAGTTAAATCTACTAAAATCACGCCTGTCTTCTAAAGCAGCCTTTCTCAACCAGGGTTCCAAGTAAGTCTAGGGTTCCTCCAGAGGTTTCTAGTGGTTCCTAGAGCTGTAATTAATGGTGGGTTTTAATCTCCCACCTACACTAACCATCAGTGTTGGGGAGAAATTATTCACTGCCTTCCAATAGAAGGGGTAACTTCTACAATGTTCAGCAATGTAAGAGGGCACTTTTCAATGGACCACTAACCTAAAGTGTTTGTAAACCATTACATATAGCCAGTGAAGTGAAAAGCCTCAAGTGATACAGAGATGAAACAAATCCTCCTACATAATTTGTAGCTGTTTATCTGTAGTCCCTCTAATCGGTTCAAAGTACAGAATTTACATAGCCTGCCTGAGCTTTAGCAGGCAGGAGCTGTCTACCTGCCGTGGGCACGATACATTGCGCTGCAGAAAATTTTAAAAGAGAAGTGCCGAAATGCAAAATAATAAACCTGTATACTCACCAGATCGCTGTAGCAGCTGGTTCTACAAATAGGACAGCGTGATCAAAGACCACTGATAGCTTAGTTCACGGTCTTCAGTGAACAGCGATCCAGTGACTGTCAGTCACCTGCCTTCTACTTTGCCCCAACAGCTCTTACTGGGGCACTGGGCTGTGGAGGGATGGGAGCGGCTGGTTCAGGCTCTCAGCGGCATGCCGGTCAGGCACCTTGGTGGATCTTGATATTGTTGGGATCCCTGCAGAGCCTGGACTGACTCTGTGAAATCTGCCCACAGCGGACTTTAGAAGAACTAAGAATTAAGTGCACTCCTGTGACCCATAGGAGCAGTATGGCCAAAAGAGCTTGACGTACTGAGTTGACAGGCATCACAGCTTGAACCTGGCCATTTTAGCTGCTTGGCTTATAATTTCGAAACCAGTAGGCAAATGGTTAAACATACAATTCTCCACTAGCTTCTTGTGTAAGGGGCTTTACAGGAATTATTATTGGTAATTTCCTTTAATGACTATTGCCAAAAAATGTTTTATGTAGAGCACAGAGGTGCCATAAAATGATCCACTCTGGGTATTAATGTTTTTGGTTGCAGCACATTCCTTATTACTTTGTTTTATTTCTGTATCTATTATTTGCTGATTGCACTGATATACTATGACCTGTAGATATACGTTTTCGCATTGGTTCTCTAGGAGCTGAAAAATGTTTAACCTCCCTGGCGGTATGATTCTTTCTGGAATTATGTACCAAAAGCGGTACAATTATTTTGCATGAAAATTTGGTGTTATGTATTATAGGCCTGCGATTCTTAGTAATTACTTACTTAAACCTAAGCAAACCAGAGTCTAGTAAACATCCCGGGTATGATAAATATAAAACACAAAATTATAAATTATAATATAATAAATAACTATAAATAATTATAAAAAATAGTAATCTAATTATAATAAAAATTATTCAATAATGTAATCAAATCAAAAACACTGAAATTTGCTCAGTTGCAGAATTGTCGCTGTCATTAGATTTAGTGTTTGATGACGAATTTCCCCACAAATCGCTATCGCTCAATTCTGCGAGTGATTCTAATTTATTATCGCTGCTTTCTAGTTGGTCTAAGACCACTTTTGACATAAAGGGACACTTTTTGGTTGCTATGGACAATCCCCAGTTTACAGGCAGAAAGAACGATTTTTATTATATAAAAGTGCATGCAGGACACTGGGCAGACCACTAGGGACCAAGGGGGTGTGTAATTATTACATACAGTACTGTAATCTGTAAGATTACAGTATACTGTATGTATACTATGTGTTTACCTTTTTGAATTTGCCGCCCAGTTCCGCTCCCATGCGCCGCTGCGGCTCGCAGGGAACGTAACTAGGAAGTCAGATGGGGTCGGAAAGTGCCGACACTCGCCGGAGATCTCGCTGGCGATCACAGCAAAGGACATCATCGCTGGATCGCCAGGAGAAGGTAGGGAAACTCCGCTGCGAGCTCTGCAATGTCTACCCCGAGCGTGACTCGGGGTTACCGATCCTAGCATAAAAAAACAACCCCGAGTCACGCTCGGGATTACCGCTAGGGAGGTTAAAGGATAAGTTCACCTTTGGAAACATGTTACATGTTTCACCCGTTTTTAGGGTTCCCAATGCTGCAGCCACTGCCCGGTCTTTAATTTTATTTGAGAGAAATATTGCTTTAAGCCCCCGTTCACATTGATATGTCAAATCACATGCCAAATTGCACCTATTGCCAGCAACGGCACTATCCCAATCGGTGCGACGCCGACTTTGCAGCACCGCAACGATTTCCAAAAGTAGTTCCTGCACTACTTTTGATTACTTTGGGGGCGATTTCACTAGACATCTGTACATAAACCCACACAGATGTCTTTCAAATCGCCCCCGAACTCGCACTGAAATGCGGGTTTGAAATTGTGCGAGTTCAGCTAAACTTGCACGATTTCAAACCTGCGTTCGGTGTGAACGAGGGCTAAGGCCTGGTTCACACTGGGGCGACAAACGCTCCGACATTGGGAGCTCATGTCGCATGACGTGTGAAAATCAATGTTTCCCTATGAGAGCCGTCTTAACTGGTCCGACACAAGTCGGTCCGACTTTGAGAATGCTCCCTGTACTACTTTGGTCCGACTTTGATCCGACTTCAGCCCATTGACTATCATTGAAGTCGGATCAAAGTCGGACCGCAGTCTTGCATGATCCGACTTTGGCATGCGACTTGTGCTGTACTGCTCTTGAGGGGGAACTCCAGGCCAAATTTTAAATAAAAAACCGGCATGGGTTCCCCCTCCAGGAGCATACCAGGCCCTTGGGTCTGGTCTGGATTTGAACGGGCACCCCTACGCTGAAAAAAACGGCGTGGGGGGTCCCCCCAAAATCCAAACCAGACCCTTATCCGAGCACACAACCTGGCAGGCCGCAGGGGAAGACGGGGGGACGAGAGAGCGGCTCCCCCTCCCTCCTGAACCGTACGAGGCCGCATGCCCTCAACATGGGGGGTTTGGTGCTCTGGGGCAGGGGGGGCGACCTGCGGCCCCCCCACCCCAGAGCACCCTGCCCCCATGTTGATGAGGACAGGGCCTCTTCCCGACAACCCTGGCCGTTGGTTGTCGGGGTCTGCGGGCGGGGGGCTTATCGGAATCCGGGAGCCCCCTTCAATAAGGGGGCCCCCGGATCCCGGCCCCCCCACCCTATGTGAATGAGTATGGGGTACATCGTACCCCTACCCATTTACCTGGTGGAAAAAAATTGCAATAAAAAAACCACACAGCTTTTTAAAGTATTTTATTGCACAGCTCCGGGGGTCTTCTTCCGACTTCGGGGGTCTTTGGTGTCGTCGCCGCGCTCTCCGGTTCTTTCTTCCGCCGGGCCTCCGCTAACTTCTTTTTAGCTCTTTTGCTAACGGAGGCCCGGTCTTCTCCGTCGTCTCGTCCGGCTCTCCGTTGTCCTTCTGCCGGCCCCTCCACTAACTTCTTGGTAGCTCTTTCGCTAGTGGAGGGGCGCGGTCTTCCCGTCGTCGCCGTCTGCGCCTTCTTCCCTCTTCTCCTCCTCGATGTTGACGCGTCGCTTCCTCCCGCTGTAATACTGGCTTTCCGCTCCGCTCCGCATTAATATAGGCTTCTCATGACGTCACAGTCACATGTTCCGGGGCACATGGCCCCGGAGCATGTGACTGTGACGTCATGGGAACATGTGACTGTGACGTCATGAGAAGCTTATATTAATGCGGAGCGGAGCGGAGAGCCAGTATTACAGCGGGAGGAAGCGACGCGTCAACATCGAGGAGGAGAAGAGGGAAGAAGACGCCGACAGCGACGACGGGAAGACCGCGCCCCTCCACTAGCGAAAGAGCTACCAAGAAGTTAGTGGAGGGGCCGGCAGAAGGACAACGGAGAGCCGGACGAGAAGACGGAGAAGTCCGGGCCTCCGTTAGCAAAAGAGCTAAAAAGAAGTTAGCGGAGTCCCGGCGGAAGAAAGAACCGGAGAGCGCGGCGACGACACCGGAGACCCCCGAAGTCGGAAGAAGACCCCCGGAGCTGTGCAATAAAATACTTTAAAAAGCTGTGTGGTTTTTTTATTGCAATTTTTTTCCACCAGGTGAATGGGTAGGGGTACGATGTACCCCATACTCATTCACATAGGGTGGGGGGGCCGGGATCCGGGGGCCCCCTTATTGAAGGGGGCTCCCGGATTCCGATAAGCCCCCCCGCCCGCAGACCCCGACAACCAACGGCCAGGGTTGTCGGGAAGAGGCCCTGTCCTCATCAACATGGGGGCAGGGTGCTCTGGGGTGGGGGGGCCGCAGGTTGCCCCCCTGCCCCAGAGCACCAAACCCCCCATGTTGAGGGCATGCGGCCTGGTACGGTTCAGGAGGGAGGGGGGGCCGCTCTCTCGTCCCCCCCTCTTCCCCTGCGGCCTGCCAGGTTGTGTGCTCGGATAAGGGTCTGGTTTGGATTTTGGGGGGACCCCCACGCCGTTTTTTCGGCGTAGGGGCGCCTGTTCAAATCCAGACCAGACCCAAGGGCCTGGTATGCCTCTGGAGGGGAACCCACGCCGTTTTTTTATTTAAAATTTGGCCTGGAGTTCCCCCTCAAGATTCATACCAAACACAGTGCCTGATATTGGCGGGGATCCAAGTCGGATCCCCGTTCATTGAAAGTCGGACATATGTCGGCTTCATGTCGCAGGGCAAAGTCGGATCCAAAGTAGGACAGATGTCGTGTCGCACTAGTGTGAACCCAGCCTCAGGCCCTATTTACATGGCCATTCTGATTAGTTCCACCTGTCAGTTTTTCAGGTGGATCTGATCAGAAGATCCATGCATTCTTATGAGCAGGTGGGTGTAAGCGGACTCCACCCTCTTTCATTTAGGCAGACTGGATCGGAGGTAGCCACTTGTAAATGGACAGCGAAGTCTGTTTACACCTTGCTGTCCATAGAGCAGAGTGGGGTCTCTCTTTCACTGCTCTGCAGAAAATGAGCAGACACAAATGTGTCATGTGCCCACTCTGCTCTGATCAGCAGATCAGGTGACAGATCCTCTCCTTATCAGAACGGAATCCACCCCATGTGAAAGGGGCCCTAAAGTAAACTTTACTAATAACTTGATAAACAATAATGTTCTTTAGCAAGGAATATACATTCCACATTAAAGGGCTTGTTAACCCATATAAGACAATGAATGCCATCCCCTCTTAGCAGCTGGCATAGCACACTGTACCTGTCTTTTAGAAAAACAAGCATTGTAAATACTGATTTTAGAGCTGTCTTCAGGCTGGTCACATGACTCGCAGCCGCTATACAGCTCCGATGGATGGATACTGCAGGAGGGGCCGTGATCTCCCTCTGATGTCATCCGGGGAGATCACATGGCCGGTCAGCCTCTCCTGTAGTAGCCTTGGAAACCGACTGAGAGTCACATGCTCGTTTTTCTTAAAGACAGGTACAGTTTGCTTTGCCAGGGTATAATAGAGGGGCTGGCAGTGAGCATTTCACATTTTACATTTTGCTAATTGCGACGGAGACACACAGCCACAAGCTGACAGGCAGGAAGGAGGGGGAAAGGGAGAGTGGAGAGCAGAGGGAACAGCAGTCAGACAACGGTGGTCAGGGAGGAGCAGTCCTGATTTTTATTGGTCTGTACAGAGAGGGCATACAGAAAGTGCCAGGTCTAGGGGTGATTTACAGTTTAGAGGGGGGCAGATTACACAGAACAAGCACTGTGCTGTTTATTCTGCTTTAAGGGACCAGGAAATCTATATATTTATTTTTTTTGGGTTAACAAACATTTTAATAATTATACTACCAACATTATTAGTGTGTGCTGTAAATTGCCTCCAGCATTGCCCCTGTTTATCCTTGCCAGAGGCTGCCATTTTGCTGAAGCACAGAGCCCCTGAGCAGCAGTACATCTTTAGGCTGTAAGCAGATTGGCCTTTGGTGGCTCTGATTTAGATTTTTGATGTGCAGAGCAGGGTGAAATTGTGTATTACTGGATTTTAAACAGTATATGCACTTATTTTTAATGTTTTACATAGCTATACTTGCAGAAGGGGCCAGCCTGAAGTGATCTAGCAGGACTTAAAGGGGTTTTCTTGCCTCCACTGTGCAGTTTGTATTGCACAGAGTGGCCCTGATCCTCGACTTCTGGGGTCCCTCAGCAGCGCTGGTGGCTCCTCCTCACATCAAGTGTCCACGTTGAACAAGCGCTCTCCTTGGTGGACACCCGTGCGGGCGCGCTCCCGAGTCCCGCATCTGTGTCCATTCACACAGAATGCAGGACTCTGCCCCGCCCCCCCGGTGCCGCGTCATTGTATTTTATTGACAGCAGCGGGAGCCAATGGCTGTGCTGCTATCAATCTATCCAATCGGGACACGAGACACCAGCTACAGATGATGTGCTCGTTCCCGGACGAAGGATGACAGCGTCCAGATAAGTAAAATGGGTGGGCTGGGGGGACTGCAGCACTACAGAAGGTTTTTCACCTTAAAGCGGTGCTCCGCCCAAAAAAAAATAAAAAATTAAAAACCAGCAGCTACACATACCTCTGCTGGCTTTTAATAAAAAGACACTTGCCTGTCCTGGAGTCCAGCGATGTCGGCAATGCAGCTGATGTTTCCATCAGCTGTCGGGTGCTGCTGCCGCCAATGCGGGTAAGGGTACGGGGCAGTGTAGCCTTTCAGGTTCACCCCGGGAACCCTACTCCTCATGCGCGAGGCCCCGCTCTTCTCTCCTACTGGCCTGGCGGCTGTGGGTGAAGGAGGGAGACCCACACTGACGTCACGGGCCGTGGCCCGGACTCCCGGAAGTGGGAAAGGATACCTGTCAAAGACCAGTATTCTGTCCCCCCTCCCCCCCGAAAGGTGCCAATTGTGGCACCCGAGGGGGGGAGGAATCCGATGAGCGGAAGTTCCACTTTTGGGTGGAACTGCGCTTTAATGCATAGAATGCATTAAGGTGAAAAACCATCATGGTTTACAACCCCTTTAATTTTCTGACTAAAGTTCCACTTTAAGGAAGACTGAGCTTTTAAAGGAAAAACTGAATTTCCCTTGGGATTAATAAAGTATTCTGAATAGTTTTACCTAACAATTTAATATGCAATTTTGCACGATGTTCCTAATATGTATTCTTCAATTTCAGCTCCCGGTTTGTAAACACACCCCCAGAAAATTAACATTTCTCTTCCTGGTACTGTAAATCTGTTTAAGCATGATCCTTATACCTCCTGCTCTTGCATTTGGTTCACTGCATTTTTACAAAGAATGCTCAGAGCTTAAAGTGGTTGTAAAGTCAGAAGTTTTTTTTATCTTAATGCATTCTATGCATCAAGATAAAAATCTTTCTGTGTGCAGCAGCCGCCCTTAACCCCCCTAATACTTACCTGAGCCCATCTCGATCCAGCGATGTTGCAGGAGTGTCTCGGCTGCCCAGACTCTCCCTCCTCATTGGCTGTGATGGCAGCGCGAAGCCGTTGGCGCCTGCTGTTGTCAGAGTCTGTGAGCCAGAGAGAGAGGGGGCGGGGCAGGGCCGGGTCGCGGCTCCATGTCTGAATGGACACAGTTCGGGTGTCCCCATAGCAAGCTGCTTGCTGTGGGGGCAATCAACAGGAGGGAGGGGCCATGAGTGATGCAGAGGGACCCGAGAAGAGAAGGATCTGAGCTGCTCTGTGCAAAACCACTACACAGAGCAGGTAAGTATAACATGTTTGTTATTGTTAAAGAAAAAAAAAATTGACTTTAGAAGCTGCACGATTCTGGAAAAAATGAGAATCACAATTTTTTGCTTGGAATAAAGATCACAATTCTCGGCATAACATTATCTTTCACATTATACAAAAACTTTTTTTTATTATTTAAATTAATTGAAGTATATTTTTTCCCCAAAAATTGCGTCTAAAAGACCGCTGCGCAAATACAGTGTGACATAAAATATTGCAATGACTGCCATTTTATTCTCTAGGGTCTCTGCTAAAAATATATTTTATATATATATATATATATATATATATATATATATATATACATACAATGGCAGTCATTGCAAATAAAATAAATGTTTGGGGATTCTAAGAAATTTTCTAGCAGAAAATTCTGATTTTAACTATAAGCAACAAGTGTCAGGAAAAGGCTTTGTCTTTAAGTGGTTAAACTGACCTCATTTACAGACCAAAGTTTATCCCTTTGAACTAAATGTTACAATGTTTCCTTTTATCTCAGCACTGGGCAATGTTGATAAACATTTGCTGGATGGCTGTTTTTTTTTTCACGGCTGTGAGTGAGCAGAGAACGGCTCTGCACTTGTTACATGAATGAATCGTGTAAATTTCGGATTAAGAACGTGAGGAGGGTTGAATCAAGATCGTGTTTTTTTTTTTTTTTTTTTTTTTTAACAATTAATCGTGCAGCTCTAGACTTTAGTATCACATTAGTGCGATTCCAGTGCTGGTTCCCGCATCGCATAGAACTCACAGGCAGTTCACATTGCCCTATGCGAACTGCTGCGGCTGTCAATAGAAAGTTATTGACACCCCCAAATCGATTTGCATATCGCAGTGCGAACTGTGAATTTGGACAGGAATCGGATTGCATGGGTGTTCACACCCATGCGATCCGATTCTGGTGCGGATAAAAAAAAAGAGTCCTGCACAATTTTGGCTACAATCTGTATGGCTGAATTTGCATTGCACAAACATCGAAAGTGATCTGCACAGCAGTATGGTGCTAATCGCCTGCGATGTCTAACATTGCGCTTGTGTGAACCGGCACTGAAGTATATCTAAACCTGAGAACAAAATTGTAATCAACCCTAAGATTGGGTTCACACTGGTACGACAAACGCTCCGACATTTGGAGCACATGTCGCATGATGTGTATAAATCAGTGGTTCTCTATGGGAGCCGTCTTAACTGGTCCGACACAAGTCGGCCGGACTTTGAAAACGGTTCCTGCACTATTTTAGTCCGACATTGATCCTACTTCAGCCCATTGAATATCATTGAAGTCGGATCATAGTGAGATCATGGTCTTAACTTTGGCATGTGACTCTGATGATCTTGAAGGGGAACCCCACACCAAAAAAAAAAAAAAAACGGCATAGCGTCCCCCCTCTAAGACCATACGAGACACTTTGGTCTGGTATGGATTTTAAGGGGAACCCCCACTCCGTTTTTTTTTGCCGTGGAGGTTCCCCCCAAAATCCATACCAGACCCTTATCCAAGCACGAGCCCCGGCAGGTCAGGAAAGGGGGTGGGGAGTGAGCGCCCCCCCCCCATGGACCACACCTGGCTACATGCCCTCAACATGGGGGGGTGGGTGCTTTGGGGCATGGGGGGGCCCTGTGCCCCCCCCACTCAAAAGCACCTTGATGGGGACAAGGGCCTCTTCCCGATAACCCTGGCCGGTGGTTGTTGGGGTCTGCGGGTGGGGGGGCTTAATGAAATCTGGAAGCCTCAACAAGATCCTGGGCTTCCACCTTATGTGAATGAGTATGGGGTACATTATACCCCTACCCATTCACCCCAAAAAAGTGTCAAAAATAAAAACTGTACAGATTTTTGACAAAGCAATTTATTAAAGCAGCTCCTGCGTCTCTTCTTCTGATTTCTTTATCCTTCGGTTCTTCTCCCTCCGCTGATGACTTCCTCGGGTTCGGTTCTTCTCCCTCTGCTGATGTCTAGTTCCACTGCCGGTTCTCCTCTTTCCGCTGTTTTCTTCCGCTGCCGGTTCTCCTCTCTCTGCTGTCTTCTCCCTCTTCTGGTTCTCTTCCGCTGTCTTCTCCCTCTGTTCTTCCTCCGATCTTCTCCTGACTTCTCCTGACTCTTGCTGTAATGCTAGGTCCCCCCGTGTGCCATTACTTGTATAGCCAGGGGGCATGGCCACTCAGTGATGTCATCAGGAGGCCCCACCCCCTTGTGACGTCACCACCCATCATGCCCAGGAAGATCGGAGGAAGAACAGAGGGAGAAGACAGCGGAGAGAAGAGAACCAGCAGAAGAAAAATACATTGGCGGAGGGAGAAGAACCGGAGGATGAAGAAATCCGAAGGAGAAGAGACACTGGAGCTGCTTTAATTAATTACTGTGTACAGTTTTTATTTTTGACACTTTTTTGGGGGTGAATGGGTAGGGGTATAATGTACCCCATACTCATTCACATAGGGTGGGGGCCCAGGATCTGGCGGCCCCCTTGTTGAAGGGGGTTTCCAGATTCCGATAAGCCCCCCGACCGCAGACCCCCACAACCACCGACCAGGATTGTCAGGAAGAGGCCCTTGTCCCTATCAACAAGGGGATAAGATGCACCCACCCCCCCATGTTGAGGACATGTGGCCTGGTATGGTCCAGGAGGGGGGGCTCTTTATCGTCCCCAACCCCTTTTCTGACCCTCCGGGCTACGTGCTCGGATAAGGGTCCGGTATGGATTTGGGGGGGGACACACTGTCTTTTTTTTGGCATGGGGGGGTTCCACTTAAGATCCATACCAGACTGAAGGGTCTGGTATAGTCTTGGAGGGGGAACCCTTTGCCGTTTTTTTTTGGTTTTTTTATTATTTGGCGTGAAGTTTCCCCTAAAGATTCATACCAGACACGTAGGGTCTGCTATTGTCGGGATCAAAGTTGGATCCCATTCATTGAAGTCGGATGAAAGTCGGACTTCAAGTTGCAGGGCAAAGTCGGATCCACAATCATATGACTGTCATGCTGTACCAGTGTGAATCCAGCCTTAAACATGTTGGCCGTATTTTTTCCCCCTAAATTTTCACCTGGTGATACTGCCAGTAATCAACTTCCTGGTCTTAGGTGTCAATTTAGGACAGCAGGTGTGTATAGAAATGCTGAATACCTCCCCTTCGTCTCATCACTGTAATAAAGAGAAAGTTTAATGTAGTCTACAGAGAGAACTAGGTATGGATTATAACACTGCAGAGAGGTAGGAATTTGCAAGTTTACTGGCTGTCTGCCTGGACCAACAGGTACTTATTGCACCTATCGAACAGATGTAACAAAACACTTTCAATTAATATTTAACAGACAAAAAGGGAGCAAATATCTAGCTATATCATTCCAAAGTCTCCAGATGTTACAGATAAATCCAGAAGGCTGTTACACCTCCATTTTGAAAAAACCCATACAGCCTTTTTGTATTTAGTATTGGCTTTATAGTTTGTGACCTGGTTTATTGCTTAGTCTTGTTTATATGCTAATATACTAATTTGTTATTGCCCATTAAGGATCATGTGTGTGCTTTTGTTTATGTGTACCTGTATTGATTTATGGTATACTGTAGTTCTATGTATCTAAAGATAAATTAATTGCAGTTGATCCTGCCAGTGTGCTTCCTATGTATTATAATTCAGGGCAGGAAGTCAGAAGATTTCCACTGTAATCACAATTCTTCTAATCTCCAGGCTGCATGATAGCGTATAGAATTTTCAGATGGATTATATTGAAGCTTGGAATAATGCGATTTCCATTTCACTGAATGTCTTGTTGTTTGAAGTCAAACACTAATTTGCTAAAAATAAAAATCTCTTCAAGATTACAAGGTTACAAACCTTGTAGGGGTATTTTATAAAACTTTGTTGCACATCTTTACCTGCTGTAGTTCTGTATGTATTGAGACAGGAAGTGACCAGACATGTTCTCAATTCTACACAGAGAACAAAAAAAGTAACCAGGCAGTGGTTTTTCCATTCCTTACTCTGGCCAAAAAAGAGTAAGGAGTTTTGGCTATACATACTTTTTTTAATTTACAACCCCAATTCCAAAAAACAGAATGCAATTATTGGCCAATCTCATAAACCCATAATGTATTCTCAATAGCAAATAAAAAGCATATCAAATGTTTAAACTGAGAAAATGTACCATCTTTAAGAAAAAAATAACATTGTCAGAAACATTGACGCATCTCAGCATAGTGCCTACAAATATGTCAGAATGTTTATACTGAAATATAAAAATATTATTGTATTTATGGAAATAGGCAAATCTTAATTTTGGGAGATTCCCAAAAACCTACAATATCAAGAAATCCAAATTCTTTATATCCGTGCTAGTTTGAAGACAAGTAAAATATTATATACATTTATTAACTAAAGTACAGTGCAAATTAAAATCAGGTATAAGTCGTGATCAAACAAATGAATGGATATACTTCTACAATCAGAGATAAATGATGGTTAATGTTCAGATAATATTTACATACATTTCTATGCAAGCTCTATATGACAAGGTATATTCACAGTTCAATACTTAAATGATACTTGTATATTTAAAACTTGGTAACTCTTGTGAAATGTCTCTCCGTTACTTCACGGAAGGTGTCAACACTCTTTTGTTGAATTTAACACTATTATCTTTCTCAAAACAAACAGATCTCCTGATTACACTTCTTAAACGTGTCCAGACCAAGTGTCATATAAGAGACACGGCTTGACAAAACAATCAAGGCTTATATTAAATTTACCAAGAATCTATTTTTACACATACTTCACACCAAAACCATTATACTACTTGGCTCTAGCTTTATAAAGACAACCAAATTCGGGCATGTGTCTTGATATTTGGAATATAGTTACTTTATACTGCAGTTAAAATATAACCATATTCTCAACACTAGGCCATATATATTTAAATGGTTTTAGTTATGTGCATGTAAAAACAATTCCATTACCAAAACAGGTAAATAAACAAAATAAATACATTACCAGGTTAAAGTTCTGTCTGTTTGAGAAGCTTCCATTACGAGTCCCACAGGACTCCTTCCAACACTGCTACATGTTTGCGTTTAAGATCTCCTTCCAGCTTCCTTCAGAGAGTGAGTTCCCTCAGAGATCTTCTTCCTTCAAGAGATCTAGATTTCTCTTTCCACCCGGGAACCTCCTTGCTATCTCAGCTGTTACTTTTATCTTCCCCCAAAAAGTGGGTGTGTATCTTATTACTAGGTAATTTATGACGTCAAGTGACGATGTGCTTGGAAGGTTGTCTTAGCAACCAAGTATGTGGCCATCTTGAACAATGTAATTTTTAACCTGTAGGGGCAGTGGTGTATAAGGAATAATTCCTAATGTTAGGGTCACTGAGGCCAAATAAAATTTATGACCCCCCTTTGACCAAGGCTTAGAAAAACGCACTTAATTGTCTAATGGTGTCAAACACATGTTAAGTATCCCAGCCATCTCTGCGAATGGCTCAGAGTAATGTCTTGGGAAAATCTACCCACATCTCAGCTAATGGGTTGTTAACATTCCTCGAAGCTAAAGTCGTTCAAAACACAACCCTTAACTTACATTTTACAAATACAGCTCCTAATGTCCTTCACAATTAGGATCTCACCTCATAAGATATTATATTTGTAACTTCCTAATATATAAACCCATTTATGCATATATATGGATTACTAGAACAGATACTTTGTGAAGATACTTAAAATAACCAATTTAAGAAATACAGTACAACAGCTTATTTGTGAATAAACCCTTTTGGTCTCGTTATGTAAATACAATACTAAACAGTTTGTGTTAGCCCGTATCAAACCCCCCTTATCTCTAAGTGTCAAACCTTTGAATTACCACCTGGGGAGGCTGGTATATTTTCTTAAGTGTTCAAAAGCTTTGAGTTTATGGTCTGGGAAAAAGATACAGAAAAACAATGCCTTCTTGTGAGACAGAAAATAACTTTAAAGATATAGCGAATTGGGGCGTGGCCACGGCATGCACGAGTGAGAACGTGCTTTCCCAGAGCTCCGTGAGACCCGCGCTCTGATCAGCACATTCGGCAGCTTTAGAGGGGGAGAAACTACTGCAGCCCGGATGCCAACGAAGCGCAATCACTCCCCGTGCCCACAGCGGACGCTCCGGGACCGGTCCGGATCGTTGGACAACTTTTTTGGGACACGCAGCAAAACGGCAGGTACAGCCAAGATGGCGCCCGGCTCCCACGCTGCCAGGGCTGCCTCCCCTATCGGCTCCCCGCATCTGCCCTCACAGCCCCTGCCTTCTCCCCCTTCTCTCTCTGGCCCGAACAGCGGGGATGAGCCTGCACAGGAGGGAGATCCATGGGATGATAAAGACATCCGTGCACACATCCTCTCCCTCCCCACTAAGGCCGACCTAGAACGATTTGCAGGCAGAGTGGAGATGGCTTTTAAGAAAGACATTGAGGCCTTACAGGCGGACACAGCGCATCTGGGAGATAGAGTGGAGACTCTGGAGGCGCAATGGGAGGAGACTAACCCGACCCTGCAGGCCCTCTCTGATCACTGCAAACAACAGGATCGCAGGCTTGAGGCCTTGCTGGATCAAATGGACGATTTTGAGAACAGGAGCCGCAGGGTTAACATTCGGATCAGAGGTCTACCCGAAGCCACTGGCCCCAGGGATATCATCCCCACCCTGCAAGGGGTCTTTAAGCAAATCCTTGGCCGACAGGCACCTGAACATTTTGAAATTGACCGGGCCCACAGAGCCTTGCGGCCCCCTTCTGATGACCCTGAGAAACCAAGAGACATTATCTGCAAACTGCACAAATACTCGCTGAAGGAACGTATCATGAATCAGGTCAGAGGGGTCAGATTTGTGGATTTTGATGGGGCCAAACTGACATTTTTTCCGGATCTCTCCAGACGCACGTTAATGCAACGCCGAGCCCTCAAGCCACTGCTGGCGGCCCTACAAGATGCCCAGCTTCCCTATCGGTGGGGTTTCCCGTTTAGCCTCTCCGCTACTAAAGAGGGCAGGCAGGCCACTACGGAACAGGGACGACCTACCCCGATTCCTGGAAGCCCCAGACTTGCCTCATGTCGATATCCCGGATTGGAGATCACGTCAGATATCCCTCACCCGGCTCAACCTGAACCGTGGCAATCAGCCCGTCGGAGACGTCGCCGTGGACCCAGACGGGGCCCCAATGGCTCAGCACCTCCCTCCCGACCTCCGCAGGGGGAGGCCTAGTCGCCTGAACTATCTGCTGCTAGCTCTTGAGGCGTCTATGTTCATTTTTGCTCTCTTTTCCTTTTGTGACTTCCCCCTAGCTGCTGTATCACTCTCCTGCCCCTGGTCAAGGGGCAGTTGCACACTTTCAATATTATGCGGGTCCCCATGCGGACTTGCTCTTGGTGCCCTACCACTTCCCCCCAATAGGTCAACTCCCCGGAGTTATGTGTCCCTTTTTGGGAATGCCTCTGCTCGCTGGCCTCCACCGTCTCCTCGGCCTGAGGAGGGGATGGAGGCTCCCGACCGGCGGTGACGATGCACTTTGTTGCGCCCTTTGGGCTTATCACCTGTTTCTGTGTTTTTGTTCACTGAGTTTTTTTCCCCTTTGTTTTTCTTGTCCTTTTTTCCATAACACCTGCTCTAACTTTGGTTTGTACTCTAGGCTACTGTATGTGATCAGGGAGTTCCTGGGGTCCCGTGCTGTGGGCTGGACTGCGCTGTGGGTCTCTCTCCCCTTTTGCCGCTGGCCTGATGGCCTCACCCGGTAATCTCTCATCATGGCTGACATGAAAATCGTGTCGTACAACGTACGCGGCCTGGGCTCCCCGTCGAAACGCGGTAAGTTGTGGCTTGAGATGAAACGCATGGGGGCACACATCTTTTTTTTGCAGGAAACGCACTTTTGCACTGACTCGGTCCCCCGCCTTCCAACCCATTTATATAACTCTTGGTACCTTAGCAACTCCCCCCGCCCCAAATCAGGGGGGGTGGCTATAGCAATCCACAAAAATTGCCCCTTTGTAATGACGGACCAACTACTCGACCCAGAGGGTAGATTTGTGTTTGTCAAAGGCACCATATTTGCCCGCAAGTTCACATTTGCAGCTGTGTACGCTCCAAATAGCAAACAGCTTACCTTCTTAGATGCAGTATTGGAGTCCCTGTCCACCTTCCGGGAGGGGCAGCTCATCCTGGGAGGGGACTTCAATGTTAGCCCTGACCCGCTGGTAGATATGTCGTCGGGCCACTCGACTCATTCCTTTGCCTTCCTGAAGCATTTTAAAAAATCCCTGCTGGAACACCATTTGGTTGACTGTTGGCGGCTCCTCCACCCGACAGACAAAGACTATAGCTATTTTTCCGCAACACATAATGTCTATACCCGCATTGACCTTCTTGTGATGGACCAGTATTCACTTGACTCCCTAGCTAGCGCCTCAATAGGGTCCATTACCATATCAGACCACGCGCCGGTCTCCATCTCCCTGCGTCCTCTGTCAATGGAGGCACGGACGTGGAGCTGGCGCCTGAATGATGGCATCTTGGATGATGCGGTCGCTCAGAAACGGGTGTTGGACACCATCTCCCTGTATTTCACTGAAAACACACCGGGTGAGGTCAGCATGGGCTCTGTATGGGAGGGGCACAAGGCCGTGGTTCGGGGGGAGCTGATATCCCAGGGGGCGAGACTGAAACGGGCCAGGGAGGGAGAACTGCAGGCCCTCTTGGCCAAATTACAGACAGCGGAGTTACGACATAAAAAGAAAATCACCCCAGACTTGGCGTCGGAACTACAATCCCTGCGACAGGAGCTGGCCGCATTGTTAGACACCAAAATTAAGACACGCCTTCGGCATTTAACACACAGGTATTATGAGTTTGGTAATAAATGCGGGAGGCTGCTGGCAAGGGCCCTTAAAAGCCAACGCGACTCGGGACATGTCCACAAGCTTACTGCCCCGACGGGAACTTCGTTCGTTCACTCCTCAAAAATTGCGAATGTCTTTCGGGACTTTTATGCACATTTGTACCATCTCCCTGATACCTTACATGGCGCGACGGATTCCCAACGGGTTGACCGTATTCACCAATACCTCACGGAGGCCGAGTTCCCGCAGCTGGGACCCTCAGTGAGTAAACAGCTGGACTCGCCCATCACTACTGCTGAAATTCAGAAGGTAGTGAAAGACCTACCCAATGGGAAAAGCCCGGGCCCTGACGGCTACACAAATGCCTATTACAAGAAATACTCGGAGGTGCTCTCCGGCCCCATGTGTGCCTATTTCACGGCACTGGCTTCTGGCACGGCAATGCCCCCAGAGGCACTGACGGCGCACATCACGGTCCTCCCGAAGGAGGGTAAAGACCATACCTTACCGGGAAGCCCATTTCGCTTCTGAACTCGGACGTCAAGATTTTGGCCAAAATCTTGGCCAACAGACTGACGCCGATACTCCCGACAGTCATTCACCCGGACCAGACGGGGTTCATTACGGGCCGGGAGGCCAGAGATAACTCTAATAGAGCACTCCAGCTGATTCACTGGGCCGAGACGCAGGTGGGGTCCCGCCCCTGTCTCTTGCTTTCCACTGATGCCGAGAAGGCATTTGACAGGGTGGACTGGACGTATATGCAGACGGTTCTGGCTAGGCTTGGCTTAGGTTCAAACATGCTGACGTGGATAGCCTCCCTTTATAGTTCTCCGACTGCCAGGGTGAAGGTGAATGGGCTGTTATCCGAGACCTTCCCGATCAGCAATGGCACATGTCAGGGATGCCCATTGTCCCCTCTCATTTTCGCTCTGACCCTCGAACCGCTGCTTAACAAAATACGCCTTAACAGTGACATCAATGGTTTTACGGTCGGCCCGACGGAACACAAATTGTCGGCATACGCGGATGATGTACTTTTTTATGTCTCCAACCCCTTGATATCACTGCCCAACATCCTAGCCGAGCTTAAGGACTTTGGCCTACTGTCTAACTTTAAAATCAACTACGATAAGTCCGAAATCCTATCATTAAACGTCCCTGCAGGTTTGCGTACACAGCTGCAATCAGCTTTCCCATTTACGTGGTGCCCAACCTCCCTGAAATACTTAGGGGTATATTTGCCCGCGAGCTGTTCGATGCTCTATGACTGTAACTATGCTCCGCTGCTCTCCTCAGTCAGGTTAGACCTGAAGCGGTGGGATAGGACTGCGTTTTCGTGGCTGGGCCGAGTCAGTGTACTTAAAATGAACGTGCTGCCCCGCATTCTGTTCTTCCTGCAGATGGTGCCGATCACGTTGCCCAAGACGTTCTTCTCAACCCTCAATAGCCTGTTCGTACGTTATATCTGGAATGGGAAATGTCCCAGGCTAGCCCTTCGCACTATCCAGCGCCCTAAGAATAAGGGAGGTATGGGGGTCCCAGTAATCCGCAGGTACTATGAGGCTATAGCATTACAGCGTATACTAGACTGGCACCACAATGTCCGGTATAAACTCTGGGTACTTCTAGACAAATTCCTAGCGGGTCGTAACTTGTCACATGCCCCCTGGGTCCCCAGGGAGGCTAGGGGTCTCTCGACGCTGGTTTCCCCGTTTGCTGCGCTGGCGATCTGGGATAGGCTGAACAAACAGGGGCTGCTTGCACCCCTAACTTCTCCTTTGGCGCCCCTGGGAGGCTTCCCCTGGTTCATTCCGGGGGAACATCCTTCCTTTTTTCGGACGTGGGCGGCGGATGGTGAGACCAGATGCGGCAGATTTATTCAAGACCAGGGCCTACTGCCACTGGCTACCCTACAGAACCAATATGGCCCCTTCCCTATGGATGAGTGGCGCCACAGGCAACTTCAGCATTTTATTACTAGTCTGCCCCAGGGGGTTCGTTCCCCCACTTTGGCTTCTCCCTTTGAACGCCTATGCATGTCAGACTCCGCTGTTCCCCATGCCATCTCGGTCCTATATGACCTGCTACAATCCTTGCACAGTAAGGAGAAACCGGGATTTATTGGTGAGTGGGAGAGAGACCTCCAGCGCACTTTTACCGAGCCTCAACTGGATCACATGTATAGCTTAACACACTCGAGCACAGTAGACACTAAAATGCAGGAGAATAGCTATAAGGTTCTGACTAGGTGGTATAGAGTGCCGTCCAAGCTTGCCAAGATTTACCCCTCTCTGTCAGATACTTGCTGGCGGGGATGTGGACTCAGAGGCTCATTTCTCCACATCTGGTGGGAATGCCCCAAGCTGAAGCCCTTCTGGCTAGATGTCCATGCACAGATCAAACTAATCTTGGATCTGGACCTTCCGGATTCTCCGTTAGAATCGCTATTGCACCTTCCCACCATCCCCCTCAGCCTATATAGTAAGTCCATCCTGCCCCATCTGCTTAACGCGGCCCGGCGGCTGATCCCGATTTATTGGAAGACGCCCCGGGTACCTTCCCGGGTGGATTGGGTAAACTTGGTCAATAATATCATGGCTGCTGAGGAATGGATGGCTAAGTGCAAAGATAGATATGAGCAATTCTATTCCATATGGGCTACTTGGATAAACTATACCAGCCCGCCTGTGCTGGGCGTCCCGGGCCCCCCTCTGGTCAAGGCCGTCACAACGTAGTGGAGTTGGGCTGGGCGGGTGGCTGGAGGGCCGCAGACGAGACAGTGGAGCTTTCACAAAATTACAGAAGCTCGCAATGCTGCTTTATACTAGCTGGTGTTATTATTTCCCCTGTTTTCTTTTTCCTTTTTCTTTCTGTTCTTTGTTCTTTGTTTTATTGACTTATTACTCTTGAGGCTTAGGCCCGGTAACTGTGGACCCAGTCTAATCCTGCCCTCCCTGAGTGGGGTGGTATTCCTGTCAACGGAGTATCTGACAGGGTAATTTGGGGTGACTCATGTATGTTTGAATTCATATCACGGTGATTATATGCTGATTATCATTCCCCCGGGTGCGGTCGCTGGACTGTACACCTCCCTTGTTTACCTTTTTACTGACTGTTTGTACACGGTGAGGGGCTCCTCATATTTTGATGTACCTAGCAAGCTTTTCTACTTTGTCAATTGTTTATATGCTTGTCCCTTGAATATATATTCTAAAATAAAGATTACATAAAGATATAGCGAATTTGGGTTAACCTCTTAAAGAGAAAGTAGAAACCAAAGTGTTGTAGTATTGTTCAGAGCACATCATGAGCTATGAGCTTAACTTTAGAGACAAAATGGCTGTACTCTCGCTCATAATATACATGAATATGAACCATATGAAAAATACATAATATGCATAATATAAAGGCCTATATGTAATTCTTTTAACCCAAATGTTCTGACAAGATAATTTTGAAATTGATGGCAGCAACATGTCTCAAAATAGTTGGGACAGGGCAATAGAAAGCTGACAAAGTAAGTGGTACTAACAAGGAAGACCAGGAAGAAATGTTTTCAACTAATTTGATTAATTTGCAACAGGGCATGTTAGAGAGTTAGTGTCTCAGAAGTAAAGATGGGCAGAGGTTCTAATCCATCTTTGGGCAAGAGCAGTGCAGGCACAGCCCTACTGCATGGGAAAACTTATTTTTTTTTTGCCCTGAGTTGGGCTTTCACCAATCTGAAAAGCTGCAAAAAATTGTTGAACGAATAATGTTCCTCAGCGTGAAATTGCAAAGACTTTAAATATATCCTCACCTACAGTACATAATATCATCAAAAGATTCTGACAATCTGGAGAATTATCTGTGAGCAAGGGACAAGGCAGAAACGCAATACTGGATGCCCGTGATCTCCGGGCCCTCAGAAGGCACTGCATTAAAAACAGGGATGATTTTGTAATGTACATCACTGCATGGGCTCAGGAATACTTCCAAAAAATTACGATGTGTGAACACAGATCACTGTGCCGTCCAAAGTAAAGCTCTATCATGCAATGAAGAAGCCATATCTGAACATGATCAAGAAACGCCGCTGTCTTCTCTGGGCCAAAGCTCATTTCAAGTGGTCTGTTGCAAAGTGTAAAACTGTTCTGTGATCAGACAATTCGAAAATTTGACATTCTTTTTGGCAACCATGGGTGCCACATCTTCCAGATTTAAAGGGGAGAGCTTGTTATCAGCGCTCAGTCCACAAGCCTGCATCTCTGATGGTATGGGAGTGCGTTTATGCATATGGTATAGGCAGCTTGAACATTTTGAAAAGGCACCATCAATGCTGAAAGATATAGATCCAGGATTTAGAGCAGCATATGCTCCCACCCAGGTGACCTCTTTTTCAGGGAAGGCCTTGCATATTTCAGCAGAGCAAAGTTAAACCGCATAGTGCCAGGATGGATAGTAGAAAAGTCTGGGTGCTTAACTTGTTTGCCTGCAGCCCAGACCTTTCACCATTGAAAATATTTGGTGCATCTTTTAACGAAAAATACCACTGTATAGTTAAACCACTTGACGCGGACATAACACATATATGTCACTGGACTGCGCTGTTTTGCACTGGGGCTGCACATTTGCGTATCTGTCTTTTTGTGGTGGAAGTACGCCACACAGTGGGTATAGACCAGGGTCCCCCTGAGTGTCCCAGGTACCATACTATTGATTGGGACCCAGAACACCCGTTTCTGGGTCACCTGATCACTGTGGTAGCCAATCAGAGGCTATCACAGCAATCGGTCCCTGTGAAGCCCGCCCCTGTGTTTTCTCTCTCTGTGAATGGGGATTAGTATTTGTGTTAGTGTGTTTTTTTTAGGTAGGGCAAACAAAGCAAAATGCGCACTATTGTTTTTGGGCTGTACTACTGGTATATTCAACAAATACCATACATATGTGGTATCGCTTCGATCATTTGGAACAAGAGAATTTATATTAAGTTGTTCTTTGGTGGTAGGTTATGGTAGTAACAAGAAATATACAGCTAGCTATATTTTAAAAATAGTTTTTTTTTTTTTCTTTTACTATTTTGGGCCAGTTTTCCTTTGATAATACTGGATATCTCCCTGATTTCTTTTACCACCAAATGAAAGCCCAATTTGTCCTAGAAAGAAAAATGTATAATACACCTGGATACACAAAGTAGTTATGTAGTTAAGATGATATGAACAGTTTTTTACTAACACATGTTAAAGTTACAAAATTCTGCTTGGGCATACAGTTTTTGTTGTTACACTTAGTAAAGAAGTTAAGGTCAAATTAGCGTTACTGGGTCTAAGGAGGAACATTAAGCAGTACTGGGATGGATGGTGGTCCCATCTGTTATCTAGCAGTTGTAGGAAGAGGGGGGCCTCGTCTAATGGACAGCCCTGGTTCACATTGTAGCGATTTGGCATGCGATTTGACATGTCAAAGCGCAGGCCATATTGGCGGCTTTTGACGGCAATGGCACCGTTTTGGGAATCGTAGCTTCTGTACTTTTTGGCGACTTTGGGGTGCGATTTTAATAGACATCTGTGCAGAGACCCGCACAGATGATTCTGAAATCGCCCCCGAAGTCGGGAATGAAATTGTGCGAGTTCAGCTAAACTCACACAATTTCATTCCCGCTGTCAGTGTGAACCTAGGCTCAAGTATAATTTAATGTTGGTGGAAGCTCAAGGGTGAATTAGAGTATCATCAATTAATAGTCTGGTTTGATACCATTAAGTGTATTGGAAACATACATACCGTATATACTCGAGTATAAGCCGACCCGAATATAAGCAGAGGCACCTAATTTTACCACAAAAAACTGGGAAAACGTATTGACTCGAGTATAAGCCTAGGGTGTCCATCTGCATGCCTCACTGTGCCTCACTGTGTCCATGACTAGACTGACGTTTAACATGGGAGTTTATGGAAGGGGTGCCTGGCTTTGAAAAATCGGTGATCCCCAGCCGTAGGTCCCCCAGACAAAAAACTTCACACTTATAGAGGAGAAATGGGGCTACATGTGTGCCAAGTTTGGGGTCCAGGAGACCTACGGCCGACCAGTACCGGGTCCCCAAAGTTCAAGAGATAAGGTGCAAAAAGGTGACTCGTATAAGCCGAGCGGGGCATTTTCAGCACAAAAAAATGTGCTTAAAACCTTGGCTTATACTCGAGTATATACGGTACATTTTAACAAGAAACATGGTAGCAGGAAAGAGAGGTTTAATTTTTTGCTAGTTATATGGAAGTTACTGGCAGGCTGTGGTTTGAAGTAAGGTAATTTTTATAATTGTTATAAAATTATATGTTATGTCAATTTTAAACCTGAATAACAGGAAGTTATAAGACACCAATGTATTCATGCCAAATCATATATTGCATTTTGAATTGCAACTAGTGTAAGCTCCTGAATTTTGTATTGATGTCAACTTTCTGTAGTTTCCTTTGTAGTGGAAAGGACCGAGACAGCAGTACTGGGAGCTAATCAGACATGATTCAGCACACATGTACTGGAAATGAACATGCTAAGGGTCCATGCACACTGGCTTAAAAATGTATTGTGTTTCACCTGTAGAAGCAGCTCAATGCTATCCTATGTGTCCATGCACATTCGGTTAATTTACAGGTATATTTTGAGCTCAGCGATTTAGATGCAGTTAAAAAAAAAAATTCTGGTTTGCGTTTCTGATTAGTGTTTTTTTTTTTTGCCAGAAAGCTCCAAACTCTCCTAAACCCGTCTAAAAGCTCCATGCACACTAGCATTTTTTTATGCTTAAAAAACGTTGGTAATAGCTTTGTAATGTTTTAGGAGTGGTCAAGAGCATTTGGGAGCGTTAGTGTTTTATTAGCATTTTTTGCAGTTCCTTTAAAAAAAAGGGGGGGGGGGAGCTAAAAAAAATATTTTTGTAGCATTTAGGAGCTCCAAGAAGCTCTACAAAAACATTTTTCTGCTTCTAGATGCTGAAGCTCAAAAAATGCTAATCGCCTAAAGTAGTGTGCATGGACACATCGGATAACACTGTTTAGCAAAAAAAAAATTGCTAATAACAGCTTCTAGGAGCTTAAAAAATGCTGTACATTGAGCCAAACTGTGTACGAAACTACTCCTATATGAGCGTTTTTTTTCAGCTTTTTATTTTAATTTAAAAAAAAAACAATGTGCATGGAGCCTAACAGATGAAGAAGGCATGGTGAGCAGATGAAGAAACATATTCATGTTCTGCAGCATCTTCATTGGCCAATATACAGAATCAAGCTGGCCATAGATGGATTGAATTTGGTTCCCGAAGGGACCAGCCGAATTTCGATCTGTGTGTGTCCATGCCTGTTCGACAGAAGTCAGTTGTTTGATCAACTTTTGTCGAATGGTCTTGTTGGAAAATCTTACTTGATGAGCCAGCAGCAGCTGTTGATCAGTGTTTTCTGACAGCAGAAATTGCTGCATCCACCTCACTTGTGTAAATGGAGGAATACATTTGTTTTGTGTTTGTTCAGCCCAGTGGCTGATCGAGGGGAAAAAAATGCATAATCTTTTGATGGCTTTAGGCTCACCACATATGATACAATCTGACCATACAATGTAATATCTGGACTTTCCTAAACTATTCGCTCAGTTTTTATACAATCAGGCTAGCTCTCGCACTGCATACTTGTTGATAGATTTAAAGGGGTTGTAAACCCTCGTGTTTTTTCACCTTAATGCATCCTATGCATTAAGGTGAAAAAACTTCTGGCACTGACCAGCCCCCCTTGTTTTACTCACCTGAGCCCCTTAATTCCCATGCCGGAGATTCTCGGCTCTTGATTGGATAGATTGATAGCAGCGCAGCCATTGGCTCTCGCTGCTGCCAATCAAATCCACGGGCGGAGCCAGGTCTGGCATTTTGTGTCTATAGATGCAAATGATGGACTTGGGAGCGCGCCCGCAAGGTAACCTCCAGGAAGAGTGCTTCTCCTAGGGGGTTTACTGATGTTGGGAGGAGCCCGAAGCGCCGTTGGGGGACCCCAGAAGATGATGATCGGGGCCACTCTGTGCAAAACGAACTGCACAGTGGAGGTAAGTATGATATGTTTGTTATTAAAAAAAAATAAAAAAACAAGAGTTTACAACCCCTTTTACAGGGATTGTACAGTCAGATTGTAACGTGCGTGGTGAGCATAGTGTGCTGCAATTCAGTGGAAGTTGAAACTCTGGCTATGCTGTCTGACTGGTGTGGCTAAACAAATTGGCTAAAAATAAATGCAAATCATTTGGCAGGTGAAGACTCCATAACTGTATTTCAGCTGTATCTTTACCTGCTTGCCTGGAGTACCCCTTTAAAGTGGAATTTTACTTTTAAAGCGGTTGTAAACCCTGTAAAAAACAAAACAAAAAAAATCCTGTAAGACAAAGGCATAATGAGCTAGTATGCACTGCTGCATACTAGCTCATTATGAAATACCTTAGAACGAAGCCCCCGCAGCGGTGCCCGGTCACTCCCACGCAGATTTTTTTGCTTTCTGTGTCCCCGTTAGGGAGATTCACCTTCTCTATTTGTCCTGTTTACTATTATCAAAGAAAGTGAAAAAAGAAAATCCCAATTTTTGGGTTATACCCAGAAAAGTGATAGAGGGAATATCTTCCCAAAGGGACACTAGTTCTGGTGACCTGGGAGACCCCAAGGAATTCCATTTGCAGGGATTTCCACTCACTTTCTGTTTGGCTATGGGACATGAAGTGAAGGGAAATCTCTGCATAGGGACACAGCTGGTGAAAAAAAATTCGGACAGGGGTCATTTCCCTCCCTTGCTCTATCCTGTATACAGCGCTCCCAAAACCCACTGCCCATTGGAATTAGGGGTTAAAAGCGCCCCGCTAGCGATTGAAAAGTGCCGCTTAAACAGCGCTAAATCGCCGCTAAAATGAGCGGCCCCTTAGTGCTAACGCGGACCCAGTATGAAAGGGGTCTTAGTGTGGTGTTTGCATTTGAAATCTATTGCTGTGAACCTACATCATGCGTTCAAAAGCTGTACATGCAAGTGAAACAGGCCCTTGTAAGGCTTCAAAAACGAAACCAATCCATCAGAGAAATGGCAGCAACATTAGGAGTGGCCAAATCAACAGTTTGGTACATTCTGAGGAAAGAAGAACGCACTGGGGAGCTCAGCACCATAAAAAGGCTTGGACGTCCACCGAAGACAACAGTGGTGGATGATCGCAGGATCCTCTCTATGGTAAGGAAAAACCCATTTACAACATCCAGACAAGTGAAGGACACTCTCCAGGAGGTGGGCGTATCATTGTCAAAGTCCACAATCAAGAGAAGACTTTATGAGAGCAAATACAGAGGCGTCACCACAGGGTGCAAACCATTCATAAGCCTGAAGAATAGAAAAGCCAGATCAGACTTTGCCAAAAAACATCTACGGGCCAGTTCACACCACATGCAGTCTAGTGCCTTTTTTTTCTGCATAAAAAAACTCAAAAAATAGGTTATATGGTTTTCAATGGCATAGTTCACACCACTGCCTTCAGTTCCAGTGTGTTCCAGTTCCAGAAAAAAGTAGCACATGCTGCAATTTTCCTGCACGGGACTGGAACAGTGTAAAATGCATTAAAAACTCACCTAAATGCATCCAAAAACACACTGGAACACACATGTCCTTAGGGTTAAGAAAAAAAAAAGGAACTGGACTGCATCAAAAACACACTCGAACGCTTTAAAAATGCACATGTACAAAACCATCTGGAACGCATCCGGACTGAGTTTCTATGGTCTGAACTGGCACCCTAAAAAAGCCAGACCAGTTATGGAAAAGCATTCTTTGGACGGATGAAACCAAGATTCATCTGTACCAGAATGACGGGAAGAAAAAAGTGTGGAGAAGGCTTGGAACAGCTCATGATCCAAAGCACACAACGTCATCAGTAAAACATGGTGGAGGCAGTGTGATGGCATGTGCATGCATGGCTTTCAGTGGCACTGGGTCATTGGTGTTTATTGATGATGTGACAAAAGACAAAAGCAGCCAGATGAATTCTGCAGTGTTTAGCGATATACTGTCAGCCCAGATTCGGCCAAATGCAGCAAAGTTGATTGGACAGTGCTTCACAGTACAGATGGACAATGATCCAAAACGCACTGCAAAAGCAACCCATGAGCTTTTGAAGGAAAATAAGTGGAATATTCTACAATGGCCGAGTCAATCACCTGATCTCAGCTCAATTAAGCATGCATTTTACTTGCTGAAGGTAAAACTAAAGGCAGAAAGACCCACAAATAAAGAACTGTAGACAGCTGCAATTAGAGCCTGCAAAGCATCATAAAGGTGGAAACCCAATCTTTGGTTCTAGACTTCAGGCAGTCATTGCCAGTAACGGATTGTCAACAACATAGGTCATGGACTCCGGCTCTGTGACTGGCCGGAGTTGAGTAATGTCACTCCCACATGTGCGTGGGAGCCGCCGGTCATGGCACGGGCCCTTTAGAAACGGCCGTGCCCCTTTTTTAGTGCGCATGTGCCAATGACGTCGGCGCAAGCTTATATGGTAAATATCTCCTAAACTGTGTAAGTTTAGGAGAATTTTTCCAGTACCTACAGATAAGCCTTATTATAGGCTTACCTGTAGGTAAAAGTGGTGTAACTAGGTTTACAACCACTTTTTAAACAAGCTTCAACAGGCTTTTTCTTCAGCCATGGAGTCTTGCCTGGTGAGCGTGCATACAGGCCATGGCGGTTCCGTGCATTACTTATTATTTTATTGAAACAAGTGTACCTGCTAATTCCAGCTCTTTCTGACCACAAGTGGTCATTGGCTCTTGGACAACTCTTCTGATAATTCTTTTCACTCCTCTGTCAGAAATCTTGCGAGGAGCACCTGGTCATGGCCGATTCATGGTGAAATTATGTTCTTTCCACTTCCAGATTATGCCCTCAACAGTGCTCAATGGAACATTCAGAAGTTTAGAAATCTTTCTGTAACCAATGCCATTAGTATGTTTTGCAACAATAAGGTTGCAAAGATCGAGGGAGCTCTTTGCTTTTACCTCTTTGCCTGCTCAGCGGGGATCAGCAGGTCAGTCCCCCGCTGAGCAAGCAGAGTCCCTTTTTAAACAGACAAGCCCATGTGAAAGGAGCCTAAAGCATATATATTATTGATATATGTGGCCATGAATACATACATGGACTGGTTGATCCTGTAAGGCTTGGTTCACACCTATGCCGTTTTTGCACACGTGTTTTTGTTGCGTTTTTTTTTTTGCCCATCTGACGCAAAATCAGGTACCTGTACGTCATTTGTTGAAGTGATTGTGACTGCAGCTGCACCCCGGTACCGTTTTTTTTTAGAACTGGCAGTTGGCTTTCTCATGATATCAAACGATGTGGCTAATGAGCCGCTGAGCCGTTCTCACGAGCAACGGGAGGGCACGTACCGTAGTTTGCCGCCATTCCACGAGTGCTTGAAATTTTGAAGCGTAACATGTTACGTATCTATTTACTCTGCGTAACCTCATTCTTCATAATATGCAAAAACATTTGGATAACTTTGCTTATTTAAAAAAAAGTGTATTTTTTCCCAACAAATTTTGTTTGAAAGACCCTGCGCAAATACCGTGTAACATAAAATATTGCAATGACCGCCATGGTCTTCTCTAGGGTCTTTGCTAAAAAATAATATATGTTTGGGGTTCCAAGTAATTTTTTAGAAAAAAATACTGATTTTAAATAGTAAACAACAAGTGTCAAAAATAGGCTTGGACTTGAAGTGGTTAAAAAATGCATCAGGCGTCTCCATTGAAGTATTTTAAACCAAAAATGCATTGCTTTGCGTGTAAAAAATTCACTGACCCTTTCCAAAAACGCAGCCGCTGAAAAAAAGCATAGATGTGAATGTGTCCCATAAGAAACCATGTTAAATGGACTAGTGCATTTCTGCAAAAAGCACCAAAAAAACGCGTAGATGTGAACCAGGCCCAATACCCTGTATCTGCAAGAAAGACTGACTCCAAAATTGCCTCCGGGGTTATGTTGTGGGTTGAGAGTTCAGGCACAAAGTATATGTCTTTTGAATAGCTTATTTAATCTTTACAGCACCAGCAAGCTGTCGTCATTGACACTTGCTCTAATTAAATAGAAGCAGTATTGTGTTTGTGCACTTCATATATAGTGGAGAACCTTAACCACTTCCAGCCCAAGGATGTCATAGGACGCCCTGGACTTTGAGTGGGGATATCTGAATGATGCCTGCAGCTGCAGGCATCATTCAGATATCATCTTTTACAGCCCGCGATTCTGTGTACCATAAGAACAATCATAGTGGCTGTTCAGCTGCTCGATCGTTTTTACCCGTGGCTAGGGAGTGTGGACAACTCCCCCCGCCCTCCAGTGCTTCTACCGGATCGCCCATGCCATTGGCGAGCCGGAGATGGAATCCACCACCATCGGACGTTGATCAGAGATTTCCGGTGATCGTATGGTCCCCAGTCATCTCTGTGACCTTCGGAGGCTCGGGCGCGACGTTATGACGTCACTTCCAGCCAGCGGAAGTTAACAATGCCTAGGACTCGGCTGGAAAGAAAGATGTAACGACAGGGATTAACGTCGTTTAAGTATATTCCATTCCCGAACACACATCAGCTACCAGACACTCCACAGTTAGGCGACCGCTTCCCATAGGAATAATTCTTCCAGAAAAACGAGACAACGCTCCGTGTTCAAGTCCCAAAAACAGGGAATGACTTTATTACAAGCACATGGTAACACATTTCTCTTCAAAACCCTTCCCTCCCATCCTTGGGGAACAGGGCGGGTTAAACTGTCCAATGACAATGGTCATACAGGTCAGGTGTGTTCAAACTTCTCTTTCAGTAAACAGTCTTAGCAGGAGGGGTGATTTCCCCCCCCCTCCTCACAGAAAGACACTTAGACATCCCATAATAGGCAGCCAGACGTTCTACCAGCTCCAATCCACATCATCACAAACAATGAACAGGTCTTTTAGAAGCTGGGATTCATTAGCATTACACTAGGCCGGCAGGTGATTGAAGCTGAACACATCAGTATCTCTCAATTAACCTGTTGAGTTCAGAATTAGTAAATAGTCCTTTACAGACATCCTTGGGAATATGGTGGACAAATATCACAGACCATGGTGGGGTTCTCATTCAGCCTGTGCCCCAAGTGACCCTTGTCACACATCTCCCCTTTCGGCAGGAGACTAACACAGGAGGAGACCTCAGACGGGTTGACTCTGAGGTTAGTCCATAGTTCCATTCCTCTAGTGCCTGGACAACCCATCAGCATTGCCATTTTGCTTACTGGGTCAGTAGCTGATGGTGAAGTTGTAAGGTTGGAGGACGAATAATGGAATTCAGTTCTGGGACAGTCACTTGCTTTTCTCTCTCAATGGCTCCCAAAACTTGTTGCTGGTGCTCTTGGGAAAGGTAAGGCAAAACCTGGGTGCAAATCCCATTTAACCTTTTGACAATTTCAGCCTGTTTGTGCATTTCAATGTTCAAGCCATGGGACATCTCATAATACATGACGTAGTGTCGTTGCATCTCTGATTTCTCACTGGCCAACTTGTCACATTCCAATTTTAGACTGTGATATTGTGCCTGATCTAAGGTACATGTCGGGGAAGACAGTCTTACCCAGTTCTCAGCCGCAATCAGGCCGGTTCCAGCAGCATGGGTCTGGGCACAGGTAGTCACTGGGTTGGCTTCAGCGGGGCCAATCGGGGCGTAAGCAGAAATGAGGGGGGCCAAATCATTCCCCAGTAGGACATCCGCGGGCAAGTCCTTCATCACCCCCACATTCACGTGTCCCGAACCAACCCCCCAGTCCAGGTGAACACGGGCAACGGGTAGCCGGAAGATGGTACCTCCCGCTACCCTTACGGCTACAGTGTCTCCGGTATGTTGGCTCTCTGGGATGAGGTTCTTCTGTAGTAGGGTCATGGTGGCACCAGAATCGCGTAGGCCATTGGCTACCTTTCCATTGACCCAGACAGTCTGCCTGTGTTGCTGCCGGTTGTCCCGGTTGGCTGCTTGTATGGGATCAGCCTCGTGCAAGACGCCCCAATGTTCTTCCTCCTCAACGCAGTGGGCCGCAGGCATGGATGTGTGGGGGTTCCCCCTTGCTGGCTGTCTCCATGACTGGGACTGCCTGGCTGGATTCAACGGACAGTCTGGCTTTTTTGTGCCCTAGCTGTTTACACCCGTAACACCTGATGGGTTGTGAGTAGCCCTGGGAGTTGGACCTGGGCTGCTGAGAATAAGTGGCCGCTGGAGGTGGTGCTGTAGGGTGGCACGACTGGGGTTGGTAGGCGATAGCCGGAGGGGGTGCCACTGATCGATAATCCACCCGAACTGTTGTCTTGACCACAGGGTTATCCAGTTTGCGGGCGTCTGTGTATTCGTCGGCCAAGCGAGCTGCTTCTGGCAAGGTGAAAGGTTTTCGGTCCCGGACCCACTCTCTGACTTCCAGGGACAGTTTGTCAAAGAAGTGCTCCAGCAGGAACACCTGCAGCACCTCTTCCCCGGATTCTGCTTGGCATCCAGCGACCCAGTGGGATGCAGTGCGGTGTAGGCAGCATGCCCACTCGGTATACGAGTCTCTAGTCTGCTTGCTCGTTTCTCTGAACCGCCTCCGGTATGCCTCCGGTGTGACGGCATACCTGGCCAAAAGTGCTTCTTTTACCAGTCCATAGTTCATAATATCCTCGTCTGGGATGGCCCTGAACGCTTCACTGGCCCGGCCGGACAATTTCCCAGACAAAATGGTAACCCATTCCTCTGTGGGCACCCGGTGTAGGGCACATTGCCGTTCAAAATCAGCAAGGTACCCATCAATCTCCCCTTCAGTTTCAATGAAATTTTTAAAAGCAGCAAAATGTATCTTTCTCCATTCAGTTGGTGGTGCTCTAACTTCTGCTGCTGCAGCACCTCTTTTTGGTAGCAAATTTACGTCCACAGCCGCTATAACTCGGTCTATGATCTCCGCTGTAGGGTTAGGACCATAATGTGCCAGTCTTATGTTAACAGCCCGATCAAAACTTGCCTCTTCGGGTGTCCTGTCTGTTACGCTGGGCCTTTCGGTTCCATCCATTTCGACTAGTTCTCTGATAATGTCCCTCTTCTTATGGTTGCTGGCCGGTCTGCCCCGGTTCTCTAGTAAGTCCTTGAGGGTAGAGTGCTTTAGCCGTTCATACTGTGCCTCCATTGGCCTGTGTCCTCTTGTAGCTGTCCTTCCGGCTGTGGGAATCAATCCGCTGCTTGCCACCAATGTAACGACCGGGGTTAACGTTGTTTAAGTATATTCCATTCCCGAACACACATCAGCTACCAGACACTCCACAGTTAGGCGACCGCTTCCCATAGGAATAATTCTTCCAGAACAAATGAGACAACGCTCCATGTTCAAGTTCCAAAAACAGGGAATTATTTTATTACAAGCACATGGTAACACATTTCTCTTCAAAACCCTTCCCTCCCATCCTTGGGGAACAGGGCGGGTTAAACTGTCCAATGACAATGGTCATACAGGTCAGGTGTGTTCAAACTTCTCTTTCAGTAAACAGTCTTAGCAGGAGGGGTGATTTCCCCGCCCTCCTCACAGAAAGACACTTAGACATCCCATAATAGGCAGCCAGGCGTTCTACCAGCTCCAATCCACATCATCACAAACAATGAACAGGTCTTTTAGAAGCTGGGATTCATTGGCATTACACTAGGCAGACAGGTGATTGAAGCTGAACACATCAGTATCTCTCAATTAACCTGTTGAGTTCAGAATCAGTAAATAGTCCTTTACAGACATCCTTGGGAATATGGTGGACAAATATCACAGACCATGGTGGGGTTCTCATTCACCCTGTGCCCCAAGTGACCCTTGTCACAAAAGACATCGTTCATTTTTTTATTTCTTTTTTATCTCGGTCTTTCCAGCCTGAAGGAGAGATCTGGGGTCTTATAGACTGTAATCAGGAATAAAAGTAATCAAAGATATAAATCGAAAGAGAAAGTTTAAAAAATTTTTTTTTTTTAAAGGGGTTATAAACCTTTGTGTGTTTTCACCTTAATGCATCCTATGCATTAAAGGAACACTAAGGGCAATTTTTTTTCTTCTAAATAACAAACATGTTATACTTCCCTCCACTGTGCAGCTGGTCTTCTGGGGTCCCTCGGCGGCTGTCTGGGCTCCTCCCCCGCTAGAACTATCCACCTTCATACGAGCTCTCTTGCATGGTGGATAGTTCTTGCGGGAGCACTCTCGTGATACAGCCGGCGGCTATAGCCGCTCACTGTATCACTCGGCCCCGCCCCCCGGCACGCTGCGTCATTGGATGTGATTGACAGCAGTGTGAGCCAATTGCTGCGCTGCTTTCAATCAACCAATGAATGAGCCGAGAAGTCAGCACGTTCACGGCGCGGGACTTTCGAGGGGTCAGGTAAGTAAATGGGGGCTCGGGGGGGGGGGCACTTATACACAGATGTTTTTTCACCTTAATGCATAGAATGCATTAAGGTGAAAAAACTTGTACCTTTACAACCCCTTTAAGGTGAAAAAACACCTTGCACTCTCCGGCCCCCCCGAGGCCCTGTTTTACTTACCGGCGGCGCGCTCGCGACCCTGCAGTCATCCCCGTGAGTCGGACTCGATCACCGTGGGGATCCCCGTGATCGTCTCACGGAGGGATAGAGCGGAGAGGTGTTGGTGTAAACACATGTCCCCGCTCGCCTACTGACACTGTCACCGATCTCCGCTCAGAGCGGAGATCGGTGACGTGTCACTCGTAGCCACGCCCCCTAACAGTGAGAATCACTCCCTTAGGCACACTTAACCCCTTCAGCGCCCCTAGTGGTTAACCCCTTCACTGCCAGTGTCATTTTTACAGTAACCAGTGCATTTTTATTGCACTGATCGCTGTAAAAATGACAATGGTCCCAAAAATGTGTCAAAAGTGTCCGATGTGTCCGCCATAATGTCGCAGTCATGAAAAAAAATCACTGATCGCCGCCATTACTAGTTAAAAAAAAAAAAATTATAAAAATGCCATAAAACTATCCCCCCCATTTGTAAACGCTATAACTTTTGCGCAAACCAATTAATAAACGCAGATTGCGATATTTTTTTTTTTTTTTTTTTTTACCAAAATGATTGTAGAAGAATACGTATCGGCCTAAATTGAGGAAAAAAAATTATTTTTTGGGGATATTTATTATAGCAAAAAGGAAAAAATATAGAATTTTTTTAAAAATAGTCGCTCTATTTTTGTTTATAGCGCAAAAAATAAAAACCGCAGAGGTGATCAAATACCACCAAAAGAAAGCTCTATTGGTGAGAAAAAAAGGACGTCAATTTTGTTTGGGAGCCACGTCGCACGACCACACAATTGTCAGTTAAAACGACACAGTGCCGAATCGCAAAAAGAGGCCTGGTCTTTATGCTGCATATTGGTCCGGGGCTTAAGTGGTTAACTGAAGCAACTTTACAGGAAAAGAAAATAGTTTACTCAGGCAAACCCCTCCCTCCCACAGAGCTGATTATTCTGTGATTGGCCACAGCCAAAGTCGCCTGTCCTGGAGGAAACTTTAAGTTGCTCCAAGTCGCGCTGAAGTCGCCTTGCAAAGTCACGCTGTAAGTTGGGTTGCCCCTGTGTGAACCGGCACTAACAGAGGATTAGAAGAAAATAGAATTCACATCATTCTGTGGCCATTTATGTAAACTTTATGTAAACTTTATGTAAAGTTTGGATTCTCCCAGTAAAGCTCACATGGGATCACATAAGAACCAAATATGATTATTATTACTTGCACATTAACATTAACAAATGCCTGGGGCTGACCCCAAGTTCTTGTTACCTGTAGTATTTTTGGGTTGTTAATGAGTTACATGTGCATGCAGGAGATCACACACAATATACTGTATGGGGCATGTAGTAGAGTGTGGGACAGTCTTAGTTGTAGGTATTTTTATTATTTTAATAAAGCCCTTTCATTTTGGTACACAGTTGCTTCATGCAGGATTTTGGTACTATGTTGTAGTGTGTACTATATATTTAATTTAAGGGATTGTGGCAGCCCCAAATAGAGGGAGTAACAGGGTGGATATAAATCAATGATTTTTTTTATTTTATTTAATTAGATTTTTTATTTGTATTTTTTATCAAATTTATTTTAACCACTTCACCGCTTTTTTTGCAATTCGGCACTGCGTCACTTTAACTGACAATTGTGCAGTCGTGCGACGTGGCTCCCAACAAAATTTACGTCTTTTTTTTCCCCACAAATTTTCTTTTGGTGGTATTTGATCACCTCTGCGGTTTTTATTTTTTGTGCTATAAACAGAAATAGAGCGACAATTTTGAAAAAAATTTAATATTTTAAAAAACAATTTTTTTCCTCAGTTTAGGTCGATACGTATTCTTCTACATATTTTTGGTAAAAAAAAATTGCAATAAGCGTTTATTGATCGGTTTGCGCAAAAGTTATAGCATCTACAAAATAGGGGATAGTTTTATGGCATTTTTATTATTATTATTTTTTTTTTTTACTAGTAATGGCGGCGATCAGCGATTTTTATCGTGACTGCGACATTATGGCGAACACATCGGACACTTTTGGCGCTATTTTGGTACCATTCACATTTATACAGCGATGAGTGCTATAAAAATTGATTACTGTGTAAATGTGACTGGCAGTGAAGGGGTTAACCACTAGGGGTTAAGTGTGTCCTAGGGAGTGATTCTAACTGTTAGGGGCGTGGCTACGAGTGACACGTCACTGATCGCTGCTCACCATGAGAGGGAGCATACGATCAGTGTCACTAGGCAGATACTTGTTTACACTTGTTCTGCCGTTCTGCAGCTCTGTGACCCAATCGCGGGACACTGGCGGACATTGAGTCCCCGGGTCCCGCGGGCACAGAGCTTGCAGCAAGCTCGCGCATGCCGCCAGCTGGGCGCGCACGGAGGCAAATTCAAAGTGACATAAATATACGCCGATTTGCCTGTCCGTGCCATTCTGTCGATGTATACAGTAGTGTATTTAGGTTTTGTGCTGCCCTAGGCCTGACTAAACTCGTGCACCCCCTAATTTAAATATGACCCACCCCTTCCTGTCAAGGCCACAGACCCTGCTGTTTAAAAACCCGCCCTGAAAATTTTGAGTGGGGATACTAGTTCTCAGGGCCTGGGGGGGGGGGGGGAATGGAGTCCCTTAATTTGCATAGATTTCCTCTCACTTCCTGTTTGACTATGGGGCAGGAAGTGAAGGGAAATCTCTGCAATGGGACAGGGATGGTAAAAAAATATACTGACCAGGGCTATAACCTTCAAAAAAAGTGTTGCCTATAGTTCTACTTTAAGCACAAATTTCTGATAATTTTATGGAGAGGACTAAGAAGATATAACCATGCCAATGGTGCAGCAGAAAACATATAGTACAGTGAGGAAGGTTTGTGGTCCAGGATGATAGGACAGTCAAAATTAGAAGCACCGCCACTCCCCCCCCCCCCACACACAGTTGCGGAATGCAGGCGGCCCGCATACCGGAAGCAGTGCGGCCGCTTTATGGGGGCGCTAGACTCAATTGCCTCTCTGCCCAGTCCCTCCCATAAGACTGGCGCTACACTAACAGTGTAACGCAAGCCGACGGGGACTCTTTCCGTGCTGCCCCCCAGCAAAGTGCTGCCCTAGGCCTGGGCCTTGTTGGCCTAGGCCAGGATACAGCGTTGGATGTATATCCACGTGAGCCGGTCCTTAAGTGGTTAATAAAATGCTTTTGGAGTAAAAATCTATCTAAAGATAGTTTTCAATTTAAGATACATTAATAATTTATTTTATTTAGCATGAAATGGAGCTTATGTAGCATGAGGCAGTATATTCTGCAATATTTACATTTTTGGTAAACTCTTTCAATGAATCCAAGCTCTGCAAACTGAGATAACATGCACTGCATTGATGCATTCACACAATTAACCATGAGATAAAATAAAGTTCAGGAATATTCCTTTATCCCGTTGTTTTGCAAATCTATGTACTCTACAAACTGTATGATTGAATCGGTTCTGATAGTGCTGTTTTACTAACCTGCCACTAAGAGCCGGTTCACACTGGGGCGGCACGACTTTGGGGGCGACTCGGCAAGGCGATCTCAAGACGACTTGAGAGGTGACTTGCAAAATGACTTCTGTATTGAAGTCAATGCAAGTCGCCCCGAGTCACCCCCAAAGTCGTACAAGAACCTTTTTCTAAGTCGGATTGACTTGCGTTGCTCCTATTAGAACGGTTCTATTGAATAAAGTGGAGCGCGACTTGTCAGGCGGCTGAGTCGCCTGACCAGTCGCCCCTATGTGAACCGGCTCTTATTATTTTGTTTGCAAATAATAAAGATTGAGTCCTTACATTTAAAGAGTACCTGTCATTTCAGATCCATCATGGCAGCGCCTGTTAGTGGGCATCCACTCACCTGCTGCCACGTCCCTCACCTTGTTGTATCACTGCCGCATCACCAGCCATCCCATTAAAGTGAATGGGACTGTTGGTGAGTCACCAGCGGGATAGAGGAGGAGCCGCTGTGGGACAGAGAATGACAGTTGCTCTTTAAAAATTATGATTTAAATCAAGCCTTTTTGCTAGTGATTTAAATTGTGATTTAAATTGACTTGATTTAAATCAAATCCACTCTGGGGGGTAGTGCGTAATAATGTGTCTAACAAAACAAGATTTTTAAGCCCTTGTTCACGACTTTAAATCCAACATCCCTGCACGACTTAACAGAAGTCAATACAAGTCGTTATAAAGTTGCAGTAGTGCAGGAACCTTTTTCTAAGTCAGTGCGACTTGAATCGCACCGATTAGAACAGTTCCATTGCCGTTAATGGGGTGCAACTTGTCACGTGGCAGTGTGAACCAGGGCTAAAAATGGCTTAAATGTTACAGTTCACACAGTGTAATATCATCGCTTTTCTAGAGCAAAACAAAAAATGTTTATACTGTGTATTAAAATGAATTGTGACTATAGGATATACAACTACACACACATGCTTATGGTTTTACTAAAATTTTATTTTAATTGATCTCTCTGTTTTACTTTTTTTTTTTGTTTATTTATTTCTTCCAGATGATGAGCTGGTGATAAATCCCAAAGTTTTTCCACATATAAAGCTTGGAGATATTGTAGAAATTGCTCATCCCAATGATGAATATAGGTGAGGAGCATTCATGGTGACCAAGGTGGATGTACAGTTACGGAGTCCAGGCATTTATAATCTCTGGTCTTTTGTCCTCCCCTATCCAAAGCAATCAACTGATTTTTTTATTTTATTATTTCTCTGGGTCAGGGAAGTGGCTTGACTTTCTACTTCTAGAACCTGGTGGTGACAGATAATGAACACCTGTGGTTTAGGGGTTCTTTTGGAAAATAGCACAATGTGAAAGATCAGAATGTCTGGTACTTTTATGGCAGATTAGATCATATTTTAAGTTAATGGTAAAGAGTGACAAAGAAAGAGAGGACTTTTTCTGTGGCTGTACCTAGAAAAGGGAAGGACAGAGCAAAGGACTAATATCCAGTGTTGTCTATAGGCTCCTTGCAGCTGATTTTTTTTTTTTTCAACCTCATTACTAACTTCTCATTGCTCTGCACTGTGCCCCTGTGTGGCACTAGCTGTTTTTGGAGAGAAATGGCACTTTGCAGCTTCATGTCAGAGCTAATCCATGATGACTGGTGATCTGATAACAGGTAATATTTAAAGTGATTGTAAAGGCTCGTTTTTTTTTTTTTTTTAAATAACAAACATGTCATACTTACCTCCACTGTGCAGCTCGTTTTGCACAGAGTGGCCCTGAACATCCTCTTCTGGGGTCTCTCTGCGGCTCTCGTTGCTCCCCCCGCATCAGATAACCCGGCTAAGAGAAGCGCTCTCCCGGGCGGTTACCTTGCGGGCGCAACGGCAAAATGCCGCTGCTGGATGCACTGGCCTTTTTTTTTTTGCCTATATACTCCCCTAAATGCCTGGGTATACATAGACACATAGGGGTTATTTACTAAATCTGGAGCAGCTCTGCATAGAAACCAATCAGCTTCCAGGTTTTTGCAAAAGCTTAATTGAACAAGCTGAGGTTATTATTATTATTATACAGGATTTATATAGCGCCAACAGTTTGCGCAGCGCTTTACAACATCAGGGAAGACAGTACAGTCACAATACAATTCAATACAAAGGGATCAGAGGGCCCTGCTCGTTAGAGCTTACAGTCTAGAAGGGAGGGTAGAAGCTGATTGCCTACAATGCACAGTTGCACCAGATTCTGAGTGCACCTGTTTTGGTAAATCTCTTCCATAGGCTTACATGCGGACCTTTGAGGCAGGAATTTCAGATGAACCTAGGAGCAGCAGAAAAAAACGTCCAGTGTGAATGAGGCCTTCTGGCCACTTTGTGAGGAGTAGCTATAGATAAATTGTAACTTTGTTTTAATACTTGTATAAAACATTACTTCATAGCTGTAATGTTTCCAGTGAGGAAACACAAGGTATTTTTTTATAATAACATTTTGTTTAAAGTGGAAGCAAACTTCCATCTCTTGTTTTTAGCTATAGGTAAGCCTATCATAAGGCTTATCTATAGGTAGTATAAATATCTCCTAAATGTGCGCAGTTTAGGAGATATTTACTGTACATGTAACCAGTGACCTCACTGGCGCATGTGCTCTGAAGAAACAGCCACCCATGCCATTTCTTCAGAGCCCTGTGCCATGAACAGCGGATCCCGTGTGCATGCATGAGAGTGACATCATCGCGACTCCGACCAGTCACAGAGCCGGAGTCTACAAACCCGGAAGCAAGACAGGTGAAGATGAGAGCGCCTACAGTGCTGACATCTCAGCGCTGGAAGAGCTTTGTTTAAAGGTAAGTTTAACATAACATGCTAGTATGCGATGCATACTAGCACATTATCACATTACCTTGCTGGTACAAAAATAAAAAATAAAATGTCCAGCGTTTTACAGCTGTCCTTTAGGGGACATTTAAAAAAAAAAAATTCCCTTACAGTGCATCTTCTATTTCCAACGTTAATAAAAAGTATCAATTACTGTATTTATTGGCGTATAACACTCACTTTTTTAACCTGAAAATAGAGGGTAAACTGTGCCTGCGTGTTATACGCAGGGGGCTGTGGAAAGTTTTTTTCCTGAAACTTCCCTCTTAAAGTTAGGGTGCGTGTTATACGCCGATAAATACGGTAAGTACAATGGGCAATCTTAAACTTTAAAAAGAGACATCCGTGGTGGACTAAAGAGGAGCTCCAGGCTCCCCCCAAAAAATTTATTAAAAATCAGCAGCTACAAATACTGTAACTGCTGAGTTTTAATATAAAGACACTTGCCTGTCCAGGGATCCCACAATGTCTTCACCCAAGTTGGTTCTTCATTCAGTTTCAGGTGCAAACGCCGGCATCCTAAAGTGGTTCTAAACCTCTCTGTGTCACTTTTACCTACAGGTAAGCCTATAATAAGGCTTACCTATAGGTACTGTAAATATCTCCTAAACGTGCGCCGTTTAGGAGATATTTACCTTGATCATTGGCGCATGCGCTGTGAAAAAACACCCCTCCATGCTGTTTCTTCACTAGCAAGTGCCGTAACTAACAACTCCCGCGCGCATGCGCGGGAGTGACGTCATGCGACTCCGAACAGCCACAGAGCCGGAGTCCGCCCCAAAAGGAAGAGGGGCGTAGATGGATGCAGGGACATCGTGGGCTTCATTTGCAGGTAAGTGCCAAATAATGGGCTAGTATGCGATGCATACCGTGATGCATACTAGCCCATTATGTTTTTACTTTGCAGGGGAAAATAGAGGAAGTAAAACCCATCAGGGTTTACTTCCTCTTTAAGTAAGGGAAACCGGCAGCCGATTTTCAACTGCGTATGCGTGAGCCGAGAAATGCTTTGTGAATGGTCCCCGCAGCCTTCTGGGACCTGTGATGTGTTCCAAAAGGCTGCGGGGGACAGAGGGGGGGAGTTAAACTTCTGGCTTAGATCACTGCAGCGCTTCTGACTGGAAGTGGATAGTGGCAAATGTGGTAGTGAAGGGGGTAGAATGCATACAAGCAGAACTTCCCCTTTGGGGTAAAGTTCCGCTTTAAAACTCCATGCACACTGGCTTAAAAAACGTTGCTTCTACAGGAGTTTTGTGTTCTGCCTGTAGAAGCAGCTCAATGTTATCCGATGTGTTCATGCACATTAGGACAATTACAGGCATATTTTGAGCTCAACGTTTAGAGGCAGAAAAAAAAGCCCTTCTGGTTTGCGTTTCCGATTGGAGCCTACAGGCAGAAAAAAAACTTAAAACTCTCCTAAACTCGTCTAAACTTTGTACAAAAAAAAAGCTTTTTTTAATCCCAAGAGAACCGACTTTTTTTAAGCCCAGTGTGCATGGAGACTAAAAGAAGTAGAAAGGAAAGCTGTCTTTGAGGGCAATTAGGCAGTTTTTATCACCGTAGACTAAACCTTTCTGATTGGTTGCTAAGTGCAACTGTTTACACTTCTTAACAAAATAAGACTGTAATAGCTTCTCTAATAAAATATTGCAAAGAGCTATGTAGCGGGTATATGCTTCCCTATTTTTAAATCTGGTGGGGAAACTGTGATGTATGGTTCCCTGGCGCTGTCACTTTGGGCCCGGGGGTTGAGCCATCGTTGCTGTGGCGTACCTCTTTTTGGCCTCTCTCAGCGGTTGTATGGTGAGGGGGGAACCCGCCGTGCTTGCTGGGAGGGGGTATAAAGGGGGCGGCCATTTTTGGTGGCGGGAGTCGAGTCCCGGGCACCTTCAGCCTGAGGGTGGTGGTTCGTGTCGGTCCCCTAGGCGGCTTAGGCCTAGAGGACGTTCGGAGGTCGTGTTCCATCCCAGGCACCTTTAGCCTGGGGTGAGGTACTCGGATGGAGGTCTGGAGCTCAGTGCCCAACACTGAGTTCCGCGAGGGAAGGAGATCCTAGGGAACCCCGGGAGTGGGTACCCAAATCCGGAAGGCGTAATGGACCGGTGGGAGATACCTGCTTGAAGACCTGGTGCAGCATATTGCCAGTGACAGGTGGGCCTCTCATCGGAGACCGCCTGGAAGGAAATCCCCCCCCTCGCTCGGAGACCGCATCCCACTTTCAGGGAGGAAAGTGGAGAGTTCATTGTGTCTGGGCCTACTCGCATCCACACCTCCTTGTCTGTTCTGTTCTCTAAGGGAGTCCAACTGATTGTGTTCACTTTTGCATTGAGAAGAATAAAGGAGTGTTGGACTTTAATGGTGTGGGGCTCGTTTTCTGGCAGACATTGTTCAAGGTAACTCTCTTTGGAGGTTCCAGGTGCAGAACACCGACCCGAAGGTAAAATAAGAACTTTGCTTACACCACACAAACATCTGCGGTGAAGGCTTGGCGTGGTGACCCTGCACTCTCTCCTCTAAGGTACCCCTAGACAAGAGATAGACGAGCTGATAAGAGAGAGGAGAGAGAGGAGGCCGCTACAGCTATGAGAATTACACAGTACAAGTCAGAAATGATCTCGGGTTTTGTTGCTTCTTATTGTACTGCACTAGCTTTTTTACATTTTCCATGCTATAACCTTTTTTTTTTTCTTTTTCTAGCAACTTTTGTTTTGCAGCATCTGTAAATTTGTTGATCACATTTTGTATTTTGACAGCCCTCTGTTATTGCAAGTGAAATCATTGAAGGAAGATTTACAGAAAGGTAGTCTCTATATGACTTGCTTATACCTCAGTTTTATTCCATTTTGGTCCTTCCTTGCTTCTGTAGCCAACTAACCTGTCACTTTCTGTGCAGAAACTGTCAGCATTGATCAGACAGTGGCTCAAGTTTTTCGCCTTAGGCCGTACCAGGATGTTTATGTTAACGTAGTTGCCCCAAAGGTAAATTCATAGACTCCTTATCTGATATCCTTTTATTCTGCCTTTAAATATTATAATACTGTACTTTGATTACTTGGATGTTACATGGAAACATGCTTATTTTTTTTTTACTTGTACTAACGATTAGGAGACTCTACATTAGTTAAATTCCATCTTCCAGTGCCCCACCATATCTGGATGAATATTCTGTGTCCCCTTATGCTGATTGGGTATGCCTATTTTCCTCCAACACACTTTGTGTGGTGGGTTTATAAACTATACCGTATATACTCGAGTATAAGCCAAGTTTTTCAGCACTTTTTTTTGTGCTGAAAATGCCCCCCTCAGGTTATACTCGTCACCTTTTTGCGCCTGATCTCCCGGATTTGGGGAGCCGGTACCAGCTGGCCGTAGGTCCCCTGGACCCCAAACTTGGCACACATGTAGCTCCACTCTTTCTCTACAAGTGTGCAAAGTTTTTTTGTCCGGGGGACCGACGGCCGGGGAGCACAGATTTTTCAAAGCCGGGCACCCCTTTCATAGACTCCCATGTTAAACGTCAGTCTAGTCATGGACACATTGAGGCATGCCCATGGACACAGTGAGGCATGCAGATGGACACCCTAGGCTTATACTCGAGTCAATACGTTTTCCCAGTTTTTTGTAGTAAAATTAGGTGCCTCAGCTTATATTCGGGTTCGGCTTATACTCGAGTATATACGGTAAATGGCCAAAAAAATGCCAACCTCATGGCATATATGAGGAGAGTACTAATACTATTTAGATTCTTGTTAATGAAACTGTAAAAGGAAAGGAAATCATTTGGTTAGATGATGCAGTTAACAATAAAAGAGAAGATACCTATTTTGTGTTTATATGTCTTTAGGATGCGACACTTGATCTTGTGGAGCTGACTTTTAAGGATCAGTACATAGGACGAGGGGACATGTGGAGACTGAAAAAAAGCTTGGTGAGTTGTGAAAGCAACACACTCACGGAGATAAATGTACTTTGTTTTTCTTAACCATTAGGCCTGGTTCACACTAGTGAAATTTCAGATGCAACTTGAGTTCCACAGAATCGCATAGCAAGGGATATCATTGTTTTCAATGGTGTCCATTTACATCAATGCGACTCAGCATGGTGCGATTGTGGAAAATGTTCCTGCACTACTTTGGTGCAATTCCAGTGTGATTTTGGCACACTAGAATATACTGACCTTATCAAAGTTGCATCCACGTAGCACTACGTAATCGCACTGAAATTTGGATCAAAATCATATCACAGCAGTGTGAACCTAGCCTTAATACTGTTTGATAGAAAACTATGACTGCCATAATAAATTAGGAACAACTCTTCCATTTGCAGGTGAGCTCTTGTGCGTACATTACTCAAAAGGTGGAATTTGCTGGGATCAGGTAAGCTGGCTTTCCTTTTGCATGTGGCACCTTGGACCATTTAAGCAGGGTATACACGCGGATTATTTTTTGTTCAACCAATGGTGGAATGGAGAAAATTCACAGATCCCGCATCAACACAAACGACATTGATGCAAGGATCTCTCCCTTGTCTTTAATATAGTGATCAGTGTGGCTGCAAGCACTAAACGAATGCTGTTTTTCCAGCATGACTGTTGGACAGAAGCCAGTTGTCAGACCAGTTGCTGTTAGACAGCGGTACACACATACCTGTTGAACCAGCCAACTTTCGGTACGTGTATACCCAGATTTGAGTGAACTACGTTCTTCCTCCCTTTTGGCCAGGACAGTGAGAGGTTATTTTTAAAATTTTATGTATAGCTTTTCTATACACAACCTAGTTAAAAAATGTACATCCAAACAGAGGTAAGATCGCTCATGATTCCTGTCTAGTGGAATCAGAAGCTAAAGTTTAATTTTTATTACCATTAACTTTAAGTTGTAGTTCAATTTACATATTCTCAAAAGTAATCTCTATATGCTATTTATGCTGCAGTCTGATTGCGTGTAGCCTTGACTATTACATTTGGCTATCTGGATAATCTGGGTGTACAAGAAAGATACAACTACTATTATTTATTATATTATTATTTATAATACTATATATGCCTAGATCTAATGAGAATCGGTGGGAATACAAGATTCACCAGCTGATCAGCAGCTCATTGCCTGGTAATTTCATGCACAACAGTGTGTGTTTCAGAGCTTTTGTTCACCTTTATGATGAGTAAGGTTATTGTTCACATATTGTACTGCAGAGTACATGGGTGTACACAGGAATGCAGGCCTATTTTTTAACTGCTAATGTATGCTGTAGTCCTGATTTGTTATGTGTGTGAATGATATAGAGATGACTAGAAGCTGCCAACTATGCACACAAATGAAAAAGCAAGCTCTAAAGTGTGTATCTGCCTAATCAGACCAGTTAACATCCGCTTCAGCATCTCTGCACACATTTATCAGAACCGGCCGATGTCTCCCTTCATTCAGCCTGTGTGTAGGGGGCTTTACAATGACTTGTCCCAACACAGCGTGAGTTATACCTCATCAACACACAATGCAGGAAGGTGGTTTCTAAATTTTAACCTTTTTGTCAGGACAGTGTTTAAATCTAGTTTACAGCTGATAATCAAGAACTGCAAACATAGTACAGACAGGTTTAATTATGGTAAATTATACTCCCTAGCCACATTCTAAATGTTGCAAAGCAGGGACAGCATGAATGGAATGTTTAACAAGTAAAAAGCACATAAAAATGTAAAAAGCAATTTTTGTTTAATTTTATTTGTTGTGCTATGTTAATGGGAAAATGGGACAAATATAAAGTAAGTGTTATCCCAATTTGGCTTCAAAAGTGCAAATACACTTTAAAAACAAACCTAAGAAAATTTGATGGATGCCAATGTTTACCTCCTTTTGAAAAACTAGTTTGCTTAACCAACAGATCTTAGAAAACCACATTTCCTTATTAAGGTAACACCATTGTCTGTTACATTTGTCATACTTCAGCTACCTTATATTAAAAGATATTTTATCTGAAAAGGCTGCCCAAGCTTTATTATAATGAAACAATTTGAAGGCAGCAAAATAGATGTACATTTTACAAAGCGATATATATACTCCTCGTTCTAATAATGCTCCAGAAACGGTTCTCTGAATATTGAAATGATGACATATTACAACATAGTATTATCTTCTTAATGGCAGAGCACAAGCTGGAGAATTATGGGTAAAGAGTGAAAAGGTGACCTGTGGATACATTAGTGAGGACACGCGGGTGTGTATACATTTTTATACCTTTTATAACATTCATTTGTTTGACTTCATGTAATGATTCTACATTGCCTCTCTCTCTCTCTCTCTTCTTAGGTCGTGTTTCGTTCTACTTCTGCCATGGTGTATATATTTATACAGATGAGTTGTGAGATGTGGGACTTTGATATTTATGGTAATGGTTTTGTCACTTTAGATCAGCTTTTCCCAACCTTTGTACCCTGAAGGAACCCTCAAAATAATTTTGAGATCTCGGGGAACCCATGCTAAAAATGATTATATCTACATTTTATGCTAAAATTGCATAAACTAATGTTGTTGAAAGTTTTAAATTAAAGAATAAAAAATATGACATACCTAGAAGATTTGACAACCAGAGCAGAATCATTTACAACACCCAGTGTGTCAATAATAATCATTACATTGAATGTCAGTGGGAAATTGTCCCAATATGATGGAAGTCACTGTAAGTGGGAGATTAATATGTCATTGTTCACTGCTCAAGGAACCCCTTGAAAGCTCTGGATAAACCCTAGGGTTCCCTGGTTGACAAAAGCCTGTTTTAAATTATTCTGGTTCTATAAACTTCGAATTGGAATTACTGAAGACTATGCTTATGGCCTAATACGAGATTTTTTATTACTAGGGTTACATGTTTCTAAGGCTAAAAGCTGAACTCCATGCAAACGTCTAAATTTACAAATTTAATAGATACAAGAAGCTTTTTACCTGTTAAAGGGTTTGTATTTCTGTACATTTATTCCTGAGATTTTTACCCAGCCGTGCCAGACAGCACAGCCAGCCTGTGAAGTGTATTTAAAGCCTTGTTTTAGATTTGGATAGAGTAGGGAGGGGTTAGAACCCCCCCCTCTCAGATTCATTCTTTTCTGTTCGTATTTAGATAGGGAGATTTCGCTATTTCGCTCCACTTTCTGCCCTAGAGATGCAATAAGAAGCAAGAAGAAAGTTATTTCCTTTCTTAGTTGTCATCAGAACAGACCCCCCCCCCCCCCCCCCAATCAGAAGATTTACCCTTGCTGCTTGTTTTAGTGACAACTCAAAATTTGGGATTTTCAGTCCCTCTCTGTCACAGTGAGCAATGTCACTACCTTACATTGTAGCAAACTGTAATTTTGTCAGTGTTGTCACATGAAAAGATATAATAAAATATTTACAAAAATGTGAGGGGTGTACTTACTTTTGTGAGATACTGTATATAGAGTGTTGTGTTCTGGCAGTGGGATCGTAACCTCCCTTTCCATACCCAGAACAAAATCGAGCTGGACTGAGTTATGCTCAGCCTTTTTACAGGGAACTTTATATTCTATGAATAAATATAAAGCTTCCTCTGATTGGCTAAGGTGGAGAGGCAGGCAGAGGACGTCACGAGTAGATTTTTAATGTGACTGAACACAGTTAATAGCATTATCAGTGACTTTAGTGTTATCCCTTAACTTAGTATTTTTTGTGTTAACCATTTGTGTATGTCTAGCAAAAAACTTTTTTTTTTTGACCAACATGAGGAAGTGTTGCAGGTAATTTTTTATTGTCCCTGTCCCTCTGGGAAGATTTCCCTTCACTTCCTGTCTTGGAGAGAAATTCTCCCAAAAGTAAGCATAAATCCCATCGTAGACAGTTGTCACTAAAATATTTGTACCTATTGGATGATTTTACCTCTCACCTTGCTCTGGTAAGAACTCTGATTTTTTTTGTCTCACAAGGACGCATAGAGGGGTAAATCTACCTTCAGGGACACAGATGGGAAAAAAAACCTTAAACAAACTTCTAACACTTTTTCTTTCTTTATCCCCCCCAAAAAAATGCCTGTACAAGCACTTTAAGAAACTGGGTTTTAAATGTCTGAGTCGTTATGGTTACCTCTTTTGGAGGTGCTGGGCTGTTTCTCTACATTATCAAGTTACAAGAAAGTGAATGACTAAACCAGCCAACTTTTATCTAACGCTAAGATGTTAGTTTCAGGCGGACTTGCAGTTTTTTCTGGTGTGTGAGGTGATTATTGCGTGCGCGATTGGCGCTGTTTGAGGTGGTTATTGCGTGCGCCATTGGGGCTCATTAGAGCTTTGAATTTCGCGCTCGGCGGCCATCTTGGCGTTCAGTGGCGCAGTTATGGCTGCGGCGGCAGCCATTTTCTTGTGGCCGCCGCGCATTTATTTCTGGCGGCGGCGCGAATCCCCTCACAATCTCCTCACAGACTGAGCGGTCCTTAAGGGTTGGTGGGTCCTCCCGGGTATCCCAGCCTCAGTGTAGCCAGTGGGTGGACTGTATATTCACTGTATAGTGTATAAGGTCTCAGAGGGTGGCGTTATGGAGTCTGATACACTTGCCTGGGGCAACTGGCAGTGCTGCACAGTTAAACATGTTCATATGTTTCCTGCACCTGCGGTCCTTATGGACCAGTTGTCAGCAGTCCTGGAATCATTCCTGTCAGAATGGAAGCGGTGTGCGAGCAAAAGGAGCTATAAGCCCCCTCCCCCCACAAAAATCTTTACTGAAGGGGTGCTCTGAGTCAGATATGGGCCTAGCTACTATGCTCAGGACCCTACCTCCTGAATATTTAATGTTTATGAACAGGACATTCCCTTGTGAGGAAGACTCCAGTTCTGTGTCAGTGAATGACAGGGCGCTTGTAAGTGATCTCATTGATGTGAGGAACACTCTCAAGCTGGAATTGCTGTGACAAGCCTTTCTTTTACACAGTTTCCTCACTGTTTTCCTCACGCTGCCTCAAGAGCAGCATGGATGAGGGAGGACTTTATTCATTTATGTATCTAGTCCCTGTGAGCCTTCTGTGTGATATTCTGAGGTAACATTTTCCGCCATTTCCTGGGGAATGATTTGAGCTCTGACAGACACACACGGTCTGAGGATCAGAGGTTACCTGTTACCGGCAGCACAGTCAAGCAGGTTGGAATGATACAGAGAAGATTATGCGCCTCTGCGCCATAATTTAAACTCATCCTATACCTCTACACTGCATACATTCACAGTGCATGTATGTGTTATTGGTCTCTGTGTCTGCGTGGCTGTCCCCATGTTCCAATGCTGTGTTTCAGTGCCATACATGATATAAACGTACAAAATATGTTTATGCACGACTCCAGATACATTCACAGTATATGTATGTATTATACTCTCTGGGTTGGCGAGGGCTCCGGTGTCCTCCCGCACTCTCATGGTATGTTCGCTTCGGCTCTCTGCACAGTATAGACATGTTCAATATGTTTATTGCACATATTATACATGTTTACAGTATGGGTATACTGTTTGCGTGGGGTTCCTCCGGGTACTCCGGTTTCCCCCCACTCTCCAATGGAAATGCACAGCATAAACATGTGCAATATGTTGATTCACATGCTATCATTCCTACACGGTATATGTGTGCTGTCTGCGTGGAGTTCTTCTGAGTGTTCCGGTTTCCTCCCACACGCTGACGCCTTCTGCACAGTTAAACATGTTCAATGTTTATCACGCATGCTATAATACCTACACGGTATGTGTAGGCAGTCTGTGTGGTTTTCCTCCGGGTACTCCGGTTCCCTCCCACACTCCATTGGTATGGGCGCTTCAGCGCTATGCACAGTCTAAATTTGTGCGATTGGATATCCACATACTAACATACCTACCCGGTATGTCTTTGCAGGCTGCCTGGGTTTCCGCCCACGCTACATGACATGCATGCCTTTGGTGCAATACACGATGTAAACATACACATTATGTTTATACACTACACTAAATACATTCACAGTAGTTGTAGGTATTGCATTCTCTGAGTATGCGTGGGGTACTTCCGTTCCTCCCACGCGCCAACGGTGTGCGCGCCTTCGGTGCTATGCACACATGAGCTTGTGCAAAATGTTTAGCACACACACTATAATACCTACATGGTATGCGTATGCAGTCTGCGTGGGTTTCTGCCCACGCTACATGACATGCATGCCTTTGGTGCAATACACGGTGTAAACATACACATTGGGGCTGATTTACTAATAACAGTGCGCTGCGCTGGTTCTAACCTTAATTGGTGCGCCAGATAACTCCTTCACTTGGCGCAGGAACCAGCGGCGCACTGATATAGTAAATACAAATGTCAGCGGCGCTCCATTGAAAATGAATGGTTCCCTATGGGAGCCCATTGATTTGAATAGAGGTCGCCCGGGAAGTCGGATGAAGCGTATCCGACTCGCGGGGCGACTCGTGTGCCGGCTGACACAGGGACAGCACGACTTTGCCAGGCAACTTGGACACGACCCGGGGTGGGTTTGCACCACCTGTGGAGGCTGAGGTACTAGTCCTCTGACCGAGTTTCTAGGGAAGTTCCGTCAAGTTGCCTTTATTGGCCAACATTTGAGACACCCTGTACACTGGGGCCTCCCTTCTCCGATACATTGCGGAGTCTCTTTGGGATTTTTATACATCTCGCTGCAAGACGGTCCTGTCGGCCGTGTGCATTGCAGGCGAAGGGTCCTTGCATCCGGAGGTGTTTCCACATTCTTTACCGGAGGTGGGGCACCGGAAGTGGACCTTATGGCCTCTCGACTCACTCGCAAGGTGGCAAGATCGTGGTCAGGTCCAGGGACCCCTGGGCGGACGCGTCAGACGCGTTGGAAGCCCGTGGGGGCAGTATCGCCTGATATATGCTTACCCTCCGCTACTGTTGTTGCCTCGCCGGCTTCGCAGAGTAGGGGCTGAGGCCATTCCAGTGCTCCGGAACGGCGACATTGGTACGCCGATCTACTTCAGCTAGTCGCTGACATTCCTGGCGATGGCCTATTGGGGTGGACCTTCTGTCTCATGATCCCGTACTTCATCCTGCTTTACAGTCCTTGGCTTTAATGGCATGGCTGTTTAAAGCCAAGTGCTGAAGGACCGAGTTCTCTCGTATTCGGTCATCTCTTCTATGTTGTTGACACGGGAATCTTCCTCCAGAAAGATATCTCACCGTACCTGGAAGGCTTACATCGCTATGTGCGAGGAAATTGAGTGGCATCCTCGGATGTATTCCGTTCCCAGGATTTTGCTGTTCTTACAGTGTGGTGTGACCCAAAAGCTGGCCTTGCATACCTTTTTTGAGGGTCGGATTTCGGCCCGGGCTGTCTTTTTCAACGACCGCTACCGGGCCATTCCTTGATTAGCACCTTTTGTGCAGGGGGTTCGCCATGTGATCCCCCCTGTCAAGCCTCCTCTCCCTACTTGGGATCTGAATTTGATGCATCTCGGTTCTCCAAGAACATCCCTTTGAGAATATCCGAGAGATTCCTCTCTTGACCTTGTCCCGGAAGTTGGCCTTAGTGGCCATTGCTTCGGTTAGACGGGTGTCTGAGTTGGCGGCCTTGTCCGGCAAGTCGCCTTACTTGGTCCTCCATAAGGATATGTTGGTGTTGCGCCCACGACCATCCTTCTTTTCTAAGGATGGTTTCGGCCTTTCACCTTAAGAAGGACATTGTTCTTCCGTCCTTGTGTCCTCACCCATCGCATCCCTGAGAGTTTGCGCTTCATACATTAAGATGGGTACAAGCCTTACGAGTGTACCTGTCTGCTACTGTTTCCATTCGGAAATCGGTGTCTGGTCCAAAACAGGGCCGAGCCGGTGTCGTCTGCCACCGTCTTTAGGTGGATCAGGCAGACCGTCATACAGGCCTATGCCCTTAAGGGGCGGGCGCCTCCCTTTCCAGGTGCGGCGCATTCCACCAAGGCAATTGGTGCTTCCCGGGCCTTCCGACATCAATCTTTGGTTGCACAAGTGTGCAAGGCGACGACCTGGTCGTCCGTTCATACCTTTTCAAGATTTTATAAGGTTGATGTGGCTGCATCTTCGGATGCTCCCTTCGGCTGCAAAGCATTGCAGGCCGCTGTTTAATGTCGCAACTCCTCCGTTGAGGAGCTCTGCTTGTTTGGAGTGAAGTTTTGGTTGTTCCTTTACTACTGCTCCCACCCTTCTGATACTGCTTTGGGACGTCCCACACGTTTACAGTATCCAGCTGTGTCAGTCCATAGACGATAAGAGAAAATAGGATTTTTGTACTCACCGTAAAATCCATTTCTCTGACGTCCATGGACTGACACAGCACCCACCCTTCCTTTTAAGGTTTGTTACGAACTGAGGTCTGCTAGCTGCAGGTGGGAGGGTAATGTCCGGAGGGACCACCCCCCTGGGGGGGGCTGTTCAGCTCTGGTTTGTTCTAGAATGTTTTAACATCTAACATTCTGCCTAGATCTTCTCCTGCAAGCAGGGACATATACCCACACGTTTACAGTATCCAGCTGTGTCAGTCCATGGACGTCAGAGAAATGGATTTTACGGTGAGTACAAAAATCCTATTTTTTCTTTACAATGTGACTGGAGTTTCTTCTTCATGTCTGGGTTGGGCCATTGGCTGGAAGATGTGTTGGATTTTTGAACATTCATTGTCAATCTCCAAACCGATATTGGAGAGAGCAGAGTCTGGCCCGTAGCATCCATATTGACCACGGTTTAAAAAAATGCATTGGATATTTGAACAGAATCAAGTCTTGTTCCTATTATCTTTATTCAAAACCTGGTGAGCACAGCTAAATCTCCTGTAACCAACATCCTTGGCATTTTCTGCATGTTGAGGCATTTATTTACAATCTCATGTCCAATAACGGCAGTCATGTAAAATTTGATTTTATTTGCAGGTGACCTTTACTTTGAAAAAGCTGTGAATGGATTCTTAGCTGATTTATTCAACAAATGGAAGGTAAATTGTCTTGTAATATTTTATTACAAGAGTCTTATTTATTTTTTCATCAAACAGGGTAAATGTGATACAGCAATGATCCAAAATACAAATGGAAGCATATTTCAACCTGGTGGTGTCAAGTCTAGTGCTTTGAGGTTTGTGATCAGAAATCTTATCTAAGCAGATAAGATTATACTGTATAATTGTGAGTGTGGAGTCCTTTCACATGATCGGCCCGCTTGGATCCACCTGTCCGTTTTTCAGGCGGATCCGAGCAGGCCACATATTAACTTCTATGGGCAAGTGGATGTAGGTGGAGATGTGTCCGCTGACACCCGCTTGCCATCCAATCTGACAAGATCCACTCAAAACAGACGTATGGCGATACGTTCGCCATCTGTCCAGCAGATTGGATTGGATGAAAACGGCCAGGCTGTCAGTTTTCATTGGATCTCTCCACAGAGAACAGCGGGGCTCTGACAGGTCTATCCCCTGCACAGTGAGCGGAGATGGACCTGTCATCTGCATGCTCAGCGGGGATTAACAGAGCGATCCCCCACTGAGCTAGCAGAGTTAGTTTAGGGGATCTGCTCCGTGTGAACCCAAACTTAAAAAGAACAAGGAGAAAGAAGTTAGGGTATGGAGGGAAGAGAAGAGATGGGGGGATAAAGGGGGTGTTCCCCTTCCTCTCCCCACAAGAGAGAAAGAGCCCTCCCTATTTTTGTATATTAGGCCTCAGGTTAAAAAAGATCTATTCGATTGTAAGCCTGTCGTGATATCAATCCAGAGGGCTAGTAAATGTAAATGGGAAAGGATTTCTGCTACTTCCGACCAGCCCTGGTGAACAAACGATAAAGAGCGGCCTCAGCCTATATGTCTCCACCAAACACTCTGATGCATTTCACTCCGCCCACTGGGGCGGAGTCATAGGGTGAGAGTTTAGAGCAGGATGAAAACTTTTATGCATCATTAGCCGAAGGAAGAGAACAGTGAAGAAGGATGAAAAACGGGTGGCAACTAGCTAGGAGCAATAAGAATTAAAGCTACAGTGGAAAGAAAATGTATGAACAGGGTGTGAACAACAAATATAAGAGAGTCGTTATAAACCCCAATGAAAAAAATAAACAAATAATAAGTGAGATGTGGATCGTTGGATGTGACTTTCATCAAACATTCATTGCAGGTGTATTTTTCTTGTGCATGTGTTTTTAAATTACAATAATAATCTCTTCTGCAGTGAATGTTTACTGTACTGTATGTTCCATTCACTGCTTTAAACATATGTCCATAAGGCATACATTTCTGTTTGAGATTAATCTGTCTATAAATGGGGAAAATTGCTCAATAGCATGGCTCAAACAGAGAAAACTGAGAGCAGTTAGAGCAATTTATATTTAAGTTACCGTAATTCTGTACCATCTTCTGTTTGCCCAGGAGAAGAACTGCAGTCATGAAGTGACAGTTGTACTTTTCTCTAGAACATTTTATGATGCCAAATCTACAGGTATGTTTATATTTGTTTGCATGCATGCATTTAGAAGTGATTGTAAAGAGAAAATTAAAACAAAAATACAAACATGGTATACTTACCTGCTCTGTGTGGTTTTGAACTAAGCAGCCCCAGTCTTCTACCACTTTAGAAGATTGGGGCTTCCCCCGCCTTCTACGACTTTAACACAAGCAGTTAATTGTAGTTTGTTAAGCTGTAACCCCCACATCCTGTAACATTCCTGTGTGTTCTCTGTTTTTAGATGAATTTCCTGAATCTCATCGTTCTAATGCCACAATCATCCAGGATCACAGGGGCAGATTCTATGAAGATTTCTATAAGTATAAACGCATGTCTTTTATGTACCGCAACACACTTTTTTAAAATACAAACAAGCAAATTAACCACTTGCCGACCTCAATATGTATATATACGTTGCTGTTTTGCAAGTGGTTTACCAGGATTATGGCTGAAGATATCAGCTATAACCCCAGTACAATTTTTTCCAGCAGACAGCAGGATTTCTCATGAAACTGGATCGAGCAGCTTATGAGCTGCTGCTGGCCAGTGCTTCTCGGGCTTACCATTACTGCTGGTTTGCCTGAGAACGTTCCAAGTGTGTGTCATGACGTCACTTCCGGTCCAGGCTGGAAGAAAAAATAATTAAAGCGAAAGATCAAAAATATTTTTTTAAAGGTAAAGAAGAGGTTTGGGGTCTTTTTGACCCCAGATCTCTTTATAAAGAGGACCTGTCATCCTTGTTTTTATTACAAGTGGTGATTACATTCCTTGTAATAGGAATAAAAGTGCTAAAAAAAAAAAGTAAAGCCCCCCCACCCCCAATCCCTCCGTGATTTTGCTCAGAAGCGAGCATATGTAAACAGTATTTGAACAACACATGTGAGGTATTGCCGCAAACATTAGAGCGAGAGCAATAATTCTAGTGCTAGACCTCCTCTGTAACTCTAAACAGGTAACCTGTAAAGGCGTATAAAGCGTCGCCAATGGAGAGTTTTAACCACTTCAATACAGGGCATTTTCACCCCCTTCCTGCCCATGCCAATTTTTCGTTTTCAGTGCTGTCGCACTTTGAATGACAATTGCGTGGTCATGCAACACTGTACCCAAATGATTTTATGTTTTTTTTTCCCCCACAAATAGAGCTTTCTTTTGGTGGTAAAGAGTTACAAGTTTGAAAAAAACACAATATTTTTTACTTTTTGTTATAATAAATAACCCATTTTTTTAAAAACATAAACAATTTTTTTCCTCAGTTTAGGCCGATATGTATTCTTCTACATATTTTTGGTAAAAAAAAATCGCAATAAGTGTATATTGATTGGTTTGCGCAAAAGTTATAGCGTCTACAGTAATGGCCGCGATCTGCGATTTTTATCGTGACTGTGACATTGCGGCGGACATATCGGACACTTTTGACACATTTTTGGGACCATTCACATTTATACAGCGATCCCTGCTATAAAAATGCACTGATTACTGTGTAAATGTCACTGGCAGGGAAGGGGTTAACACTAGGGGGCGATGAAGGGGTTAATTGTGTGTCCTAGGGAGTGATACCAACTGTAGCGGGTGGGGACTCACAAGGGGAGGAGACCAATCGGTGTTCCTCTATACTGGGAACATACCATCGGTCTCCTCTCACCTGACAGGACGTGAATCTGTGTGTTTACACACACAGATCCACGGTCCTGCTGTGTTAACAGGCAATCGTGGGTGACGGCCGGGAAGCCCAGGACGTCATATGACGCCGCCCATGATGGGAGATCCCTCTTGCGGAACGTCATATGACTATGGGCGGGATAGGAAGTGGTTAATTACCATATTTTGTTGCCATTCCATGAGTGTGCGCAATTTTAAAGCGTGACATGTTGGGTATGTATTTACGCAACGTAACATCATCTTTTCACAATACATAAAAAAATGGGGTAGCTTTTGTGTTTTTTTTTATTCATTAAAGTGTATTTTTTCCCCAAAAAATTGTGTTTGCAAAACTGCTGCGCAAATACCGTGTGACATAAAAAATTGCAACGATCGCCATTTTATTCCCTAGGGTCTCTGCTAAAAAATGTATAATGTTTGTGGGTTATAAGTAATTTTCTACAAGAAATTATTTAAACAAAAAGTGCCAAAAAAAGCCTGGTTGGCAAGTGGTTAAACCGTAATATGTAAAAAAAAAAAAGTTTGTAATAATCACAAATATGCACAAGAAATTATCCATATTTGCACTGACTTGGCCTTTTTGCATCCTGTATTATCGGCAATAGCTGGCATTACTGTGTCTCTGTTTTTGGTTTGATCAGGGTGGTTGTGCAGAATGAGAGACGAGAAGAATGGACATCACTCTTGGTGACTATAAAGAAGCTGTTTATCCAGTACCCAGTGCTTGTGAGACTTCAGAATGCAGGCAAGTGGGTTTATGTAGGTTTGTAGGCTCCCCCTCATGATGTGTATAAACCCCAATACAGAAAAGAGAATGTGTGTGTGTGTGTATGTATATAAAACTAGGCATCTGGCACACACAGAAGTGTCAGATGCTGAAGATGTTTCAACAGTCTTGAGTGAAGAATGGTGGTGTAGACAGACAGGCATTATGAGTATTCTTTTACTTTGCAGGCAGAGTATTTAACCTTACAAACAAATGGCCACTACCCTCACCTATAACTGGCCTTTGCAGCATGGAGCACAGAGTATTTAAAGTGATTGCACACAATCACCTTGTAAAACAACCTATTCAGTTTAAAATCGAAATGAAAAGTCAAAACATTTGTGTATAGATATATAAAAAATAAAATTATATATACCTTTTTCTTGTTCATACATCACGGGACACAGAGCAGCATAGTCATTACTATGTGGGTTATATAGAATTACCTTCAGGTGCTGGCACTGGCAACTTCCAAAACAGGAAGTACCCTCCCCTATATAAGCCCCTCCCATCCGGGAGTACCTCAGTTTTTTGCCAGTGTCTAAGGTGTTGGCCAAGGTTAACATGTATTCATCTGGGCTTGTGTACAGGTTCTCTGGGCCTTAGCAAGCTATTCCGGATCCGACCAAAAAAGCTTCATAGCTAAACGGTCGGTACCCGGGCCTTGCAGAGAAGAGCAGGGTTTTGCCTGTAATGCCTCTCTTAGGAGGGCTGGACCCTGGGATCCAGAGCTCTGGTCATACCCAAAACCAAGAGGCTATCTGTGCAGGGTGCTATACAGGTCCAGGGGAGTGGAATCCTTGGGAACCCGGTCCCTGAAGGTCTAGTACAATGCCTGCCGTGAGAGGTGAAGTTTGGGCTTCTGTGGACCAAACAAAGTCCTGCGGCGGGGAAAAGGTAAGTGGGGGCCCCTCAGGAACTTGGTTCTATTGAGGGGACCCCCAAGCCTAATATGTCTTTCTGCCTGTTACCTAAAAGGTATTCCTGCTAATAGCTGTATATGCCTAAGAAATCCTAGAAATGTCTTTTCATAAAGGAATGTTTTAAAAACTGTAAACCTGGAAATGTTTTTCATAAAGGAGGTTTTAAAAAAAAAAAAAAAAAAAGACAAAAGTGCGGTACCTGTGTTTGTCCACTAGAGGCCGCTGTGGAACGTCTTTTTTTCTTGGGACTATTCCTTCCATGGTGAAAGTCCAGGCAGATGAGTGAGCTCTCTATCAGGGAAGCTACATTCCTCTGTCATGCTGCCAAGTAGTTTCCTTCCATCCCCGAGTCCTGGTGAAACAGGGACCCTGGCTCCTCTCCCTACAGGGCGCCAAGAGCGCACACGTGCACGCGCACGCGCGCACACACGCTTTCTTTTTATAGATTTAGCTTCAAAAAGTGGGCGGAGCCTGGCGGATGACGCGCTCTGTGCGCCCAGCGCTTCTGCGCATGTGCGGGCGTCCCAGCAAGATAAAAGGACTCAGTCCACGCTGCTTGCTATGGACACAGAGCATGAAAAGGAGCTGGTAGCATGGTATAGGGGCTTACAGCGGGCGGTTGATACAGGCATCCCCAGAAAGACGCATTAGTAGACACCCACTGATGTACATAGCAGCAGATTGCATTAGACTATTTCAGTAAGGGGTGTATTGCGGCTGGAATACCTCAGCTTTGAACTAAGGAATATGCCGCCTAAAAAACTCCGAGATATACCTCTCAGGAAGTGTAGGGGGTCTCCATCGGGCTCTGAGGATCTGGAGCAGTCATCTGCACCCTCCTCCCCTGAGAAATCAGAGGTTAATACCCATAAGGAACCCCCGGGAGTGCCAGGTACTGCGGCTGTCCTCAGTCCACCTGCTCCTGCATATATAACAGAGGAGGTTTTTGCCTCAACTCTGGAGGGATTGGAGCAGAGATTGGCAGCATTGATCGCTTCTTCTCTGCAGGAAAGAAAGCGCGCCAGATCTCCATCACCTCCATTAGAGTGCCTGTTGGCAGAGCAACAGTCCCAGGAAGGGACCGACCTACCTGAAGGGGATCAGGAGGAGGTTAGCTCTGTTTTTGAGGAATCGACAGTAGATGAACCATTTTCAGCATCACAGACTGAAAGATTGTGGGTCCAGACCCTAACTGACATGGTTCGATCTGCATTTAAAATGCCTCTTGTTGAACCATCAACTACTGCTGTCTCCTCATTGGGGTCGCTAAAAGCTTCCCAGGTTAATTGCTCCTTTCCAATACATCCATTATTGGAAGGACTTATATACCAGGACTGGGAACATCCTGATAAACTATTTGTTCCGCCTAAGAAATTTCCGGTGATCTATCCCATGGAGGAAAAGTTCACCCAGAGATGGAATGTTCCTACGGTGGATGCAGCCATCTCTTCTGTGAACAAATCACTGACATGTCCAGTAGATAATGTTCAAATGTTCAAAGATCCAGTAGATAAAAAATTGGAATCTTTATTAAAATCTGCTTTTTCCACAGCAGGGGCTGTTACACAGCCAGCAGTGGCAGCTATTGGGGTCTGCCAAGCTTTAAAGGATCAAATGAAAATGGTCCTGAGGGATTTGCCAGACCAGCAGGCCCAGGCTCTGGCTGATCTGCCTAGAGCATTATGCTTTGCGGTTGACGCCATCAAGGATTCTATCCATCAGGCCTCCCGCCTCACGCTGTCTTTGGTACATATGCGTAGGCTTCTGTGGCTCAAAAACTGGTCTGCTGAAGCTCCCTGTAAGAAGCTCTTAGTTAGCTTCCCATTTCATGGGGAACGCCTTTTTGGCGAAGACCTGGATAAATATATCCAGAAGATTTCCAGTGGTAAAAGTACTCTCTTACCGAGTAAGAAGAGGTCTAGGGGTCCATCTTTTAAGAGGACTACCTCTCCTATCCCTGCGACGTCTGCTACTAAACAGTTCCGACGGCCTCCTCGGTCAAACTCAGGGGGTAAAAATCAGGGACAGTCACAGGGTAATAAGAAACCCTGGATCCGAAGGGGTACTAAACCAGCCTCCAAGTCAAGCCTATGAAGGGCTGCCCCCACTCAAACGGGTGGGGGGGGAAGACTTCAGTTGTTCGCAGAGACCTGGCGGGAGACGATCAAAGACAGATGGGTGCTCTCCGCAGTAACTCTGGGATACAAGTTGGAGTTAAAAGAGTCTCCTCCTTCCCATTTTATGTGGTCAGGCATGCCAAGAGACCCTCTGAAAAGAGGGTCTCTCCTATTGGCGTTAGAACAACTATTGCTCCAAGGAGTAATTATGGAGGTTCCTATGGAAGAGTGGGGGTTGGGTTTCTACTCAAACCTTTTCACAGTCCTGAAACCAAACGGGGACATAAGACCCATATTGGACCTAAAGAGTCTAAACAAATTTCTAAACGTCCGGTCTTTCCGGATGGAGTCGATCCGATCGGTCACCGCTGCCCTACAGGGGGAGGAATGGTTAGCCTCGATCGACATCAAAGATGCTTACTTGCATGTTCCCATCTTTCCAGGTCATCAAAAATTTCTACGCTTTGCAGTAGAAGGGCGCCATTTTCAGTTCAGAGCCTTACCATTCGGTCTGGCCACAGCACCACGAGTGTTCACAAAAATTCTGGCCCCACTGTTGGCCGATCTAAGAACACGAGGTGTAACGATAATGGCATACCTAGACGACCTGTTGTTGATGGACCACTCAGTTGCCAAGCTAGAAGTGGTAATTGTCGATACAATCAAGTATCTAGAATCTCACGGTTGGGTCATCAACCTGGACAAGTCAGCCCTACAGCCAGTGAAAAACCTGGTATATCTAGGGCTACGGCTGGATTCAGACCAGAGGAAGATTTTCTTACCTCTAGACAAGGTATCCTCTTTGAGGGGCTTGGTCCGTCTGCTTTGTGCAAAAAGACAGCCGTCCATACGCCTGTGCATGAGGCTGCTAGGAAAGATGGTAGCATCATTCGAAGCTGTGCCATACGCCCAATTCCACTCAAGGAATTTACAGAGGGCCATATTGTCAGCCTGGAACGGAAAAATTCAGGCTCTAGACTTCCCGATGGCTTTGTCCCCTTCCGTTCGGAAGAGTCTGTGCTGGTGGTTGATCCCCCAGAATCTCCAGAAGGGAAAACCCTTCAGTCCGATATCTTGGAAGGTGGTCACTACAGATGCCAGCCTTATAGGCTGGGGGGCAGTTCTGGAGCAATGGTCTCTCCAGGGCAGATGGTCAAATGTAGTAAAAACCCTGCCCATCAATCTCTTAGAGATACGAGCAGCCCGGTATGCCCTAGTAGCCTGGACATCCAGACTCCAAGGGTCCCCTGTCAGAATTCAATCAGACAATGCCACAGCAGTGGCATATATCAATCATCAGGGAGGCACCAGGAGTCGTGCAGCCCAGAGGGAAGTAAGTCACATCCTGGAATGGGCAGAAAAGCATGTCCCATGTATATCAGCTGTCTTCATTCCAGGGGTGGAGAATTGGAAGGCGGACTTTCTGAGTCGCCAACAGTTATGCCCAGGGGAATGGTCCCTTCATCCCGAAGGTCTTCCGAGCAATATGTCAGCGGTGGGGAACACCGGATGTAGATCTGCTAGCATCCAGATTCAACGCAAAGGTGGACAGATTTGTCTCCCGGACAAGGGATCCCCTCGCTTGTGGCTCGGATGCTCTGGTGTTCCCTTGGGATCAGTTCAGACTGATATATGCATTCCCTCCGCTACAATTGTTGCCTCGACTCCTTCGCAGAGTCAGGTTGGAGAAGAAGCCGGTGATCCTGGTGGCTCCAGCGTGGCCCCGAAGGGCCTGGTACGCGGAGATCATCAAAATGTCTGTGGGGAGTCCTTGGACCCTTCCACGTCGTCCGGACCTGCTTTCGCAAGGACCGATATACCACCCTTCCTTACTAACTCTAAGTTTAACGGCCTGGCTATTGAATCCCACATCCTAAAGAAGAGAGGTCTCTCTAACTCTGTGGTATCAACTATAATCAATGCCAGGAAGCCTGTATCCAGGCAGATCTACTATAGAGTTTGGAAGGCGTACATCACTTGGTGCGAGGCCAGAAAATGGCATCCACGTAAGTACGTTATAGGCAGAATTCTGGACTTCCTGCAGTGGGCTGCAGACAGGAAGTTTGCCTTAAGTACTATCAAGGCCCTGGTTTCGGCCTTATCAATACTATTTCAAAGGCCCCTGGCTATGCATTCACTTGTCAAATCCTTTATGCGAGGGGTGACTCGTATTATTCCACCGATTAAAGCTCCCATATGCCCATGGGATCTAAATTTGGTTCTGTCGGTTCTGCAGAAGCAGCCGTTTGAACCTTTGCGGCACATTTCCTTGGTTCTACTCACCAGAAAATTGATATTTTTAGTAGCCATATGCTCGGCTAGAAGAGTGTCAGAATTAGCCGCCATGTCCTGTAAGGAGCCATATCTGGTTATTCATAAGGACAGAGTAGTATTACACCCTCACCCAGCCTTTCTTCCTAAGGTGGTATCGAGGTTTCACTTGAACCAGGATGTGGTTCTTCGATTCTTTTTTCCCCAAACCAAGCTCAGTAGAGGAAAAGTTATTACATTCTTTGGATGTAGTAAGAGCAGTTAAAGCTTATCTAAAAGCCACTGCTCAGATTCGTAGAACGGATTCTTTGTTTGTTCTGCCGGAAGGCCCCAGAAAGGGTCAGGCAGCATCAAAATCTACTTTAGCCAAGTGGATTCGACGGGTCATAATACAAGCCTATGGCTTGAGAAGTAGACCGCCTCCGTTCAAAGTTAGGGCGCACTCCACGAGAGCAGTTGGAACTTCATGGGCAGTGCATCACCAGGCCTCCCTGGCTCAAATTTGTAAGGCCGCAACATGGTCTTCAATACACACGTTTACTAGGTTCTACCAGGTGGACGTTAGAAGTCAGGAGGATGTCGCCTTTGGGCGCAGTGTGTTGCAGGCCGCAAAAGATCCTCATGCCTGATGGCGCCCAGCTTATGTATGGTGTATCCCCCCCCTCATTTGGCATTGCTTTGGGACGTCCCACATAGTAATGACTATGCTGCTCTGTGTCCCGTGATGTATGAACAAGAAAGTAGGATTTTTAAAACAGCTTACCTGTAAAATCCTTTTCTTGGAGTACATCACGGGACACAGAGCTCCCACCCCTCTTTTGGGGACACGTATTGCTTTGCTACAAAACTGAGGTACTCCCGGATGGGAGGGGCTTATATAGGGGAGGGTACTTCCTGTTTTGGAAGTTGCCAGTGCCAGCACCTGAAGGTAATTCTATATAACCCACATAGTAATGACTATGCTGCTCTGTGTCCCGTGATGTACTCCAAGAAAAGGATTTTACAGGTAAGCTGTTTTAAAAATCCTACTTTTTCCACTTTTTTTTTTTATAAGTGATCACATTCTCTTTGTTCCCTCTGTTCTCAGCTGCATAAGAGCTGGGGGAGGAGAAGCAACAGCACATTGAGCTTCCCAGTGAATGGCCGTGTAACGGGGCATGTCAGGACAAGTCTGATCTTTGGAGGAGAGCAGGCCGAGCTTCCTGCATAGTTAGAGAACTGACCATGGTGTGTCTTACTGCTTAGTGTGGTCAGTTTTAATAGGAAAGCAGAGGGACTGGCAGGAACATCACGCATTTCACACAAAGGAAGCATACAAAGAGAACAGGTGACTTTCTTATACAAGTACATGGTACAGCAGGCACATACAGTATCAGGAATATGAAATATTGGGGGTAACAAACACTTCAACCCTGTGGTCAAGTCCCCTTTTTAAATACTTATTTTTTTATTTTATTTTTAGTCAGGTAAATATAAAATTATGGCTATGAATATTTCATATTTACATATCCTTCTGGCAAGTGGTGCCCTACGCTTCTTTTTTTTATTTGCTTACCAAGCTATCCATGGCAGGACATAGGTGACTTGTCTTTTTGCGATCAGCGAGTGGGTTAATCGAAAAAAAAAAAAAGAATGTATTTCTTCATCCACACAAGCAAGGTGGATAGTGGAATCCACACTGCTGTGTAATTGCATTCTGGCAGCAAGGTTCCTCTGCTGTCAGAATCCACTCATCAGCCGCTGCAGAAAAAGTTTTCCAACATTCCTGTTTGACATAATTGGGAAAACGCCATGCATAGATCAAAATTCTGCTGGTCCATGCCAGTTTCAATTGCTTTACTAAAAGTGGTTGTTGCTTACACAGCTTAGTAGCTAAAGCTCAAATTACAAACTGAATGATTCAGCGGAGGGTCTAAGACCCCTCGTCCCCTTTTTCTCCTAGCCAGAAAGGCAGTTCCAATTTCTATATTGGTGCTTCCTGCATAAAATAAAAATGTTTAAATGAATACCAAACAGAATAACTGAAAATAGAGGGTAAACAGTGCCTGGGTGTTATACGCCAATATTTTCTTTTTACCAACAGTCGCCCCACCTCTCCTGGGAGAGCACTACCTGCATAGTCTAAAGTTGAGAAAAAATCACTTGCCAGCCCCTTCTCCTACACTGCTACTCCTGTGTCACTGTCGTAAAACGAAGCTTCTTAATACCTCAATAGCTTATTTTTTTTCTGGCTGCTCTCCTCCTTGTGTAGCTTTAGATTGGAGGGGGAGCGCAGTCACTTGACCATTCATGAAACATCAGAGGAGAGCAGTCATGTGACTGAGTCAGTGAAAGAACGGCAATAATTGAGATATTTAGAAGCTTAATTTTACAATTACAATGACACAGGAGGAGCGGTGAAGAAGGGGTTGACAGTGTTTTTTTTTCTTAAAGCGGGATTCCACCCGCAATTTTTTTTTACAAGTCAGCAGCTAAAAACACTGTAGCTGCTGACTTTTAATAAGGACACTTACCTGTCCTACTCGCCCGCGATGTCAGCCCCCCCAGGCCGTGCGGCTTCACTGCCCGTTTCCTACTGCGCATGCGAGTCGCGCAGCACTTTGTGAATGGGCCGGCTGCTCTCTGGGATACACACAGTTCCCAGAAGGCAGCGCGCCCCATTCACCAGAACACACCGCGAGTAGGACGGAGGAAGGAGACCTGCCGCGGACGATGAGGAAGATTAGGGACTTCCGCATAGCAACCGCTATTTCTGGTGAGTAAACGTTTTTTTTTTTTTTTTTTTTATAATTTTTTTTAATTTTTGGGGAAAAAATAATTTTCAGCTTGGAACTCCACTTTAACTGTAGAGTATGCTGGCAGTGCTGTCCCAGGAAACTGGGGGTCTCCTGGGAGTGCAGGGGGGCTGTGTAATGTGCAGAGGTGGGGGGCTGTGTAATGTGCAGAGGTGGGGGGTTGTGTAATGTGCAGAGGGAGGGGAGCTGTGAAAACATTTTTTCCATAAACTTCCCTCTTAAAATTGGGGTGCGTGTTATACGCCGATAAATACGGTATATAAAACTGGCTAAAAAGGGAAGAAAAAAATACAAATAAAATTTACGCACAACAATGAAAGTTTCCATTTATTGGGTAATAAATTGAAAATGTTATTTTTTTTCTAGAGTCTTTTCCACCTGGACACAACTCGACCTCTGACCAGGGAAACTATCTGGAAGCTATTAATCTGTCATTTAATGGTATGTTTGTAAAGTTATGCCGTGTACACACGACCGTTTTTAATGACGAGAAAAATTAAATTTTTTAAAATGGTCGATAAAAATGATCGTGTGTGGGCTTCAGAGCATTTTTCACGACATGAAAAAATTGGAACATGCTCTAATTTTTCACGTCGTTTTTTTACATTGTCGTTTTTCTCGTCATGAAAAACGGCCGTGTGTGGGCTATACCGACGTGAAAAAAAAATGCGCATGCTCAGAATCAAGTATGAGACGGGAGCGCTCGTTCTGGTAAAACTAGCGTTCGTAATGGAGATAGCACATTCGTCACGCTGTAACGAACTGAAAAGCACGAGGCTGAAAAGCGCTAATCGTCGTTCAACAAACTTTACTAACGTGAAGGGTGGCGCCATTCGAATGGAACTTCCCCTTTATAGTGCCGTCGTACGTGTTGTACGTTACCGTGCTTTACTCAAGCATTTTTTTCCACGATAGTGTGTAGGCAAGGCAGGCTTGAGAAGAATCACGTCGAGAAAAATGCTGTTTTTTTCAATGACATTAAAAACGGTCGTGTGTATTCAAGTTACTGTAAGAAGTAGGGTAGAGTTTGTGAACTGTAATATGGCAATTTTATTCTAGTTTATATCACGTATAACATGGTCTTCTGTGTGTTGCTTTACCAGTGTTTGACAAGCACTATATAAATCGAAACTTTGACCGCACTGGGCAGATGTCTGTTGTGATCACCCCAGGAGTTGGCGTTTTCCAGGTTGATCGTTCTCTCATGATTCTGACCAAGCAACGCATGATTGATAATGGTGAGAATGCTGTGCAGTTTGATTTATGTACAAGCTGATGGCACATATGAGCTTTCTTTTAGTGCAATCATATACAACTTGATATATGCAAATTATGTCATGTAGGGGGTTAAATGTCAAGCAGAAATTAGTACTTGTGATTATCAGATTCAGATTTTCAAGTCTCTACAATCTGTAGGATTCTTTTTTTTACTTTCCCTGTAAGAAAGCTGTCTGTGCGTTACTACCTTTTCTTTCTCGTACATCACGGGACACAGAGCGGCATAGTCATTACTATGTGGGTTATATAGATACCTTCAGGTGCTGGCACTGGCAACTTCCAAAACCGGAAGTACCCTCCCCTATATAAGCCCCTCCCATCCGGGAGCACCTCAGTTTTTTGCCAGTGTCTAAGGTGTTGGCCAAGAAGTAACATGTGTTTTTCACTGAGCTTGCGTACAGGTTCTTTTGGGCCTCGGTAAGCTATTCCGGATCCGACCAAAAAAGCTTCATAGCTAAACGGTCGGTACCCGGGCCTTGCAAGAGAAGAGCAAGGTTTTGCCTGTAATGCCTCTCTTAGGAGGGCTGGACCCTGGGATCCAGAGCTCTGGTCATACCCACGACAAAGATGTTTTCTGTGCAGGGTGCTATACAGGTCCAGGGGAGTGGAATCCTTGGGAACCCGGTCCCTGAAGGTTTAATTACAATGCCTGCCGTGATAGGTGAAGTTTGGGCTTCTGTGGACCAAACAGAGTCCTGCGGCGAGGAAAAGGTAAGTGGGGGCCCTCGGGAACTTGGTTCTATTGAGGGACCCCCAAGCCTATTTTGTCTTTCTGCCTGTTACCTAAGGTATTCCCGCTAATATTCTGTGTATGCCTGTTACTACTGAGAAAATGTAAAAATTTTAATAGTAGGCAAGAAAAATAAAAAATAAAAAAATGTAAGACCGCGGTACCTGTGTTAGACACTAGAGGCCGCTATGGTTCTTTTTCTTGTAATGTGGATTTTTTTCTTCCAAAATCAAATCCAGGCAGTTGGTAAGTTCTCTGCTGAGAAGCTGTCTCCTCTGCCCTGTTGCTGCGCTCATCCATCCCCGGGCCCTGCGGCAGGGACCCTGGCTCCCATCTAGCTCCTTATTTTTTTCAAAAAAAGGCGCCGAAGGCGCACGTGCCTCTATATATAGAGGCGATCTGGAAAAAGGGGCGGAGCTTGGTGGATGACGCTCGGTGTGCGCCGCGGCGCTACTGCGCATGTGCGGGCATCCAGCGTGTTTTAAAGCACAATCATAGCTGGCTATTGAAGTGCACAGACAGAGCTAGCAACAGTATAAAGGCACACAGAGGTGGTTGATGCAGGCATCCCCTAGAAAGGCACTTTAGTAGACACCAACTGTTATATAGCAGCAATTGTGCTAGACTATTCTCAGTAAAAGTGGTGTATTACGGCTGGAATACCTCAGCTTTAGGCTTAGGAATATGCCGTCCAGAAGCTTCGGAACTGAATCTTCCAGGAAGCGAAGGGGGTCTCATCGGGCTATGAGGATCTTGGGCATGCTTCTGCTGCACCAGTCTCCCCTGAAGTTCAGAGGTAAGTGACCGTAGAGACCCCGCAGGGGTACTTAGTACTGTGGTTGTCCTCAGTTCACCTGCTCCTGTGTATGTAACAGAGGAGGTTTTTTCCTCAGCTCTGGGAGGATTAGAGAGAGATTGTCAACATTGATCGCTGCCTCCCTGTCAGGGAAAGCACGCCCGAACTCCGTCTCCTCCTTCAGAGTGCCTGTTAGCAGAGCAACAGTCCCATACAGGGATCGACCTGCCTGAAAGGGATCAGGATGAGGTTGATTCTGTTATAGAGGAATCAACAGTGGAGGAACCTTTTCTCAGCATCTCAAGCTGAAAGATTATAGGTTCAGTCTCTGACTAACATGGTCCGATCAGCATTTAAAAATGCACCTTGCGGAACCATCAACCACTACTGTATCCTCGTTGGGGTCGCTAGAAGCCCCCAGACTGTCTATTCTTTTCCACTTCACCCTTTACTGAAAGGGCTCATTTACCAGGATTGGGAACATCCTGAGAAAATATTTATTCCCCCCAAGAGATTTCCGGTGGTCTATCCCATGGAGGATAAGTTCATCAAAAAATGGAAGGTCCCTACAGTGGACCCAGCCATCTCTTGTGTTTATAAATCACTGACATGTCCAGTGGATAATGTCCAAATGTTCAAGAACCCAATAGATAAAAGATTGGATTCCTTATGAAAATCTGCTTCTTTCTACAGCAAGCTTGGTGACACAACCAGCAGTGGGGTCTGCTAAGCAGTGAAGGATCAGTTGAAACAGGTCTTGAGGGACTTGACAGATCAGCAGGCCCTTGCCCTAGCTGATCTACCTAGAGCCTTAGGCTTTGCGGTTGACGCCATAAAGGATTCAATCCATCAGGCCTCCCGCCTTACGCTGTCTGTAGTACATATGCGTAGGCTTCTATGGCTCAAAAACTGGTCTGCTGAAGCTCCCTGTAAAGAATGGCTGGTTAGCGTCCCATTTCATGGTGAACGCTTATTCAGGGAAGACCTGGACAAATATATCCAGAAAATTTCCAGCGGTAAAAATACACTCTTGCCGGTTAAAAACAGAGTTAGAGGTCCCTCTTTAAGAGGCCTGCTTCTCCAGTCCCTGGGGCATCGGCTGTGTAACAGTTCCGACGGCCTCCTCGGTCAATTCCCGGGGGTAAAAAACAGGGACAATCGCAGGGTAATGAGAAACCCTGGGTCAGGGGAGGTACAAAACCTCCCCCAAAGTTAAATTCATTGAAGGGTTGCCCCCACTCAGTCGGGTGGGGGGAGGACTCCAGTTGTTCGCAAGAGACCTGGCGGGACACGATCAAAACAGATAGGTGCTCTCCGCAGTATGTTTGGGATACAGATTGGAGTTAAAAGACTCTCCTCCTTCCCATTTTTGAGGTCAAACGTGCCAAGGGATCCCCGGAAGAGAGAGTCCCTCCTGTTGGCACTAGAACAACTATTGCTCCAAGGAGTAATTATGGAGGTTCCCCTGGAAGAATGGGGGTTCGGGTTTTACTCAAACCTCTTTACAGTCCCGAAGCAAACGGGGACGGGAGGCCCATATTAATTCTAAAAGGGCTAAACAAATTCCTGTATATCAGGACTTTCTGATGGAGTCGATCCGATCGGTGGCCACTGCCCTACAAGGGGAGGATTGGTTAGCCGCGATCGACATCAAAGATGCTTATTTGCACATTCCCATCTTTCCAGTCCACCAAAAATTTCTACGCTTTGCAGTAGAAGGGCGCCATTTTCAGTTCAGAGCCTTACCCTTCGGTCTGGCCACAGCACCACGAGTGTTTACAAAAATTCTGGCCCTTTATTGGCCAATCTAAGAACACAAGGTGTAATGATAATGGCATATCTAGATGACTTGTTGCTGATAGACTACTCAGTGAAAAAACTAAACGTGGTCATTCACAAGACAATCAAGTATCTGGAATCTCACGGTTGGATTATCAACCGAGACAAGTCAGCCCTAAAAACCAGTCAAAAGTCTGGAATACTTGGGGCTAAGGTTGGATTCAGGCCAGAGAAAAATATTCTTGCCTCGAGGAAAGGTGTTGTCTTTGAAAGATTTGATCCACTTAGTGGGTACAAAAAAGACAGCCGTCCATACGCCTGTGCATGAGGCTGCTGAGAAAAATGGTGGCATCATTCGAAGCAGTACCCTATGGTCAATTCCATTCAAGGAATTTGCAAGGGGCCATACTGTCAGCCTGGAACAAAAAAGTTCAGGCCCTAGACTTACAATGTCCTTGTCCCCTTCCGTTCGCAAGAGCCTCCGTTGGTGGTTGGTTCCCCAGAATCTGGAAAAAGGGAAATCCTTCAGTCCGATTTCTTGGAAGGTGGTCACTACAGATGCCAGCCTTATAGGCTGGGGAGCAGTACTGGAGCAATGGTCTCTCCAGGGCAGATGGTCGGATGCAGAAAAGGCCCTGCCCATCAATCTCTTAGAGATACGAGCAGCCCGGTATGCCCTAGTAGCATGGACATCCAAACTCCAAGGGTCCCCTGTCAGAATTCAATCAGACAATGCCACAGCAGTGGCATATATCAATCATCAGGGGGGCACCAGGAGTCGTGCAGCTCAGAGGGAAGTAAATTACATCCTGAAATGGGCAGAAAGATATGTCCCAGCCATATCTGCGGTATTCATTCCAGAAGTGGAGAATTGGAAGGCGGACTTTCTAAGTCACCAGCAATTATGCCCAGAGGAATGGTCCCTTCACCCCGAGGTTTTCTGGACAATATGTCAGCGGTGGGGAACACCGGATTTAGATCTTCTAGCATCCAGATTCAACGCAAAGGTGGACAGGTTTGTCTCTCGGACAAGGGATCCCCTAGCTTGCGGCTCGGATGCCCTAGTGTTCCCTTGGGATCAGTTCAAGCTGATATATGCATTCACACCGCCACAATGGTTACCTCGATTACTCCGCAGAATCAGGGTAGAAAAGAAACCAGTGATTCTGGTGGCTCCAGCGTGGCCCCGAAGAGCATGGTACGCGGAGATTGTAAAAATGTCAGTGGGGAGTCCTTGGACTCTCCCACATCGTCCGGACCTGCTTTCGCAAGGACCGATATACCACCCTTCCTTACCAGCCCTAGGTTTGACGGCCTGGCTATTGAAGCCCACATTCTAAAAAAGAGAGGGCTCTCTAATCCTGTGGTATCTACCATGATCAATGCCAGGAAGCCGGTATCCAGGCAGATCTACTATAGAATCTGGAAGGCGTACATCGCGTGGTGTGAGGCCAAGAAATGGCATCCACATAAGTACGTAATAGGTAGGAGTCTGGACTTCCTACAGTGGGCTGTAGATAGGAAGCTTGCCTTGAGTACTATCAAAGGTCAGTTTTCGGCATTGTCAATATTTTTTCAAAGGCCCTTGGCTTCGCATTCACTAGTCAAAGCCTTTAGATAAGGAGTGATGCGTATTAGTCCTCCGGTTAATATTCCCATATGTCCATGGGATCTAAACCTGGTTCTGTCGGTTCTACAGAAACAACCATTTGAACCATTACAGCATAGTTCCTTGGTTCTTCTCACCAGGAAATTGTTTTTTCTAGTAGCCATTTGTTCGGCTAAAAGAGTGTCAGAATTAGCAGCTATGTCCTGTAAAGAGCCATATCTGGTTATCCATAAGGACAGAGTAGTGTTACGTCCTCATCCAGCCTTTCTTCCTAAGGTGGTATCACGGTTTTCATTTGAACCAAGATGTGGTTCTTCCTTCTTTTTTCCCCAAACCTAGTTCGGTAGAGGAAAAGTTATTGCATTCTTTGGATGTAGTAAGAGCAGTTAAAGCTTATCTAAAAGCCACTGCTCAGATTTGCAGAACGGATACTTTGTTTATTCTGCCGGAAGGCCCCAGAAAGGGTCAGGCAGCGTCAAAATCTACTTCAGCCAAGTGGATTCGACAGGTCATAATGCAAGCCTATGGCTTGAGAAGGAGACCGCCTCCATTCAAAGTTAGGGCGCACTCCACGAGAGCAGTTGGAACTTCATGGGCAGTGCATCACCAGGCCTCCCTGGCTCAAATCTGTAAGGCCGCAACGTGGTCTTCAGTACACACGTTTTACTAGGTTCTACCAGGTGGACGTTAGAAGTCAGGAGGATGTCGCCTTTGGGCGCAGTGTGTTGCAGGCCGCAAAAGATCCTCATGTCTGATAGCGCTCAGCTTATGTATGGTGTATCCCCCCCCCCACATTGGGCATTGCTTTAGGACATCCCACATAGTAATGACTATGCCGCTCTGTGCCCCGTGATGTACGAGAAAGAAAATAGGATTTTTATAACAGCTTACCTGTAAAATCCTTTTCTTGGAGTACATCACGGGACACAGAGCTCCCACCCCTCTTTGGGGACACTTATTGCTTTGCTACAAAACTGAGGTGCTCCCGGATGGGAGGGGCTTATATAGGGGAGGGTACTTCCGGTTTTGGAAGTTGCCAGTGCCAGCACCTGAAGGTATCTATATAACCCACATAGTAATGACTATGCCGCTCTGTGTCCCGTGATGTACTCCAAGAAAAGGATTTTACAGGTAAGCTGTTATAAAAATCCTATTTTCTCCACTGTTCACGTGCAACTAATATTAAAGGCTAAGTTAACTTTTATTTATTTTTTTCTAAATTCCAGCTCTCCTATGTACCAATATAGCAACAATGTACTTATTTTTTCAAAAAAAAAATAGTTTTCCAATAATTCTACACAGTAGACATGTGCATTCGTTTTCGTCCCAATGCATTTTCGTGCGAATTTCAGGGATTTTAAGGTTCTTTTTAACAAACGATAACGAATGTGCAGAGTCCGAAATCCGAAAGATCCAACATAAAAAATGCTTTATTTTTGTTTTGTTTCGACAACAGTTCGATATAAATAGAAGATTCGACATGACAGTAACAATAGCGATCTGTGTCTATCGAATCTGTGGTTCAATGTGCCTAACCTAACTCAATTAGTCAGAGATTTTTCAACATAGAGAGAAAAGATTTGACATTATAGAGACATGAAGATTCGACAAAGCAGCTAAAAACATACGATCGCCATGAGTGGACATTTATATAAATATAATGTTTACTAGTCATACAACAATAGAATTCTACTATAGCTCGTGGGCGGAGCATTCAACCGGAAATGTATGATTGCGGCGTCGTACAGTTTAGCTGCTTCGTCAAATCTTCTTAGAACATTCGACAGACACCATAAGCCTTCAATGATAGATTCGACCTTAATTAATTCGGATTTTCGGACTAATGCATTTTTTAACGAAACAAAATAAATAAAAACTAATTTCGGAAGTAACTAAATTAAATTTTTAGGACGAAAACTAAATTCCAAAAATAAATATTTCAGTGTGCACATGTCTACTACACAGGCTTACTTCACTCTCTTCATAGCAGTTTAAACACACTGCTCGATTACTTCTGCCTTACTTCTTGGTCAGACTTTAGGTCATGACACAGGAAGGAATTGACCAGCTAATCTCATTAGCACACACCCTGCATCATCTACCCTCAGCTAGTCAACTCCTTTCTGTGTCATGACCTAAAGTCTGTCCAGGAAGTAAGGCAGAAGTAATCGAGCAGTGTGTTTAAATGGCTATAAAGAGAGTTAGGTAAGTCAGTGTAGAATTAATGGAAAGCGGTTTTATTTTTGCTAAATAAATACAGTAATGCTATATTGCAGGGGCGTCCAAACTTTTTTCAAAGAGGGCCAGATTTGATGAAGTGAACATGCTTGAGGGCCGACCATTTTGCCTGACATTCTTTAAACCATTAAAATTTGGTCGAAGTGTGTTCGTTCGAGCACTAATACACTGCCCAACAAGAATTCTCTTGCCTTTGTGGCTGTGTGTGGTGAAGAGATGCGCTTAGGCATGTTATTTGGATATACTGTATTTATCGGCTTAAAACACACACCTTAACTTTAAAAAGGAAGTTTCAGGTAGAAATCTTACATTTTAACCACTTGCCGCCCGCCCTATAGTGGATTGACGTCGGCAAAGTGGTTGCAAAATCCTGACAGGACGTCATATGACGTCCTCAGGATTTTGAGCCGCTGCGCGCCCCCGGGGGCGCGCATCGCGGCGATCGTTGCTGCGGGGTGTCAGTCTGACACCCCGCAACACCGATCTAGGTAAAGAGTCTCCGACGGAGACTCTTTACCACGTGATCAGCCGTGTCCAATCACGGCTGATCACAGTGTAAACAGGAAAAGCCGGTCATCGGCTTTTCCTCACTCGCGTCTGTCAGACGCGAGTAGAGGAGAGCCGATCGGCTGCTCCTCTGACGGGGGGGTTTGCGCTGATCCATTATCAGCACAGCCCCCCCGAGGATGCCCACTGGACCACCAGGGATGCCACTAGACCACCAGGGATGCCACTAGACCACCAGGGAAGCACACCATAAAGATATATAAGGTATGACACCCTAGACCACCAGGGATAATGGATGCCAATCAGTGCCACAATGGATGCTAATCAGTGCCCACGATGGGCACCACTGATTGGCAGGCATTATTGTTTGGCACTGATTGGCATCCATTAGTACAGTACAGTGCCACCTATCAGTGCCCACCCATGCCACCTATCAGTGCCCACCCATGCCACCTATCAGTGCCCACACGTGCCACCTATCAGTGCCCACCCGTGCCGCCCACCCGTGCCCACCCATGCCGCCTATCTGTGCCCACCCGTGCCGCCTATCTGTGCCCACCCGTGCCGCCGATCATTGCCCACCCGTGCCGCCGATCGTTGCCCATCCGTGCCGCCGATCGTTGCCCATCCATGCCACCTCATCGGTGCCCATCCGTGCCGCCTTATCCGTGCCTGTCAGTGCAGCCCCATCAGTGCCCATCAGTGAAGGAGAAAACTAACTTATTTACAAAGTTTTGTAACTGAAACCAAAAAAAAACTTTTTTTTTTCAAAATTTTCGGTCTTTTTTTTATTTTTTAGCAGAGGTGATCGCAGAGGTGATCAAATACCACCAAAAGAAAGCTCTATTTGTGGGAACAAAATGATAAAAATTTAGTTTGGGTACAGTGTACCATGACCGCGCAATTGTCATTCAAAGTGCAACAGCGCAGAAAGCTGAAAATTGGTCTGGGCAGGAAGGTGTTTAAGTGCCCAGTATGGAAGTGGTTAAATAAAGAACTGTGAAGCAAAATAAGGGTCCATGCCCATCAATGCAGCCTAATCAGTGCCCATCTGCAGCACCCACCGTATTGCCATGAATGCAGCACCCACCGTATTGCCATGAATGCAGCACCCACCGTATTGCCATGAATGCAGCACCCACCGTATTGCCATGAGTGCAGCACCCACTCCATTGCCATGAGTGCAGCACCCACTCCATTGCCATGAGTGCAGCACCCACTCCGTTGCCATGAGTGCAGCACCCACTCCGTTGCCATGAGTGCAGCACCCACTCCGTTGCCATGAGTGCAGCACCCACTCCGTTGCCATGAGTGCAGCACCCACTCCGTTGCCATGAGTGCAGCACCCACTCCGTTGCCATGAGTGCAGCACCCACTCCGTTGCCATGAGTGCAGCACCCACTCCGTTGCCATGAGTGCAGCACCCACTCCGTTGCCATGAGTGCAGCACCCACTCCGTTGCCATGAGTGCAGCACCCACTCCGTTGCCATGAGTGCAGCACCCACTCCGTTGCCATGAGTGCAGCACCCACTCCGTTGCCATGAGTGCAGCACCCACTCCGTTGCCATGAGTGCAGCACCCACTCCGTTGCCATGAGTGCAGCACCCACTCCGTTGCCATGAGTGCAGCACCCACTCCCTTGCCATGAGTGCAGACTCACCATTGTCGTCAGTGCAGCCTGATTCATGTCCATTTGCAGCCTTGGAGGAGAGAGGGAGGGGGCGGGACGAGCGCCGACAGACATACAGGAGAAACTCCTGTTTTCTCGGCTGCCTCTTCAATTGAAAGTCCCGCCTCCTGTGATGGACAGAACAGTTGTCCAATGGCAGTGCAGGAGACGGGACTTCCTTTTACACAGGACGCCGTGTAAACAGGAAATACTCTTGTATCCTGTACGGCACTCACCCCGTTTCCTCCAAGGCAGCAACCATTTATATTTTTTGTGGCCCCCGGCGCTCTGGGATATGTCAAAATTACCAGGTGGGCCGTCCGGAACGCGGGCCGGACTTTGGACATACCTGCTATATTGGTACATAGGGGAGCTGGAATTTAGAAGAAAAAAAAGATGGACAAAGGTTTCACAAAGGTGAAAAATTAGAAAAGCAGAAATCTGATTAAATGGGTACATTCTGGGAGCTGGTAGAACTAGCCCCTCAGCTTACTTTACAAGGTTATTTTCGGGCACACTGACGCAAGGCAGCGGCAAAGAGGTATATAGGCTGCCTGTTGATCTGTCCAAGAAGTGATGTACAGACAACATATTGAGGTCTATGCAGCTGCCATGGGCAACACTGCACCAGGCTGGGGGTTTTGGGGCTTCTGGAATACAAGTGTTTCCATCTTTCTCAGTAATTAGGCTGTCTGTGCGTATTAACACTTTTTCCTATTGTTCAGGTGGAACTAATATTTAAAATTCCAACAAATCTTACCCTACACCACCCCCACCCCTTCCCCCCTTCCTGCAGAAGAGGCAGTTTATAGGTACTTTTCAGGTGCTATTTTTAGCGCAAAAACGCCTGAAAAATGCCTCCAGTGTGAAAGAAATCTAATTCTTACTCTTAACTAGAATTGCAGAAATCTGTTAAAATGCTTGTGTTTTGGAGTCTGATAGACCTACAGCCCTTCAGCTTTCTTTATAAGGTTATTTTCAAACATAGCTGTGTACAGACATGAGGCAGCTGCATAGACATTTATGGACTGCCTGTTAATTTGTTGAAGAATTCATGTACAAACAGCACATAGAGGTCTTTGCAGCTGCCTTGGGCAGCACTGAACCAAGCTGTGGTTTTTCCACTTTCTAGAGTACAAGAATTTAATAAACAAAGCATTTTTGTTGTTATGGGTGTGAGGGGGTTAACTCGGTAGCGGGTGTGTGTGACCCCCTGGTTGGGCTCCCCACACAAAAACAGGGCCAGCAGACGGAGGTTGTGGTTTTCAAAATCAAAAGGTGCAGTTTATTTCTCTATGTACAGTGACAAAAACACAGCAAAGCCAAAAAGAAACAAACAAAATAAATCCTGGTCAGTTTGACCTCTGACTAAACATGCAGGTTTCCTAAACTAACAACTGGGATCAGCCTGGTGCTGTCCTAGTCCCTAAGTCCCTGGTTTAGTAAAAGTCCAAACAAATAGCCACACAGGCTTTGCCTCACCGCACAGGGGTTCACTCTCCCTAGACAGTCCACACAGGTCTGGTTCCAGGCATGAGCTAACATCTAATGAATCTGGGAGTTTTTATAGAGGCCTTAAACGAACTGACAGGCTTCAGCTGGCCTCATCAACTCCCTGCCTGCACGACGCCCAGCCCTCTCCCTAGAGGTATGAGTCATCAATGAGCCCACTAGTCTCAGCTGGGCTTATACAACTCTCCACCTAGCTGTATAAATCGGCGTAAAGCCTGAATCTGGGCGAAATATATCTACCCCCCTGGATGCAACCAGGTGACTTTACCTTCCTGCTGTCACATACCCCCCCCTCTTGTTTTAACCTCGGGGTTGGAACACCAGCAATCAGGCATTCATGTACTCGAGACAAAGCATCCACATTCCCCATTTGAACGCCAGGGCGATGCTTTACTGTGAAGTTGAATTCCTGGAGGGCCAAGAACCACCTATTCACTCTTCTATTTGTTTCCTTGTTTTGAGCCATCCACTTTAACGGAGCGTGATCCGTAACCATGTCAAAGTGCCTACCTAGCAGGTAGTACCGAAGGGAATCTAGAGCCCACTTCACCGCTAAACACTCCTTTTCAACGGTGGCGTAATTTACCTCATGGGACTTCAACTTCCTGCTGAGGTAAATGACTGGGTGCTCTTCCCCGTTCCAGACCTGGGACAATACTGCTCCTAACCCCACATCTGACGCATCACTTTGTACGACAAAGTCTTTAGAGAAGTCGGGTGAGTACAACACTGGCTGGCTACATAAGGCTTGTTTCAAGAATTGGAATGCTGCCTCAGCCTCGGGGGTCCATTTAATCATGACCGACCCTTTCCCCTTCGTCAGGTTGGTTAGGGGCACAGCCTTAGAAGCAAAGTGGGGAATGAATCGCCGATAATACCCAGCGATTCCCAGAAAGGCTCGTACCTGCTTCTTGCTGTTGGGACGTGGCCAACTCTGGATGGCCTCGACTTTGTTGAGTTGGGGTTTTATTACTCCCCTCCCAATGGTGTACCCAAGATATTTGGCCTCCTCCTGCCCAATGGTACACTTCTTGGGGTTAGCCGTAAACCCTGCTTCCCGAACAGAGTCCAGGACTGCTTGCACTTTTGGCAGATGTGAGGCCCAATCTGTGCTATGGACAATTACGTCATCCAGGTAAGCCGCAGCATACTTCCGATGGGGCCTCAGCATCTGGTCCATTTTCCGCTGGAATGTGGCCGGCGCATTCTGTAACCCGAACGGCATTCTTTTATATTGGAACGCCCCGTCTGGGGTTACAAATGCGGTTTTCTCTTTGGCTGACTTGGCCAGGGGGATTTGCCAATACCCTTTTGTGAGGTCAAGAGTCGTCATGTATCGGGCTGTTCCCAGCCGGTCGATCAACTCATCTATACGTGGCATGGGGTAGGTGTCAAATTTTGTAACTTTGTTCAACTGACGAAAATCGTTACAAAATCGCCAGCTCCCATCCGGTTTAGGCACCAACACAATGGGACTAGACCAATCACTTTGGGACTCCTCTATCACCCCTAAGTTCAGCATTTTCTGTACTTCCTCCCGTATTGCCTCCCGTCGGGCCTCTGGGATCCGATAGGGTTTTAACTTCACCCTTTCACCGGGCGGGGTAATAATGTCATGCTCTACCCCAGATGTTTGTCCCGGCAGCTCAGAGAATACCTCCTTGTTGCGAAGCACAAACTCCTTAACCTCCTGTTGTTGGGGTTGTGACAAGGTGGCTGCGATTCCAACCTCAGGAATCACGCAACCAGTTTGAGCTGGTGACCAAGTGTCTGCGACTAGGGACTCTCTATCCCTCCAGGCTTTCAACAGATTAACGTGATAGATCTGTTCGGGCTTTCGCCTTCCTGGTTGTCTGACCTTGTAATTCACTTCGCTCACTTTTTCCATTATCTCGTAGGGGCCTTGCCATTTGGCAAGGAATTTACTTTCAACCGTAGGGACAAGTACCAATATCCTATCCCCCGGGGAAAAGGTACGGGTCTTGGCTCCACGGTTGTACACTCTCTGCTGTGCCAACTGCGCTTGGGCCAAATGTTCCTTCACGATGGGCATTACCTGTGCAATTCGATCTTGCATCAGGGCGACATGCTCAATCACACTCCTGTGGGGAGAACTCTCACTTTCCCAAGTTTCCTTGGCAATATCCAACAGCCCTCTTGGGTGTCTCCCATACAGTAACTCAAAGGGGGAGAATCCCGTAGAGGATTGGGGCACCTCCCTAATAGCAAACATCAAATAAGGAAGTAGACAGTCCCAATCCTTTCCATCCCTATCCACCACTTTCTTCAACATTTGTTTTAGGGTTTTGTTGAATCTTTCAACCAGCCCATCGGTTTGGGGGTGATACACAGATGTACGTAATTGCGTCACTTTGAACAATTTACACAGCTCCTTCATAACCCGGGACATAAAGGGTGTACCTTGGTCCGTAAGCAGTTCTTTACAAATACCCACCCGGCTAAAAACAAGAGATAGCTCTTTGGCTATGGTTTTGGCCGAGGTATTTCTGAGAGGGATCGCTTCTGGATAACGGGTGGCATAGTCCATTATAACCAATATGTACTGGTGCCCCCTAGCGGACTTGATTATAGGACCTACCAAATCCATTGCGATTCTCTCAAACGGGACCTCAATGATGGGTAGAGGGACCAGCGGGCTACGGAAGTGTGGCATCGGGGCCGACCTCTGACACACAGGGCAGGAGGAACAATAATTTTCTATGTCCTTCATCACCCCAGGCCAATAGAATCTCTGTAATACCCTCTCTCGGGTTTTCTCTGTCCCCAGATGACCTCCAAGAATGTGCCCATGGGCCAACTCCAACACCAACTTCCTGTAAGGTTTGGGCACAACAAGCTGCTCAACGGTTTCTTCTGCCCTTTTTGCCACCCGATACAGTAGGTCCTTCTCTACGCTGAAGTATGGGTAAGTGCAGGTATTAGCTGGGTTCACTAACTCGCCATCTATTTTCACTACGTTTTCCCGTGCCTTTATTAGGGCGGGGTCTTTCAACTGTTCTGTGGCAAAGTTTTCCCTGTGAACCTCAAGATCAGAAAACTCCACAGACGGTAGGTTTTCGTCTGAGGAGGTGGGCTCCTCTCCAGTTTCTTGAGTCTCCCCTGCCAATACTGACAAGGGAAATTCGGGAGAGTCCTCACCACTCTCAGAGGAGTTCTGGCTATCATATTCCTGGTACATAGGGGCACCAGTGGGGGGCTCAGGATCATCCCACAGTTCCCAGAACTTCGGAAAATCCCTTCCCACAATGGCGTCATGCGGTAACTGAGACACTAAGCCCACTGGATGAGAAAGGGTACCTTTGGGGGTCTCGAAACACACTGTAGTCACTGGATACTCTCGGGTGTCCCCATGCACACAAATAACAGCTACCTTGCTATTCCCAGAGACCTCTGTTTTAACTAATTCAGCCTTTATCAGGGTCACAAGGCTACCTGAATCCAGCAATACCACAACATTTCTACCATTAATACACATTTTGCATAAATGTTTCTCAGTTCCCCGAATGGCAGTGCATGCGACTGTCGCACACAGCGACTGACGTCTGCCCGTCAGAAAGTCACACTGCATGGGTTCCTCCAAAACCGGGCAATTTGCTGCAATATGTCCCGCTTGCCGGCAGCGGTAGCAAATGATCCTTCTTGCCGCCTCTTGAGCCGCTGATTTCCCAGGCTGTTCTCGCCAAACTTGGGGTAGAGCTCCCACCCTCTCACTCTCTCCACCCTCACCCCTTGGAATCCTCTTATCCGCCCCTGGGGATGATCTGGTCTTAGGGTGGAAAGTCCGAGAGTCTCTGGAAGAGGCCGTCAGGTTCTCTGTAGCCAAGTATTTCTCTACACGATCCACAAGACCACCGGCCGTCTCTGGGTCTCCATGGCTTACCCACTTTTGGATGGCAGTAGGAAGAGCTCTCAAAAACCGATCCATTACAACACGTTCCACAATCTTTGGTGCGGACAAAGTCTCTGGCTGTAGCCACTTTCTGCTCAGGTGAATGAGATCATACATTTGAGACCTGGGGGGTTTTCCAAGCTGGAAAGTCCAGTTATGCACACGCTGAGCCCGGACAGCCAGGGTGACACCCAGCCTTGCCAATATTTCAGCTTTTAGCATCACATAGTCTTTTGCTTGGTCAGGCTCTAGGTCATAGTAAGCTTTCTGCGATTCACCCGTTAACAGAGGAGCCACCAGTCCAGCCCACTGCTCCTCAGGCCACTTTTCTCTTTCAGCAGTCCTTTCAAATGTGGTCAAAAATACCTCTGGATCATCCTCTCCAGTCATTTTTGTCAATAAACGACTCACCCCAAAGGACGCGGTATTAGTGGGACGGCTTTCCTCACTGGTCTGCGGACGTTGCTGCATTACTGCTTCCATTTGTTGTAGTCTCTGCTCTTGCTTCTGTAACAGGTCTATGAAGCGGGCCTCAGATTGCTGCTGGGCTTGTTGATGAGCTTGCTGCTGGGCTGCAAGGCTCCTTTGCAAACCTGCATTTGTCTGCTGTTGATTGGCATTTGCTAGAGCCAGCTGTTTCAGTATCTCCTCCATGCTGGCTTAAAAAAAACTGCCACTGGTTCTCCACCAACTGTGAGGGGGTTAACTCGGTAGCGGGTGTGTGTGACCCCCTGGTTGGGCTCCCCACACAAAAACAGGGCCAGCAGACGGAGGTTGTGGTTTTCAAAATCAAAAGGTGCAGTTTATTTCTCTATGTACAGTGACAAAAACACAGCAAAGCCAAAAAGAAACAAACAAAATAAATCCTGGTCAGTTTGACCTCTGACTAAACATGCAGGTTTCCTAAACTAACAACTGGGATCAGCCTGGTGCTGTCCTAGTCCCTAAGTCCCTGGTTTAGTAAAAGTCCAAACAAATCGCCACACAGGCTTTGCCTCACCGCACAGGGGTTCACTCTCCCTAGACAGTCCACACAGGTCTGGTTCCAGGCATGAGCTAACATCTAATGAATCTGGGAGTTTTTATAGAGGCCTTAAACGAACTGACAGGCTTCAGCTGGCCTCATCAACTCCCTGCCTCACGACGCCCAGCCCTCTCCCTAGAGGTATGAGTCATCAATGAGCCCACTAGTCTCAGCTGGGCTTATACAACTCTCCACCTAGCTGTATAAATCGGCGTAAAGCCTGAATCTGGGCGAAATATATCTACCCCCCTGGATGCAACCAGGTGACTTTACCTTCCTGCTGTCACAGGGTGTTGGAGAATGCAAGGGCTGTTTTGGCATAAACATTTTCTATCATTTCAGTTCCACTGGATATTTTAAGTATTTACAGTAATCTTAGCAAGCATTAAATGAGCTTTAGACCTGTTTAATTTGCGATTAAACATGTCATCTGCGGCGCTGCACCGATTTCAAAAATACGTTTTTGTACTGCTTTTTGCGATTTTGGCCTGCGATTTATATTGACATCTGTACAGAAACCTGCACAGATGTCTCTGAAATCACAGCCGAAATCGGGACTGACATGCAGGAGTGAAATTGTGCGAGTTCAGCTAAACTCGCACGGCTTCATTCCCGCAGCCCAGTGTGAACCTGGGCTTAGAGACAATGTCACTTTGCCCATCCAACCCACTGATGCCTATTTAGTAATATCTCGCTGCTCTTGCCTCTATTTCAGCCAGCCCAAAACACTCCAGGTATGGGGGGGGGGGGGGGGGTAATATGTGACCTCCTGCAATGTAGAAGTTTTGTATCAGTGATCAGGGGGTGTGGGTAAACTTTTAACAAGACCATTTTAGGAAGTAGAAAGTTAGGTTTATGTAAAGTTGATAAGCAGAAGCTTAAAAAGGAACTAATGACAAAACTTTTTATTTTTTCATTTTGGATAGCGTAAGGGAGGGTTATAACTTCTGTCAATGGTTTTGCCATCTGTTTCTCATAGGGGAGACTTCCCTTCACTTCCTGTCCCATAGCCTAAACAGGTTGTAAAAGAAATCCCTCAAGTGAGAAGAAACCCCTCCAAAGTGAAGGAATCCTGGCGTGACATCAGGGTCACCAGAACTAGTGTCTCAATTGGAGGATTTCCCCTCTATTACTGTTCTGACGTCAACCCAAAACTTAGGATTTTCTGTTTTACTTTGAATGATATTGGTAAACATGACAAATGGAAAGGGTGAATCTCCTTAAAGCGTGTGCGGGACTATACAACCGCTTTAACACCCCTTTCACACTGGGGCCCCCCGTGCGTTAGCGGTAAAGCGCCACTCGTTTTAGCGGTGCTTTATAGCTTTTTATGCAGCGTTTTTTTTCTGCCGCTAGCGGGGAGCTTTTAACTCCCGCTAGCGACCGAAGAAAGGGTTAAAAACGCCCGTGTTCTGGCGCTTCCGAATCGGGCACTTCAGAAGCACTGCCTAATTATTGCAATTGGCAGGGGTGTTTTTGGAGCATTGTATACAGCGCTCCCAAACCGCCCCAAAGATGCTTGTAGGAGTTTTCTAATGTCCTGCAAGCACACCGCCCCAGTGTGAAAGCATGCAGGCTTTCACATTCGGGCGGCATGGGAGGCAGTTCTCAGGTACTTTACAGGTGCTATTTCTAGTGCTAAAACGCCTGAAAATTGCCTTAGTGTGAAAGGGGTCTAACAGGGCCACAGGCAACAATAAATCCAGTCTTCCAAAAGTAGAAAAAAAGTTTGCCTTTAGTTACATTTAGCCCATGCAAGCTTTTTTTTTTTTTTTGGGGCCCTTTTAATTTGTATTTAATGTTTGCAGGAATTGGTGTAGACCTGGTGTGTATGGGAGAGCAGCCCCTTCATGCAGTGCCATTATTCAAGGTAAAAATTCTACTCATCTCAAGAAGGATTATTTTTTCCACTAAGCAGAATACTTCAAGTGAGATAATTAAAATTTGAAATGTATGTTGTTGTTTTTTTTTCGTTTTTTATTCAATCTTTAACCATTTGAGTACAAGCCTTTATTACCCCTTCATTACCAGGCCAGTTTTCAGTGCTGTGTTAGTGTGACTGATACTTATCCTGTCATGCAAAAGAATATAAATTTGTTTTATATAATTTTTGAGACAGAGCTTTCTTTTGGTGGTATTTAAAAACTAATGTTTTTTTTGTTTTGTTTTTTACTATAAAAATAGGGCCATGAATTTAAAAAAAAATAACTGTTTCCCTACTGTTAAGATAAAAAAAAAAAAAGAAAAGAAAATTAGGAAAACATCCGAAGTTACCCTTTTTTGGAAAGAACTAAGTGTGGCAAAACTGGCAAAAAAGTGTGGCAAAAACTAAGGTGATCTTAGTTTTTGCCACACTTTTTGAAAATGAAAAAACCTGCCGGTACTGAAGGGGGTTAAACACGGAGCTTGAGAATGGTCCACTAGAATTGATAATGTACAGGACATACACAGAGGAAGAAAAAAGTGAAGAAGTTAATGTTCTGGTTACATACAGTGGTAGGATGGAGATGAAGGGATTCATGTTTAGATTATGTGCAGGATAAGGAAAGTGAAAGGGTGAATATAACAGTAACATGGGGACAGCATAGTGCTAGTATGTGTATTGGAGGTGGGAGTCATGAAAAGTTTAATGAAAACGATTCAATGAAACAGAATGAAAGAATCTACAGCTCCATCCATTCATTCTGTCCCCGTTCAGAAGTAATTAATCTCTTGCCTTCCCCAGTTGTAATGGGAAGGGGAGAGATCCGCACTGTAAACAGTACCATGTGATCACTGTGATGGGCGATCACATGGTACCCAGTCTCTTGAATCTGCTGGGCACAGTGTCTCTGTGCACTGACCTGTCTAATGACAGCTCACTACACAGCAATTATTAGATGGGTCAACCACCGGACAGCTATTTATCTAGTGCCAGTCATAAACAGCACTGGGCATATAAAGGACTTGTGATCTTTCATTGATAGATGTACATGGGTAGAAAAAGGGTTAAAGTAACCTGGATCTGACTTGGATCCCCACCAATACCAGGCACTGTGTTTCGTATGAATCTTGAGGGGGAACTCCATGCCAAATTTTAAATAAAAAAACCGGCATGGGTTCCCCTCCAGGAGCATATCAGGCCCTTCGGTCTGGTATGGATTTTAAGGGGAACCTCCTAAGCTGAAAAAACGGCGTGGGGGTCTCCTCAAAATCCAAACCAGACCCTTATCCGAGCACGCAACCTGGCAGGCCGCAGGAAAAGAGGGGGGGCGAGAGCGGCCCCCCCTCCCTCCTGAACCGTACCAGGCCGCATGTCCTCAACATGGGGGGTTTGGTGCTTTGGGGCAGGGGGGCGGCTACCACACCCCAAAGCACCCTGCCCCCATGTTGATGAGGACAGGGCCTCTTCCCGACAACCCTGGCCGTTGGTTGTCGGGGTATGCGGGCGGGGGCTTATCAGAATCCGGGAGCCCCCTTTAATAAGGGGGCCCCCAGATCCCGGCCCCCCACCCTATGTGAATGAGTATGGAGCTGTGTAATAAATTACTTTAAAAACCTGTGTAGTGTTTTTTTATTGACATTTTTTTCCACCAGGTGAATGGGTAGGGGTACGATGTACCCCATACTCATTCACATAGGATGGGGGGCCGGGATCTGGGGGCCCCCTTATTAAAGGGGGCTCCCGGATTCCGATAAGCCCCCGCCCGTATACCTCGACAACCAACGGCCAGGGTTGTCGGGAAGAGGCCCTGTCCTCATCAACATGGGGGCAGGGTGCTTTGGGGTGTGGTAGCCGCCCCCCTGCCCCAAAGCACCAAACCCCCCATGTTGAGGACATGCGGCCTGGTACGGTTCAGGAGGGAGGGGGGCCGCTCTCTCTCCCCCCCCTCTTTTCCTGCGGTATTGTTTTGATTGGTCAAAAAACAAGTCAGACTATCACAAAGTCGGATCAAAGTAGTATCCTGTTCATGAAAGTCGGATGGATGTCGGACCAATGTAGGACCGATGTAGGACTGATGTCGCAGAGCAAAGTAGGATGAAAGTTGTATGACTGTCGTGTCGTACAAGTGTGAACTCAGCCTTAAATGAGAAGATACAGGTCTACGAGAGACAGAAATCTTGCTTGTTTGTAGGTGACCAAATACTTATTTTCCACCATAATTTGCAAATAAATTCTTTCCAAATCAGACAATGTGATTGTCTGGATTTTTTTTACACATTTTGTCTCTCATAGTTTAGGTATACCTATGATGACAATTACAGGCCTCTCTCATCTTTTTAAGTGGGAGAACTTGCACAATTGGTGGCTGACTAAATACTTTTTTGCCCCACTGTATGGGCATGAAGGAAAGAGAAAGGCGCCGTGCAGTGATTAACAGATTTATTACAGGCACAATGGGATTGAAAACACTTACAAGATAGTATAAGGTCATAGGCATATAATGATTTGTCCTCATGTGGATCGCTGTAATCCTCGTCTGTCTGAGGGAGAGAGAGAGCTGTCCTGCAGCTGTCAGAGTCCCTGGTGACATGGATTGGCGAGGAGGTGAAGATGCCATGAGGCGGCCCGGGTTCTGGAACCAAGCTGGAACGCATGCGGCCGATCATTATATGCCTATGACCTCTTACTATCTTGTAAGTGTTTTTAATCCCATTGTGCCTATAATAAATCTGTTAACCACTGCACTTAAAGGCGCCTTTCTCTTTCCTTTTATGACCCTCCAGAGCTGCTTCTTTTTTACAAAGACACACAAACAATCTCCTGCGCTTGGAAGTTTGGTCTCTTAGTGACACAACCAGAGTGTTCCGTAGGGAAGGAAATGACCAGGGATCTTGCTGCCCTCTTCAGAATAATTGGTATTCTTTAAGACTAAAGAAACCTAGCCACTGGTTATGCACTAGGTCGGTGCGCCCTCTTTTTTTTCCTTTTTTTTCCTTTTTCTTTTTTACAAAGTGCTGCCTTCAGTGCCATCCCTCCACTTTTACTAAGGACCAGATACCAGCCTCACCAGAGCGCCCCCATCTCTCCCTCTTTTCAAGATATGTGCATAGATGCACCTCTAAGGGTTTACGTTCAGCATCCCCTGCTTATCTTTAATAAACCACAGGAACATAAAATATCAGATGTTTACACAGTTATTGTTGTTGCAGCTGCACAATAAGAGTAGCCCTGGAGATTCGCGCCCTGTGGATGATTACAACATTCCACACTGGATTAACCATAGGTGAGAACATTAGCTCAAGTGTTGATAGTCTTCCATTAGCACATAGTCTAATGCTGATCATCTTTTCCAGCTTCTACACATCACAGAGTCAACCACTCAATAGCGGCTTCACTCCACGCATCAAACTGGCTGCTCGAAAGGTAAAATAAAAGGATTTACTAAGATTTTACGGTCCAGTTGCGTTTGATTACCTCACTGTGAATGGGTTGTGTTTCATAAAATGTACATCCAGCTCGTGTTTTTGGGTCTGGAAAGGATACGGTTTGTGTTTGGTATTTTGATGTTGGCTTCTATATGTTTCAAGAATATTGTATTCTTTTCTTAAGTTTTTTATCTTTATATTTAGAAAAACAGTGACAAGGGCAGGATTGGACGGGATCCATGTAAGTACAATTTTTCCTTCACTTGTCTTGTGTCCAGGATGGGATTTGATATTCCAAGCCAGGACTTTCAGGTCTCAGTTAAATTTGACTCCCGTGTTTAAAACTATGACCTATGAAATGGATCATTGTCTTTTTGAAATGTAAAACCTGTTTTGCATTACCAAACCTTTTATAAATGTTTCATTCCATTTTGTTTAAAGCACTGGGAAGCCCCAAAGAGACAGAGAATGCTCTACCCATACAAGTAGACTATGATGGTTATGACTCACAGGTGTTCAGATTGCCGGGCCCATCCAGAGCTCAACGCACTACCACCTTTAGGTAAAGAGAATGACAATACAGATGATGGTGGATATATTTTACTATGGTATATCTTGTTTTACTATGTTAGTGGATACATCACTTTTTTTCATGCCCTTCAGTGAATGATTTCACTTTGTGATTAAAAGCTTAATAGCATGAAATGTGTAAGACTATCTAACTGCTCTCCTCTACCTTTTGTATTATTACACATATTAATCATCATGCCAAAGCACAGACTTTTACATTCCTTAGCTATAGATTGCCTCTGAATAATAAACTAAAGTCATAGTATATTTTCAGTGAGTGCACATTTTCAGCTATAATGTAAAGTAGTTGTACACCCTTACATATACCCAGTGGAGTGACTGGCCTCAAGTGATACACAATGATGGAAATAATCATCCTACATAAGTTATACCTGTATATCTTCAGTCGTCTTTCCCCTACATCCATTCAAAGTGCAGAATTTACACAGGATCTCTTGGCTCTGAAAATCAGGGGGAGGGGAGCTGAAGTTACATCAGTAAGAGAGCTGATTGAAGGGAAGGGACACATCCCCCTTCATACAGTACAAAGGAACAGAACTAAGGATGTCAATCACAGACTTTGCCCTCCCCTGTCACCATTTTTTCTTGGTGTCAGGAAAACTCATTAGAAATTTTGATCACAGAGGAACGAACACTTAGTGCTCTGGATTGACACACACTATAGAAGGATACGCTTTGTTCATTGTTCATGTCTGAGGTTTACAACCAATTTATTTTTTATCTTGAAAGTAATTTTATCAAGTATTTATCAATTTTATCAAGTAGATCTAAACCCTAAATGGATGGCATTTAGTTTGCTAAAGCGCAATGCTTTTTTTCAATATTAATCAATAAAGGATACAGGGTTAGAAGGAATTCTGAAACATCTGGGTTACACTGCTACCTTTAAAAGAATTGGACACTGGCAACAAAAAATATTGTTAATTGGCCAATATAACACCTCTCACTCCCATCATGCTTCAGTTTTTTTACTAGTGTCCTAGGATAATGGATGTCACGCACTTCAGAAAAAAGCAAATCCATTTTACTTTACTTTTTTTTTCCTTTTATCAAGATATTTTTCTTCCTTTTAAGATTCTTTGTTAGCTTTAGAGCTTGTTCTGCAGTTTTCTGTATCAACTGATCCTTGACAGGGTCTTGCAGGCCTGAGGAGGTTCAGTCTGATGACATTACTCCTAAGCTTCAAAAGTTCTCTTCGGTTACCAGTCTGGGCTCCCTTACAAATCCACGAATTGCCAAACTTTTTTCAGTATTCATCACTTTTTTCGAAGATACTGCTCAGTGCAGGGTTTTTCTTCCACAGGACAAACTCCCAGGGTTGCCAACTTTCAGTAAATTTACAAACAGCATTTTTTCATTGTCCATGAATGTGCGTTACTGACATGCATTCTGCATGTCTGTAATGGACATTTATAGATAGATGCAAAAATTACGGATTTTACAAACTGCTCGTAAAATTTCCTGACATTTGGCAACCCTGCAAACTCCTTGACTCTCAATTCCCAAGTTTAGACACTGCAGTCTATGAGCTGTCCAGCTCTCTGCTTTTGCATGAGCGTTCAAGATTTGATGGTGGCCTCCTTGGAGGCAGTTTCATATGCCCAGTTCCGCTCCAAACTGTTGCAACCCAACATTCTGGTTTAGTTAGGGTACAGTTTTTGGACCTACCAGTTCACCTGACACCCATGCACAGGTGGTCTCTGGCCTGGTGGCATAAAAAATCCAACCCTGGAGTCAGGGAAATTTTCCCTTCTATTGGTCTGGACGATTTTCCAGACATATGCCATCCTGACAGGCTGAGAACTTGTTCACCCAAGCAAACCCTGTTCCCAAGCAACATGCTGGAGCTGTAAGTGACTCAGTTGTCCTTTTTAAATGCAGGACCTCTCCACCGCAAGGTCATCTGATCCGAAATCAGTGAGACAGAACCACATCTGCAGCATACATTTATTATCAGGGAGTTCAAAGAGAACCTGACCAGTTTCTGTCTTGGGCAGAACTTCATGTTCCAGCTGTGTCTACTGTACATATAGTATTTCTCAGCTGGCAGCTTCTGGACTCTCCACCCAGAGGTGTTTCAAGACTTCTGCCACAGATGCAGATTAATGGATGTGGTCCTCCTGGTTTCCAGATTCAAAAACAAATTAATTACATTTTTCTCCGGGTCCAGGTATCCTCTAGTTATTGCAGTGGATGCTCTCGTTATTCCATGGGATTAGTTCAGCCTAATCTACTCCTTTCCTCTGCTGAAGCTTTTTTCCTCGTCTGCTCCACAGAATCAAGAAAATTGTCATTCTACTGATACTCATAGCACCAAACTGATCCAGGTGAATGAGATACTCGGACCTTATTAGGATGCTGGCAGACTCTCTGAGATTTTTCATATCGCTTGGATCTTTTGTCCCAAGGACCAGTTTACCACCCTACTTCATGGTTGCTGGATGTAATGGCATGGTTGTTGAAGCTCTTAAAAGGGCATATCCGCTTCTGTGATGCCCCTCAGAGCATTGTGGCCTTTCTCCAGTCCAGTCTGGATCAACATTTGCCCTTGAGTACTATAAAGGAACAGATCTTGGCTCTAGTGGTTCTCTTTCAACAACCGCTCACTCTCCACCTGGGCGTCTACCTATGACTTCATGGGATCTGAACTTGGTTTTGTTGGTTCTTAAAAACTGCTTTTTGAGCCCACCATATATTCCTCTGTCAACACTTACCCAGGGTTGCCTTCCTTATCACCTCTAGCAAGTTTCTGAGTTGGCAGCTGTCGTGTAGAGAACCCTTTCTTCTACATAGCGATAACATTGTCCTAGGTGGTTTCCGCTTAACCAGGACATTGAACTGCCATCTTTGTGTTCTACAACAGTTCACCCCAAGGAGATTCGTCTCCATTGTTTGGATTTGGTACAAGCTGTTTCAGCCTGACTGACTGACTTCAGACCTAAGGGGAAGGCCTGCCTCTCATTCCACCATTTCTAGGTGGCTTAAGCAACTCACCATCCAAATCTATAGGCTAAGGAACAAGGTTCCACTGAAGCATGGCAGGAGTAGGAAAGGTTATAATGGCTGATCAACAGTGTTTTTGTTGCCAGTGTCCAATTTTTAAGGTGGCATTATAACCGAGTTGTCTCAGAATTCCTTCGGACCCTGTGTCTCTTAAAGTGAAAACAAAGTCAGATTTTTAAAATAAAAAACATATTATACTTGCCTGCTCTGTGCAGTTTTTTTGCACAGAGCAGCCTCGATCCTCCCCTTCTTGGGTCCCCCGCCAGTGCTCCTGGCCCCTTCCTCCTGCGAAGTGCTCCTGCTTGCTAAGAGGGCACCTGAGCAGGCTCGATCTTGAGCCGCTGACCTGTGTCCATACACAGAGATCGGCTCTACCCCACCCCGCTCTCTCCTCATTAGCTCACTGACTGTGATTGACAGTAGTTGGAGCCTGCTGCACAGAAGGTTTTGTACCTTCATGCATAAAATCACCACGATCACCTATACTCGCTACCCTGACAGAGTGACTACACAGGTGCACAACTGGGAGACAGTTTTCATCCTATTACAGGATGTGTCTGAACAAGGATCACCAGTTATTATTCTTAGGGCTCATGCACACTGTAGCTCAAAAAAAGCTGCTTTTACAGGCATTTGAGCTTTTATTTCTCTGCCTAATAAAAGCTTGAAGAAGCTTGTGCTTTTTGAGTGCTCTCTTGCACTATTTTATTGAGCTTTTTGGAGTAGATGCGTTTTTTTTTTTTCACAAACCCCCTCCCCTCAGCTCATTTTTCCTTTTTCCTTTTATGTGTGTTTTCAAGCTTCCTTGAGCTTTTTTACGGGTTTCGAGCACTTAGGCGTCTTTTCTGCTCGAAAGCTCCTCCTCAAAAACACAAATTTGTTTTTGTTTTTTATCTGCCTGTAAGAGCATATGCCTGCAAACTCCTGAAAAAGTCATAGTGTGCATGGACACATTGACTAACATGGAGGGGAGTTTCCAGGCAGAAAAAATGAGCGCTCCAAAAAGCTCAGAAGCTTGTAGTAGCAGCTTCTTTGTGCTTTTGAGCTGCGGTGTGCATGAGCCCTTTATAAAAATGTGGAAAATCCACTTTGAAAGTATATAATAATATGTTAAAAAATGATATTATGGTGACTTTGTAAAGGCTTGTGAATTCTTCCTTTAGTATTTATCTATATATCAGGAAGTGTAGTTAGTATCTGATCTGAACAGCAGTCAGTTTGCCACAAAGTGTGTTGTTTTTAATTAGTTTCAATTGTTTTATAGGCATCAAGTGAGATAAGATGAGCGAGAAAGCACAATTTTTGTGCAGCATTACTAAACCGGAACCACATCCTAAATACATATTAAGCAAAAATCAATCTCCTATACTATGTACCGTGCTTCCCCGAAAATAAGACCTACCCCGAAAATAAGACCTAGCGCTATTTTCCAGGAGAGCTGCAATATAAACCCTACCCCGAAAATAAGCCCTAGTTTAAAATGCTTGTTAAATCCTATAATCCACTCTATCACAGTAGTATATAATGTACAATGTGTGTGTTTCTGTAATATAATTGCGGGGAAGAGAGCTCCGGCAGGTCACAGAAGCGCAGAGCGGCGCTATAAAGAAGGTATTTGGCACAATTATATTACAGAAACAAACACATTATACATTATATACTACTGTAATAGAGTGGATTATAGGATTTTACAATCATTTTAACTCCGTTTACACTGGGGATTCCTGTCAGGCAGGAAGGGAGAGGGAGAGAAGACATCACATTACATGTTAAGACCTACCCCGAAAATAAGCCCTACTGTGTCTTTTGTTGCCAAAATTAATATAAGACCCGGGCTTATTTTCGGGGAAACACGGTATATACAAGTAAGACTTCTAAAACAGCATCTGCTGATAAGAATATTTGCTGTATGAGCTTTGACCAAGAGAACAAGAATATGGAGTGTAGTGGAAGAAATTATATTCATAGGGTTGCTGGACTTATTGTCCTAGGAGTTTAAGCAGAGCGAAACTCTCTCAATCAGCATTAACTATTTTTAGTCCTTATGCTGCTAGTTTTAGTAAATCAATAGGAAGGTATATTATATTTTACTTGTTTTAAATATTTTTTTTTTAGTTGCTTCCTGGTATCTGGCCTAGGCCAAAATTATGTCATACATCCCAGGAGTCTTCATGAGCATTTTTTTTCTTTCGTCAGGAAGAGGGGCTTTCTCAGCTAAGTGTGCCTTCATGCCTGAGCAAAGGGCAGATGGATTCCAGTAAGTAAATCATCTGCCCTAACTCAGGATGGCTACAGCTAGAAATGCTAGGGAGATGTATTTCAAAGTGATTTCTCAACAAAATTAAGCATGGAGACATGGATGGATGGGCGAATTTGCTTTGCATATTAAAAAATGAATTGGATAGGATTTTCAGTTTGATCAGATACAGCTTCGTTCCACTTTAAGTGACTTGGCAGCTTTGCATAGTAGAGCCACAGTTCTTCAAGAAGTGACAGTTCCAATGGTTGAGTTTATCATATTGGATACACCCATTGGATACTCCCTTGAAGGAATATTTTATTGATAATTAGCTTATAGTTAGTAATGATGGCATCAGTTTAATTTGTTTGTGGTAAACAAGCCTCATTGGTGGTATATGTTTAGCTTTTGCATGGTTTTCTTTATGTCTCATTAAAATCTTTCTTTTACACAGGCCAGTGAGAGAAACCCAGACGCGGAAAAGTTCCTGTTCTTACGATACGTCTTGTAGCCCCTCCCAGCAGAGTCGCCCCTTCCCAGCTGAGGAGGGACGGAGCCAGGCATCAGATGAGAGTTCCCTGGGCAAAATCTCAAACATCCTTCTCATTCCACGGCCACATCTCCATCAGTATGAAGCCAGCAGTTCTTTGGGATACACCAGTAACAGAGGTAATTTGTTGTATTATTTGCTGAAAAAAAACCGGAAAAAATAACTTTTTGAAGTTAGGAGACTTTTTTCTTTTTACTTAAATTGCTGAATTAATAGGTTAATAATCATCTTAGAATAAGGATACCAACTTAGGAGTTGATTTACCAAAGGCAAATAGATGGTGCACTTTGCAAGTGCAGTTGCACTCATTTTTCCCAGAGCTTAGAGAATGTGGTAATTTTCCTTGCACTTGATTGGGTACTCTTTACAAAGTGAAGCTTTACCTCATTCACTAAGCTCTGGGGAAAGCGAGTGCAACGGCACTTGCACTTTGCCTTTACTAAATCAACCCCTATAGACTGGTAAGCAGCATGCTGTAGGTTCTCTGCTATGCTGAACTGCCCTATGTGAAGATTATAAATGTAAAAAAAAACAATACAGCTGCAATTGTAAAGTATATGTACTTGAGGTAAATAAAGACTTTTTGCTTTGTTCTCTGTTTATGATGTAAAAGTAAGCTAGTATTGACTTTTAAATGCTATAGTGATTTTCTGATGGTTTAGTTGCTGGCAAACAATGGGTACATTTCTCCACGTGTTTCTATCCAGCAATACACTGAACAATGTATGTTAAAATAAATTGTTTTAAAATTGACAGTTAGACATCTTATTGTGAAAACTAATACCTTGGAACACCACAGATGGTTAAAAAAATCATGTACCGTATTTATCGGCGTATAACACACCCTTTTTTCCCCTTAAAATCAGGGATTAAAATCGTGGGTGCGTGTTATACGCCGATACTCCGCCGATTCCCCTGCTGAAACGAGCGAGAGGAGCGAGCGGAGCCGAAGCCGAAGTACACTCGGCTTTACTCGGCTCCTCTCGCAGTCCCGCCTATCTCTGACTGCGCCGCTGACATAGAGAAAGCCGAGTGTACTTTGGCTAGTCTCGGCTCCTCTCGCAGTCCTGCCCCTGACTGTGAGCAGAGCCGAATCTAGTCGAAGTACACTTGGCTTTCTCTATGTCAGCGGCGCAGTCAGTGGAGATGGGCGGGACTGCGAGAGGAGCCGAGTCTAGCCGAAGTACACTCGGCCCCGCTCGCTCCTCTCCACACAGAAATCGGCGCCAATTTTAAAAATCGCCGAGACTGACAAGGCTGCAAAGGCACTGGGCAAGGCTGCAGATGGACAAATGGACACTGGGCAAGGCTGCAGATGGACAGATGGACACTGGGCAAGGCTGCAGATGGACAGATGGACACTGGGCAAGGCTGCAGATGGACAGATGGACACTGGGCAAGGCTGCAGATGGACACTGGGCAAGGCTGCATGCTGCATTTAAATGTAAGTTTTTTTTTCCTTGAATTTCCCTCCTAAAAGTTTTTTTCCTTAAAATTCCCTCCTAAACTTGGGGTGCGTGTTATACGCCGGCACGTGTTATACGCCGATAAATACAGTAACTAATAGAAAATAGTCTTAGATTTCATATTGTTGTAAGCCCTGTTTAAAAGTGCAGTTACAGGTAGAATCTGGTTGGCTGAGTCGTCTGTGGACTTCTTTTACCTGGGTTTTCAGCCATAAGATCTTTCTGCAGTGGTTCAAAATCCTGTTTCTGCCTACTCCTCCTGCCACAAATTGGAATATTATGCAAACAAGTATTTTTACCTTCTTTTAAGATAACTTATCTTGTTCAAAAACTTTTACATGTACCAAAGTTGTTATCAATAATAGGATGGAAAGGCAGTCCATGACAGTAGGGTCTTGTCAGGATCCAGATCTGAACCTACAATCTCTGCTGTGTCTGGCAGTATCTTTTCTTGCTGAGCCACCTTAGATGCTGCACAGCTCCCTGCCTGATTCCTTAGACAACCTTGTCTTATGTCTTGTTTCTCTTTAACCTTGAACCCTTTGCTCCTCCCATTAACTTCCTATTTAAGCCATGCCTTTGCACTTCCTGTTTGCCATATTATTGTGCTCTCCCCAGCTCTTGTCCCCCCTCCTGCCATCCCTATCTTCACTAGTGCTTATTTACAACATTTTGGCTTGTTTCTTGACTACGCGTCCGCTTGATCCCAACCAGCAACCACTTGTTACCGACCTTTGGCTTGTTCCCAGACTATGTATCTGCTTGATCCCAAATTGCAACTACTTGTTCCCGACCTTTGGCTTGTTTATGGACTACGCTTCTGCTTGATCCCTACCTGCTATATCTGCTACTGGGCCCTAATATGCTTACCTCCTGGTGTGGTGATCGTAAGGACTGTGACCTGGTACTAACGCGTAGAAAAACCTATCTCCGCCATCAGCAACTCTAGCAAAAACCGGGTTGTGCTTAGGCCCTCACCTTGGGTGAGCCTCATTTGCTAGGGTGACCTGCTTGTATACCTATCCTGCTGGTCACTGGGAGTCTTTCTAAAGCTAAAGCTCCTGGTCTCCGAGCCTGAACCCTGACCTTGATAGGTCTAAACCTCAGTAGAGCAGGAAATAGGCAAAAAACAGCGAAACATCAAACATTTGGGTAGATTATTTAAAGTTCAAAGCAGGAAAAGAAAAAACAAAACAACTTGTGACTTACAAATCACAATTGAGCAGTGGTCTTGGAAAACCAACAAACATATAACATAGAACATATAGAAGAACCTAGAACATATATAGTCCATTAACAGCATCATCACAGTTTCACAGGTCTGAATGACTGAATATTTAGACAAGGCTGTTCCATAATACAGTATCTGCATCAACGAAAGAACCGTACCACTAGATAGTGGAGTTAAGCAAAGGGAGCATTCCCCCCAGAATATACTGTGACAAGGTAGTAAATCATGCACATGTGTCAGGATGTTGTAATTAGCGGTCCCATTATTTATTCTTTTTTTTTTTTTTGTATTTAGGGCAACGAGCCATATGATCATAAATTAGTTTCTTGAAGGGGAGGGTGTCGAATACTTTTAATATTCAAGCATTAACTGTTGGAGGGAGAGTTTGTATCCAAGTATGTGCTATCAGTTACCTAGCTACAAACAGAGTTTCATGTAAAAACACATTTGTAAATTTGCCAATGGCAAACTAAGGGAAAAGACCCAACAGACATTGTTCAGGGTGTGAAGACCATTGAGATCCCGTTTTTATCATTCAGAAAATTCACTATCTGCATCCAATAGCCCTGGATCATGGAACAAGCCCACAGTAGGTGATAAAAATATACCTGGGGCATTAGAACATTTCTGGTATAATGAGCTGTTCACCATGGAATGACCCTGTGTAACGTGATGACGTCACATGGTAACCCCCACCTGACGCTTTACGTCCCCAGGATGGGACTTCATCTGAGAAGGGGTTTCCATGTGACTTCATCATTACACAGGGTTGTTCCATACTGACCGCTGTGAGTCAGAAAAAAAGAGGTGTCAGCTTTACCAGTAATACTGATTATATTGATTGGCATTCTGTTGAGCACTGGAGATTTATCTGTTCTGTGTGAGTATACTTGATGTTTATTACTAATAAAATTCACTTTGCACTAGATTTTTTTGCTGCACAAATTCACAAAGTGAAATACTGGGGATCGGATGAAAATCTGTCGATTAAGTCCTATCAGCCGAGAACTAACCTGAAGGTTAAGACTGAATTCTCCATTGGGCTTATTTAGACCTCCTATAGTTAAAGTGGTTCCAAAAACAGGACATTTTTTTAGCTTAATGCATCCTCTTCATTAAGCAAAAAATGTCCCAGTATTTGTATTGCCCCCTCACCTTCCTACATACTTACCTGAGTCCTATTTCAATCCAGCTCTGTGCCCAAGCACAGCAGCGCTGCTGTCTTTCTCTTTCACAAAACTCTGTGAGAGCAGTGAGAGCCATTGGCTCCTGCTGCTGTCAATCAAATCCTGTAAGGAGGGAGTGAAGAACAGGGCTGGGCCGCCCTATGTGTGACTATGGCTGCACATGTCCCTGCTCAAGAGCAAGCCCGTGGGTGCACCCCCATAAGAGGTGGCTCCTGATGGTCATGCATAGAGTGGGGAATGAGCCTAGATCGCAGCAGGGGGCTCCAGAAAAGGATGTTCAGGGCCGCTCTGTGCAATATTCTTGCACAGAGCAGATAAGTATAACATGTTTGTTATTTTAGAAAAAAAATGCAGGCTTTACAACCACTTTAGTAGGTTTTGGTGAGCAGATAATAAAAATACAGTGCCCAAGAAGGACAGCAACCTGGCAGTCATGTTCCCCCAGCTGCAGCATACTGCCAGGTTTACTCCAGTGATGAGGAGGGAGGGGATGATGAGGTCACTGACTCTACGTGGGTGCCTGATAGGAGAGAGGATGAGGAGGAGGCACATCTCCAACGAGGCAGGATGCCCTCCAGGGGCCAGCTTAAGGGCAGCCAACCGACTGCATCACACCGCAGAGCTCCGCATTTGCAGGGCGCTGCTGTCTCTGCGCGTTATTCCAAAAGTTCTTTGGTGTGGGCCTTTTTTGAGACGTGTGCAGCAGATCGCACCTTTGCTATTTTCAACATATGTCTGAAGCATATCTCGTGTGGCCAAAACAGCAGCCGCTTGGGCACCACATGCTTGACTTGACATATGTCGACCTGCCATGCAGTCCGTTGGCAAGCATACATAAAAGACCCACACCAAAGAACAAAGCAGACCTCTCCTTGCTCCTCATCAGCTGGGATCTCCAACCCCACTATACCTTCCGTCGTCTCAGAAACCTGCACTGAGAGGAATGAAGGTGTAGAATTAGGTGTGTCACTGCCAAGTACTTGGGGGCAATCTGCTATCGGTACACCAATGTCAGATTGTACCAGGCAAATTTCCCTTCCCCAGCTGCTGCGCCGCCGAAAGAAGTTCGCTCCCAGCCATCCATATGCCCAGCGGTTGAATGCTAGCTTGGCTAAATTGCTAGCACTTCAACTGTTGCCTTTTCAGTTGGTAGACTCTGCCCCCTTCCGTGAGTTTGTGGAATGTGCGGTTCCTCAGTGGCAGGTTCCCAAACGCCACTTTTTTTTCACGGAAGGCGATTCCAGCTCTCTACCGGCATGTGGAAGGTAATGTCTTGGCCTCGCTGGATAGGGCGGTCAGCGATAAGGTGCATATTACCGCTGACTCATGGTCCAGCAGGCATGGACAGGGACGTTACCTATCTTTCACGGCGCATTGGGTGACTCTGCTGGCAGCTGGGAAGGATGCAGGACAGGGTGCAGTAGTGTTGGAGGTTGTTCCGCCACCATGCCTCCAAAATGCTACTAGTGGTGATTCTGACACACCTCTCTCCTCCACCCCCTCCTCTTCTTCTTCTTCCATGGCCTCTTCCTGTGCTGATTTGTCCTCGGAACCAGCGGTGCTCTGTAGGCGTTCAAGGGGCTACGCAAGTACGCAGGCAAAAAGATGCCATGCGGTGCTTGAGCTGGTGTGCTTGGGGGACAGGAGCCACACTGGGGCAGAGATTCTGTAAGCTCTGCAGGGGCAGGCTCAGAGGTGGTTGACGCCACGCCAGCTTAAGCCAGGAATGGTGGTTTGCGACAATGGCACCAACCTCCTCTCCACCCTCTGACAGGGACAGCTGACCCATGTGCCCTGTTTGGGCAGGTACCCGGGCTTACAGGATGTCCTGAGGCAGGCCAGGAAAGTCTATGTGCATTTCCGCTGGTCATATAATACCAGTGCTCGGCTGGCTGACCTCCAAAAGGAATTTAACCTGCCCAAGGACCGTCTAATCTGTGACATGCCCACCAGGTGGAACTCAACGTTGGCCATGCTGCAGCGGCTGCACACGCAGCAGAGGGCCATCAATGAGTTTCTGTGCCAATATGGCACAAGGACAGGGTCAGGGGAGCTTGTTTTTTTTTTTTGCCACGCCAGTGGGTCATGTTTAGAGATGCATTCACTGTCCTGTCACCATTTGAGGAGGCCACGAGGATGGTGAGCAGTGACACGTATCAGTGTCACTGTCCCTCTTGTCCACCTGTTGGAGCACATGCTGCGTGGCATAATGGACAGGGCACTTGAGCTAGAAAAGAGGCAGGAAGAGGAGGACTTCCTTACCTCTCAAGGCCCCCTTCATCCAGACAGTGTTCCTGCTGGCCCGGCTATCACACAGGAAGAGGACGAGGAGGAGGAGGATTGTGTCAGCATGGAGGTGGAGCCTAGCACTCAGCATTAGCAGCAGTCTTCAAGGGATCAATTACAGTCCCAAAAAACCAATGGACTTGTACGTGGCTGGGAGGAGGTGGCTGCGGATCATGTCGTCCTTAGTGACCCAGAGGACTCCGGACCGAATGCCTTAGCAAACCTAGGCTGTATGGCCTCCCTGATCCTGCAAAGCCTGCGGAAGGATCCTCGTATTCGTGGTATCAAGGAGAGGGATCATTACTGGCTGGCAACCCTCCTTGATCCACGTTACAAGGGTAAGGTTGCGGACCTTATCTTGCCGTCGCAGAGGGAGCAGAGGATGAAACATCTTCGGGAGGCCTTGCAGAAAGGTTTGAGCAACGCGTTCCCAGAGCCTGGGAGGTTACAAATTCCTGGTCCTGAACAACGTGTTGCTGAGGCTTCGTTCAGTCAAAGAAGGAGCGGTGGAGAAGGTGGCCGTCTGACCGATGCGTTCAGACAATTTTTTAGTCCGCAGCCCCAAGGTATGATCGGTTCCAGCAACCATCGCCAGCGTCTGTTTTACATGGTGCAGGAATACCTAGGGGCAAGATCAGACTTGGACACTTTTCCCACCGAAAATCCCCTGGGTTACTGGGTCTTGATCACTGGCCAGAGCTTGCACAGTATGCAATTGAGCCTGTCCTGCATCCAGCGTTCTTTCGGAACGCACATTCAGTGCTGCTGGAGGCTTTGTAACCGATCACAGTGTGCACCTGTCCACTGACTCGGTCGATCGGCTGACCTTCATAAAAATGAATCCGTGTTGGATCACCACCAGCTACCAAGCACCTGATGCTGATGTAACCGAATATTTTTTTTTGAATGTCAGATCCCTTCAAGACTGCCTATGCTGATGCTGAGTGACTATCTTCTTCATCCTCAATGATCATGCTGATAGCTTGTAAGAACATTTTTGGTTCTGGGCAACGTCACCAGTGGCTAAGGCCCAATTTTTCTGCCCCTGCTTAACAGGGGCGTGTAATTACAATTTTTGCTGCAATGCTTTGCAGCAGGGCTCATTCCTGCGCTCCAAATAAAGTTTCTGTGAGGGGTTGCAGTTTTGTGGCACCAGCACCAGTGCCTAAGGACCAATTTTTCTGCCCCTGTTTAACATGTAATTACAATTCTTGATCTAATATTTCACAGCAGGGCCCGTTCCTGCACCCACCAAGAGTAACTGTGAGGGCTTACAGTGTTGTAGCAACACCAACACCTAAGGCCCAAATTTCTGCAGAGTATATAGGGCAGGCCCCTACTTTCAAACATCCAACTTACAAATGACTCCTGCTTGCAAACGGAAGGAGACAACAGGAAGTGAGAGGAAATCTACCCCAAGGAAGGGAAATTCTCTCCTGTAAGAGTTCCTTGTTTCACTAAAAACCCAAAATTTTCAAAATCCAATTGTCATTGGCACAGAAAGTGAGATGAAATCTTCTGAACAGGTGCACAGACAGCAAAACAAATGTTACAGGGGTGATAACCCTTCCATATGTTTTCCAAAAAGCTTAAAAATAGATTTTTTGGCTGGAGCTACACTTTAAAAATGCACCAGTTCAAAATTACAAACAGATTCTACTTAAGAACAAACCTACAGTCCCTGTCTTGTTTGCACCGCCTGTATACTGCTGTATAGAGTATATAGGGCCTGGGGGCCCCACGCCTTTCCTTTTTTTTTATTTGGGTGCAGGGTTCCCCTCAATATCCATACAAGACCCAAAGGGGCTGGTAATGGGAGGGGGGGTACCCATGCCGTTTTTCTCAATGATTTTCATCCATATTGCCGGGACCAGACATTACATTAAAGCCGCTAGCAGTTTTAAATGACTTTTATTCCTTTAGAATTGTCATTTTGTGCAGAGACTGTTCTAAACACGGGAAACATGCGCCACTTCACAGGCATACTATAGACACCCCCCAGGTACGATATTTAAAGTAATATTTCACTTTTATTTTGTCACTTTAAGCATCATTAAAATCACTGCTCCCGAAAAAAACTCAGTTTTTAAAACTTTTTTTTGCATTGATACATGGACCCGGGTCCCCAAACCCTTTTTAGGACAATAACTTGCATATTAGCCTTTATAATTCGCACTTTTGATTTCTCACGTTCGAGTCCCATAGACTTTAACAACGGGGTTCGGAAGTTTGCGCAAACTTTCAGGCTGTTCGCAGGTTCGGCTCATCCCTAGTGGGCAACTGTACAAAATCACTCACTGTATATGTACAGAGCAAAAATCAGATTACATAACACAAATATACAGAATCAGGTATGCTGCACATATCTTTGGTATCTTTTTTTTTTTTTTTTTTGTATAATCTTTATTTATAGAAGACAATTAACATGTCATGTCCTACATTTGTATCTGAATAAAGTCCCGAACCCAAATGGGCATGTATCACATATACATCACATGCAATCAAACGAAACAAGAAAATAAAGGAAATACCATGGTGAATATTAAGCGAAATAGCCGAAGGGCTGTCCCTGTTAGGGATTTAGGGAAGCCTCATTGGAAATAATCACAGTGAACATATTTTGTATGCATATAGAAATGGGTACAAAAGAGTCTCTGCGTGATAGCTTGGCCGTTGACGCTATCAATAAGTTCCCAGTGAAAACAGGGTCACCTGGCCAGCTCCAGGTACTGAGCGAAGGGGGCCCAAATAGCCTCCAACTAACCTCCCCCTGCCCTCCACGCGAGCCAGGGGTACCTGAGGCTAATGCTAAACGCTCAAGGGGATAAACAGTGCCACCCTCGAAGGAGAGAGCCTCCCCTTCAGCGATGACGCATTGGGCTTTATGTCCATCAGCATGGTGTGCAATACATAAACCACCATCCACGTAACAGGGGATGTATACAATTTCTGAAAGCTATAGTAGAGAAAGGAGAGAAAGAGGAGATGACCAAATCATACCTGAAGTCTTGTGAGAAGCCTTTTTTATGCCCACACCAAGCACCCCGTTCTTGATTGGAATAGGTGACCTTTTGGAACTCTGAGAGTTGCCTTGCAGCGAGAAGTGTCCCCTTTTCCCCTAGGTTCCTGGTGGCATGCAGGTTTTAAGGGATGGTCCTGCCAACTCCAACAGAGCTGTGTCTAGGCTAGAGGGCACGTGTCCAGGGTCGGAAACGTATTCTATCCAGAGTGTCCAGACAATGACAAAGCGGTCTTGAGAACCCCTACAAGTCGATATCTTGTCTTCCGCTTCCCAGATGTCACTCACCCTGCTGATCCAGTAGGTAGGAAGCAAGCGCCATGCCACATTCAGTAAATGAGGCAGTGCGCTCTTTTTGTATTGGCTGATTGGAATCGGAGGGATGTGCAGGAGGAAGTGAATCGGGGATAGAGGAACGTCTAGCCCTAGTATGTATTTTATTTGGCCCTTGATATCTTTCCAAAAAGGCCTAATTAAGGGGCATTCCCACCACATATGGAGCAGTATATCCCTGTGTCCACAGCCCCGCCAACATAGCTCAGACCTGGTGGGATAAACACGTGCCAAGTCTGTTGACACCCGATACCAGCGGGACATTATCTTATAGTTCGTTTCAGAGTCAATAGAGCTTGAGTGGGTGAGCTGATATAAGTGGGTTAACTGGGTCTCGGTAAGTTCACGCCCCAAGTCCCTTTCCCACACAATATAAGTAGGCTTTGATTTGTCCATGGTGGAGCCCAGTAGTCGGTATAGTTCAGATACCATATGAAGTATTGGGTCTTCATCTACAAAAAGGTGCTCAAATGGTGTGAGGGAGAAAAGATCTCTGATTGAGCAGCCATGTATCTCAAAAAAGTGATGAAGTTGTCTATATCTCCAAAAGTCCATTCGTGAACCCTTATGTCTAGCCTGCAGGGCGTCAAAGCTCGAGAGCTTACCATCTTTCATGAGTTTACCGCAACTGGCATTGCCATCATCTACCAAGGACCCAAAAAAGGCCATTTGCTCACCAGGAGGAAACCACAGGAACCCTGTTTTGAGCCCAGGGAGATCAGCTCTCCCCTGACCACTGCCTTATGGCTTTCCCACACAATGCCCTCACCAAGGCTATCCATGGTATTTTCCTTGAAGTAGTGAGTTAAGAGGTCTGTTACCCCCACCACTACTGCAGTGTCGTCCAGCAGATTTTCGTTCAGCCTCCATGTCCAGGCTCTTTGTGCCTGATGGGAGGGTGAAAGTAATCATGATCTGCAATAGTAATAGTAATATTGCCAATGGACGCCGATTGCAGGAGCTCAAGAGTAGTGCAGTCTACGTAAATATGGTCTATGCGGGTGTATATGTCATGTACTTTGGAATAGTAGCTAAAATCTCGACCTGAGGGGTGGAGTACTCTCCAGCTGTCCATCAAAAGGTGGGACTGTGGAGGGTCCTACGAAAATGTTTGAGGAAAGCATAGGAGTTTGAGGGTCTGGTATGGGACGTGTCGAGCAGGGGGTCAGGGCTAACGTTAAAATCCCCCCCAAGGACCAGGAGACCTTTCTTAAATTCAGCCAGTTGCTCCAATGCTGTATCAATGAAGGTGAGTTAGTGTTAGGGGCATAGATCATGGCGAAAGTAAATATTTGTCCAGAAATGCTGCCCTTCAGGAAGACGTATCTTCCAAGAGGATCTATTTTATTCCCAGTGGGCTGAAAGGGGCAGGATTTGTGGATTGCGATAGCTGTCCCCCTAGATTTAGATACCAGGGAGGTGCTAAGGAACCACTGACTGAAGAGGTGAGTGGGTAGCTTAGGATTTGAATGGGGGGTAAAATGGGTTTCCAGCAAGAAAATCTCCTGTGCCCCAAGCCTTTTTAGCTCCCACCACAACTTGCTATGTTTGCCTGGGGAGCAGAGGTCCCGGACATTAGAGGAGCTTACCTTTTTAAAGTAGCCATGGAGGATCTAGTGGACAGTCGGTGTGCCAAATACGTCGATGTGGGCGATGATGGAGAAGGCTGCTCCTGGGAGAAGAAGAGGAGGAAGGAGAAGGGGGAAGAAAGAAAAAGAGCAAACTAGCGGTAAAAACATAATAAACATCACAGTATGGCAGAAGCCATAGTAACGTTCTAAACATCTGTGAGTCATGCTTGGGGCCCTGCCCCCTAGGGGGAAAGGTCCCAAGCCCTGACCCAGGATCCCAATGGGGATCAATACCCAATAAAGGGTGGCCTACATGGGGAACGTGTGCCAACATGGTGGGGAAGGTAAGGAATCTCCGTCTCCCTCCACCACATCTAACGATGTGCTATAGGTGAGGAGGAAGGGGGGGGGGAGTTTTTTTCAATAGTAACTGCCAACGGGTTGCGGTTTAAACTAGGCAAGATAAAGTTAGTGTATTCGGATCTAAAACCTAGATAATATCAGCAGACAAAAAAAAAGAAACCGTATCAGGGTGGGGCAGCACATAAGGGTGTCTGCGCAATATGTGTAGTCATTCAAGACCCAGCTTGGGTGACCCAGGGATGGTTTAAGGCACAACAGCAGGGACACCTCCCGATAGAGAAGGATCAAGCATTGAGGATAGGAAGACTCGCCCCGTCAGTCTCTGGAGGTAGCTGGGCCTGGCGAGGAATCAGATGGGATCCCTTTTACGACTTTTGCGTTTAACAGGTAGCCACGTTTGAGGTGGTTGGATGGTTGGGAAGATCTGTCGATCCCCTCCAGTCCGGAAAGTCCACAGGATCCAGTCCAAGAGAGGATAAGAAGTGCAGAAGGTCATCTTTGGTGCGTAGCGTCACAGGTTTGCCCTCTTTGGTCACTTGGAGAAAAAAGGGAAAGCCCCATTGGTATGGCAGACCTGCGTTCTGGACGGCAGCCCAGAGGAGGTGGAGTGCCCTGCACTGCATGAGGGTGCGTCTGGAAATATCTTGATAGAAAAATAAGTGTGCACCATCAAAATCAAAGTAAGGCTTGCCACGAATTTTTTGCATAATGCGGTCCTTAAGCGTGTATTTATGTAAAAAATGAAATTATAGAGCTAACACTGGAAAAAAGGTTAGTATATAGCACCTACATCCCTATAGGAAAAATTGTATAGAAACCCTGAGTACGGGAAGATGCGTGGGAATTTAACGGTGCTTGGTAGTGTTGCTTTAAATTATGGACAAAGAAATTTAGATAAATTGTATAAAAATATTAGAATTTGTTCATAAATTACGTAGCATTAAAAAAGGGAAAGAGAATACAGTGCAGTGCACTCTTTCCTTGTAAGTCACCAACTAGCAGTCCTACATGTTTCGCCTGACTGAGGCTTCTTCAGGGACGAGTAGCGACTTTATTTTATCTAAAAGAAAGTGTAGATAATTTGTAAATACATATTTTGCACATTTTTGTAAGAAAAGGAGATGGTAATTTTCACAGACTTTATCAAAGATACATTTCTAAAATAACATTAACTAATACCTCTAGATTCATGGGAGCCCTCTAAACAATAAGTGTGCCCCAGTAGTAAAACAAATAAACTGGGAGCACTTTATGGAACAACAGGCATCTGTGCTGACACGTGACCAGATCCAACCCTGCCCGCATGAAGCATCCAGAGAGTCCAAATGGGGATAACAAACTCTAGCCCTGTAGTTAATCCAGCCTTAAGAAGGTAAACAAAAAAGGTTTTCAGCTGTTATAAGCGGTCAAAAATAAAGACCAGTGATAGGTCACTCTCAAAAATTATGTATGACATAGATATGTGGGCTTACATGCTGCTAGAACACAAGCTGCGTAGTCTGGGAGCCTTGGAATCACAAAACCGCGAACATTCAGTGCATGAGAGAACCATTTAAGTATGCTCTATTTCTGTCAATGATATAGAAAGAAAGGGATTAACTTTTTTGGTGAATGAAAACGCTGCAAGGTTCAACAATGTATAAGGAGCCCCGCAGCTCATTCAAACAAGAAGTTCCTTTAGGCTGAGTTGAGAAAGAAGCCTTTGAATGCTCATAACTGAAGTGAACTGGAGGGCTTGAAGAAACTGCCAAACCAGTGCAGTCTATATGAACAAAAAAGGCAACATCAGTAGTGTGAACAAAAAGACCAGCAGGTTCTTCGCTGTAAAGCTGTTTTTAGCGGCACATACCTGTTTGCTGTATGTGAATGGCGTGGCTCCCAGAGCAGACCCCATGATGGCTGCACCGCCATCACGGGTCCTATTTGTATCCCCATTGTGCAGTGTATTGACGGAGCCGCTTGTGACGTGATCGCGTCAGCGGCACGCTACGGGCGCTAGATGGTGACGTATGTGGTGGGGTGAGCACCAAGGAGGAGAGAGAGGGCATGTGCAGTGGGTGCCGGAGGATCGAAACTGACGCACACGGCATCACTCTGTGAGCGGTGAGAACACAGCTGCCGTGCTCCCAGTGCGCATGACCCTCTTAACTACAAGTACGTTACCGTTCAGACAAGCATAACATCCGTTCTTCCGCTCGAGTTCAGCAGCAAGGTGTGCTGTTCTGATGGTTGCCCCCGGGCGCCCGTAGTGGATCTATGGATAAATCTCAGGCTGGTGGACAAGGATCAAATGAGCACAGATGTCTGTTTAGATGCATGAGTGAACACAAAGCAGAAAAACAGAAACAAAAGCAGACAATTGGAATAAACAATGTTGATGGGATAAAATGCCGTACAGTGGAGTACAATACAATCCAAATACAAAAAATTATGAACGAAAATAAAGAATAATAGGGATGTAACTTGCATATGATGTCCTTTGGATTATCCACATCCTGAGAAGGAGATCTGAGTGCCCTATGGGCACGATCAATCTCGACCGTGGCAGTGGCAGGCAGTCCAATATTTCCTTATATATGCCCACTAAGGTGGGAATAATATCCTTGGAGGCCGTAGCTTCTGGTAGGCCCCTGATTCTAATATTCGCCCGCCGACTGTGGTTTTCTACATCATCTAACTGGTAGAGCAAAGTTTCAGTCTGCTGGTCCTGTGTGATGCATTTAGCCTGCAGCATAGAGATGACTGGGAGTGCTTCTTCAAATCTCTGCTCCACGGACTCCACTCTGCCGCCCAGGTGTGAGGTGTCAGCTTTTAGCTGTGCAATGTCCTCCTTGAAAGTTTTCACTACCCTGTCAGCAAAGCGTTCCAGGTCCTCCCTGGTAGGGAGCGACCAAATATGGCACCTGATGTCTTCACCCCCCAGGGGGTCTAGGGATTCAGAGCCTCTGTCTGGGAATGCTGTGAAGCCGGGGGAGGTGGGGGGGGGGGACAGATTCACTCACCGACCATGGGGAAGGAATTGGGGAAGCGGTGTGCTGGGAGGCTTTAGCTGCCTTCTGGGCCTTCGTGGCCGGCGCCATCTTGGAAGCCTTACAGCTCTGCCCGCGGGTCCCGGGGTAGAACGATTCCAGCTGCTCCTGTCTCATGCGATCGGTCCTCGCATCCAATTTCTCTGGGACATGGCAGGAGTTGAGAAGGTAGCCGCTCCAGGTGAGGTATGTCCTTGTAATGCTCCTCCTCACAGAAACCCCAGGTGCAGGCGATGCATCAAGCAAGGCAAAAAAAGAAAGTGTCTTTCTGGACAGCCGCACTCAAAACTAAAGTTGCCTTTATTGTAAAATCAAAGCAGCACTACAAATCACAGCAGACCGGACAGTTGACGCGTTTTGCACTATTCCTAGTGTTTAATCACTATGATTAAACACTAGGAATAGTGCGAAACGCGTCAGCTGTCCGGTCTGCTGTGATTTGTAGTGCTGCTTTGATTTTACAATAAAGGCAACTTTTGTTTTGAGTGCGGCTGTCCAGAAAGACATATTCTTTTTTTACATGGCAGGAGTTGTCTGGGGTAAAAATCCCCCTTGTAGCGGTGATTAAATGCGGCAGTGGTACGGAGCTGTGGAGATGCACGTCCTCACTCCTCCATTGCCAGGACACGCCCCCTTTAGTAGCTTTTAAATTGTATCTGTGTGTGAATCAGTTTTTGTGCTAGCCAACTGCTGGTGATGGGTAATTTTTAAACTGCTGCATGTGACACTTGTTTTTGGCATTTCAGCAGATGAGAAGGTTGAGGGGTGTTGTGGATCAGTGGGGGTGAAAAGGGATGGGAAAGTAGAAAGAAGGTAGTGTGGGTCAGTGATGGTAAAGTGAAATGAAAGACGTACAAGGAACAATAGACATGCAGGACGAGAGAGGAAGCGACATGGCCTAGTGACATTGAAACAGAACGGGAAAGGAGGCGGTATGTTCCAGTAATGTCGAAATAGGATAGGAGAGAAGAAAATAAGCAGGATGGTAGAGGAGGCAGTGTGGATCAGTAATGGGGAAGCAGGCTGGGAAACCAGAGAAAAAGAAGCAGGGACCAGTGATAGTGGAGCATCATGGGAGAGGAGGTAGAATAGATCAGTAATGGAGTAGCAGGATGGGAGTGGTACCTTTAACGAGCAGCGGGGGTGATTGACCAGATGGGAGAGAAGAGAGGAAGAGGCAGGGAAGAGTGATAGTGGAACAGGATGGCAGAGTATGCAGTATGGATCAGTAATGGAGGAGCAGGATGGAGAGAAGTGTGTAAGCAATAGGGACCAGTGACAATTGAGCAGAGTGGGAGAGGAGGCACTGTGGATAAGTAATGGAGACCTGGATGGGAGAGAAGAGAGGAAGCAGCAGTGACGTGTGACAGTGGAAGAGGATGGGAGGAGATGCAGTATGGATCACTAATGGAGGAGAAGAGAGTAAGCAGCAGGGACCAGTGACCATGGAACAGGGTGGGGGAGGAGGCAGTGTGGATTAGTAATGGTGGTTTAGGATTGGAGAGAAGAGAGGAAGCAGTGGGGGCAAGTAACAATGGAGCAGGATAAGAGGAGGCAGCATGTATCAGTTCTAGTGAGGCAGTTTGGTAGAGAAATGAGGAAGCAGCAGGGACCAGTGAGAGTGGAGCAGGATGAAAGAGGCAGTGTGGATCAGTATTGGTTAAGCAGCATGATAGAAAAGAGAGGAGGCCGCAGGGACAAGTTACAGTGGTGTGGAATAGGAGAGGATGCAGTAGGGATTAGATGAGCAAGATAGGAAAAAAAGCAGCAAAGAGTGGGGAGCAGTGACCGGATGTGGACGAGAATGAGTGGAAGGTGATCAAGTTACCATTCATGATCTACAGTGCAATTGTGCAAAACAGATTTTACATTTTTATTACTGTTCTAAAACCACTTGACAGATGGAGATCCACTTAGGATAGGTGGAGTTTATGGCATAGCAGGATGGGTGCAGAGGGGTTAACCTCCATATGATGGTGTGTGGGTGGTGGGGTTGTTATCTTGAACAGAAACTTTGACTGATTGAGCCCTCAGACTTTGCTTTCAATTTTGCTTTGTATAAACTAATGGATGAACTTCTGTAGTATTTCTATGGTTACGTTGCTTTGTATGCCCACTCTCAACCCACTCGGTAGTGTGACTCACTGCCTTGCCTCTGCTTTCAACATTCAGGGATTACCCAAGTGGCAGGAGGCTCAATTTTTTCAAATAATTTGTTTTTCTACTTACCTGAAGTCCAGCTTTAAACTGTGTGTGTGTGTGTGTGTGTGTGTGTGTGTGTGTGTGCAGTATATATGATAAAATATCTAGCAATGATATTCAGACAGGAGAAACATCCATCTAATACAGCTAATTTTATTTGCTTCTTACATGTATTTTACAACATTAGGGCATTACTTCGGAAAGGTGGCCTTGTTGCAGAACAGTAACCTGAAAGTAGTGGCTCTTCACTGTAATATTCGGGCTGTATAATAATAGTCACAACATATAAATATAAAAGACAAAAAACCTGGGCTGTGCAAAATAGGGCTGGGTAAAAAATCGATTTTAATCTTGAATCGAGTTTTGAGTTCAAATCGATTCAGATTTAAAGAAAATCGATTTTTTTTATATATATTTTTTTTTTTATATATTTTTTTTTTTTCCTTCAAAGTTTCCGTAGCAGGGCTGCAGGGGGCGTATCCGGAATGGCACTGGTGGCGTTACCCCAATTACATCTACTCGCCGCAGCCGCCACGAGTAGATGTAATGTAACACTAACTAACCGCAAGCCGCCGTCTGCCTACCTGATCAGCGTGTCATGCAGACAGACGGCGGCCATTGCAGTGTTCAAAAGCCGCGCCTCCCGAGTCCTCGTCGTCTGTGATAGGCGGAACACTCAATTTCACAGCAGGCAGTGTTCAGCCTATCACGGACATCCTCTCATCCTCGTCTGTGTTATGAGAATGAGAGGATGTCCATGATAGGCGGAACACTGAATGCTGGGAAATTGAGTGTTCCGCCTATCACAGACGAGGAGGAGGCGCGGCTTTTGAATACTGGAATGGCCGCCGGTGTAGCAGTAAAATCTGTATCCCATGAAAATCTGCATCAGGTACAGGCACAGTGATTGAAGCACGGGCACAGTGAGGCATTGGGCACAGTAAAGAATGGGCACAGTGAGGCACAGGCACAGTTCAATTCAACTAAGAGTAACCTCAAGATTTTTTGTTGTTTTATTAGCTAAATCCAAATACAGTATTAATAATTTGGATGTTTAACAATCTTTGTTGCACACTGACTTTGCAGTTAGAGAAAGGGTTTGCCTTTGCAATTTTCTTTGTTGATGCACTTTAATTAATATAATAAAAAAAAAATCGAATCGTAAATCGAGTTTTTTATAAAAAAATCGCAGATTTTTTTTGGGGGGAAAATCGCCCAGCCCTAGTGCAAAACCAATATCTCTGCAGTCTGCAGCATCTGTCATGCTAACAATATGACCATATGCTTGAGGAAGTGATGTTTGCATAATATTATCCCTCCCCTTCTGCAGGACCGAAAGCTCCATGTCTTACTACAAGAAAGTCACAGAATATTATACTTTACTTATCTTTTATTTTAATTGTTACTGTTTTACTGCACGTCATCTCTGTCAGCAGCAATTGTCACCTGCAATATTTGTGGGGTTTTCTGATAAAATTACTTGGAGTCAATTCATTAAAGCACAATATTGAATTTGAGATCAATACTGTAGATTGGCTAAATATACATAACTGTATAAATCTAATAATATTGCGCTGTGTGTGTGTGAATATCCAAGCATTATGAAAACAAATAAACATAAACCAATAAATCCCAATCTCCTTAAGTGCAAATGATTGTGATCACCAAATTTGTGGACTAGTGATAAGCTATAATAAAGTCCATATAAATTAAATGTCCAAATACATATAAATTCAATGAAAAGAAATTGTGTGTATCATGTCATTTAGACCCAATGGTGTGTAATCAGTGCTCCCACTACCACTAAAACCACAGCCACTTGCTAGATCATTAGACCCCATATTATAGGTGGTCTAACAAGGCATGAAGCTGCGTGGATCTTGCTTCAAGGATCCACGCAGCGTTTTTGATGTTACATGCGCTTATTCTTCTGGAGTTTTGTAAGTAGTTTTCAATTGTTTTCTAATTACACATTTGATGGTATCGCAGTATTGGAGTCTCATTTTTCTCTGGTTGAGTTTAACACAGAATAGGAAGGAGGACTGGAGTGGAGTCTCACATCGAAATATCACCTGTGTTTTCTATACCATAAGATCCTCGAAGCAAGATCCACGCAGCTTCACAAATGCCTGTCAAAATTGTGTGCATTGGAGCGCCCAGTGTTCACGTGATTGCATTAGCGTTGCATCAAAAATGACCCAACATGTGTCATTTGCCAAGCTTTGCCGCTTTCTCTGATGTCAATGTAAACGTGCTGAAAATGCACGGCAAACCCGTCACAAATGCCCCTCTGGTGTTTACAGCTTATTTGAGATGAGTTTAGAAAGCGTTACTAGCCGGCATAATACAAAACTTCATACAGTAAAAAAAACAACACAGAGGGGGCATCTGGCAAGCGTTTTACGAGACACAAACACATAAAAAAGCACCAAAAACGCATTATTAACGCACCTTAACCCAGGTACAGGGGGAGGTGGCTGAAGAACTGATCATGGAAGTTTTTTTACCTTAATGCAATACTTACAGTATTGATTGTGTACTTACAGTATCTGGGTTCCACTGGCTTTTGTCTTAGTTTTAATTTCTGCATATTTATGTGGGGATGGGGCACCCAATGGATTCTTTGGTAGAGGCAGCTAATCTCAACCATGAATGGCAGTGAATGACATTTCTGCTTACTGTGTAAGCATTTTTGTGATCACAAATCTGTGAAAATGGCATTGCCATTCTAACTGCTGTCAGTTCAGATTCAACATGATCTTATTTTATCAGTTTATACAAATGTATTTTTGTTGTGTGTGTTGTTCTAAATTAAAGGGGAAACTTTAAAGTGGAACTACACTGTATCTGAGCACCACAAACCAAATGCAATTTTTAATATTCAAACAAATTCACCCATCCATCCATGTCTCCATGCTTTATTTTGTTGAGAAATCACTTTGAAAAAAAACCCCTAGCATTTCTGACCATTGCCATCTTGAGTAAGGGTAGATGATTCATGTAGCATTTACTTCCTGGAATCCATCTGCCCTTTGCTCAGGCATGCACGCAGGAGAGGGTGTGCTTAACTGAGAAAGCCCCTCCTGAAGACTCTTGGGATGTATGACATCATTTGCCTAGGCCTGGAAACCAGGAAGTAATTAAAGTAATGGAAAAACAAAAAAGTTTAAAACAAGAATATATGATATTCTTTCCTATCTATTTACTAATGCTAGCAGCAAAAGGATTAAACATAGTCAGTGTTGATTGAGAGAGTGGAGTTCCACTTTAGGCTTTTCTATTCCACTATGTTAAGTAAAAAGCACACATTTTGGCCAACAACATAAAAAAGCCTGATCACCTATGCTAAAGATATTAATATTTTATTGTTCACAAATAAGTGGTAGCCACGTAGTGAAGTTGTTTCCCTATTTTATCATTGAAATAAAGGAACAATATTGACTGGTATGAACAAATTGCTCCTATAATTTTATTTTTAAAACTCGTCATGTAGTTGCTTATGTTTTTCTTTGTTGCAGATTTTCTGGAGCGGATGATGGAATCTCAACAGCGAGACTCTAGCGCACCTGGCAGGTTTCATGTGGGTAGCGCAGAATCAATGCTGCACTTCCGACCTGGGGGATACCACCCCCAAAGGGCTCTCATCAACCCTTTTGCACCATCACGAATGCCAATGAAGCTCACATCAAATCGTAGAAGGTGGATGCACACATTCCCTGTGGGTAGGTCATACGGTTTTCTTTTTTTTTCTGGGGGCACAGAAAACCTCAAGGGTAAAGGTCTTGTCTGTAAGGCCGCGTTCACACGATTACCGTCTAATTCGGCAGGATCATTTTAGGGGATAACTTCAAAATGTTTAATTTGGTACAGCTAATGACCAATCTGACATTCTGAATCTACTGGGCTTGGGCTAAGCAGGCCAAATAAACATCTCTGGTCCCTCCAGACTTCTTTCCCATTTTTTTTTTTTTTTTTTTTTACCGCCCAGCACCAAGTTGCACACGAAAATGCATTGCGTTTGCCAAAACGTGAGGGTGCCATTAAGAATTAGTGGCACTTCCACGCGTCTGCAAAAGAGCAGCTTATTTTTCATGTGGGTCAGGAATGTGCATGATTATGCTTTTAATCTGGCATCTGGGGAAACAAAAGATGGGGACATATTTTGTGTGCCAGAAAACAAGAAGGTACCTTGGTTTGTAGTTAAATCAAAAGATCCTTTAGTGGAAAAGGCATGCCCCTAAGTAGTCCCTGCAACCCAATACCTCCAGGGTCAAGGTGCAGACAATATTCTGGGCTAAAACTCTTTCACCATTCAAATATAAGGATGCATTTGGTTGTTGTTTTTTACTATTGTTATTGTAAAGACTGTATTATCTTACTTTTTTATTATTATTATTTTTATTATTATTTTTCAAGATTTATATAGCGCCAACAGTTTTCACAGCTTTACAACATGAGGGCAGACAGTACAGTTACCATAAAATTCAATACAGGAGGAATCAGAGGGTCCTGCTAGTTAGAGCTTACAATCTAGAAGGGAGGGTCAAGTGGAACAAAAGGTAATTTACTGTGGGGGATGAGCTGATGGAGACAATTAAAATACAGTTGTTAGGTGTGGGTAGGATAGGCTTCTCTGAGAAGGGTATTTTTTTAGGGATAGTCTAAAAGCTAATATAGTAGTAGATAATCTGACAGATTGGGGTAAGGAGTCCCAAAGGATTGGAGAGGCTCTGGAAAAGTCCTGGAGGTGAGCATCGGAGGGGGTGACGAGGAAGCTAGAGAGCAGGAGGTCTTTGAAGGAATGAAGAGAACGATTATGTTGGTATTTCTTTATCGTACACCACGGGACACAGAGCTAGTCATTACATAATGGGTTAAGGGTCACCAGCGGTGATTGGACACTGGCACAACCAATGGAAGACAGTTCCCCTCCATATAACCCCTCCCATCAGGGAAGTACCTCAGTTTTTTCGCCAGTGTCGAAAGGTGTTGGACGCGTTAGGAGGTGCTAAAGGAAAGCTCTACCAAAGAGACCCTCTGGGGGTAAAAGAGCTATGCTTTCGGATCCATCCAAGACGCCTACAAATGAGCTGAATCTGGATGGGATCCGGGCCTCATCCATGAGGCGTCGCCTGTAATGTCTCTCTTCGGAGGACTGGGCTCTAAGATCCAGCACTTTCGCTATTTCGCTATAAAGTCCTGGTAAGAGTCTTGTACAAGGCCCAGGGGAGAGGTATCCTTTAAATAGGAACCCATATCCCTGAAGGTTGGCACACATAGCCCACCGTGAAGGGTGAAGTTTGGTATCTGTCTGAAAACTTTCAGCAGAAAAACCTGCGGCGTGGATAAGGTGAGATTAGAAGGTCCATAACTAGGTTGGGACCTTTTTCAAAAAGTGGATGTCTTCTTTTTTTTCACCACTGGGGGGAGTAAAGAGCTGAATATACTCACCTCACTCTGTTCAGTGTCGGCTTCGGCGAAGTACACTGCTCGTCACCTCCGCTGCTGAGCTTGCTTGAGCACCCCGCTCCTCCTTCCGGTGGCCGATACAGACACCTGCAGATGCAGGTAAGTGGGGACAGGGGCTGATGAGAGTCCTCTCTCACTATGGCCACCACCATAGCGCTAAAGGCCGCGCGCGGGAGCGCGCTTTATCGGAGGGGGGGGGGGCCGAGGCGTGCGCGGGCACGTGGCGCGCGCAGGCACAGAAACGGCGCCAAATTTAAAAGACTGTCAGTGTAAAAAGCACTGCAGCAGCAAGCAAGCTCGTTAGTTCTCTTGTTCCTGGCAGAGAAACACAGCAGCTATACAGGGACGTAAGACTCCATGTGGTTGGATTGGGTACTTCCTAGAAGACATCCATGTTATGCATAGTTATGTGTTAAAAGTTGCATACTTAATGTATTTGCTAAACTGAACACGGTAGTATATGCATTTAGGTACCTTGTATTTTGTCTAAACAGTAAGTCTTCCAGGGGAAGTAATGCGGACAAAAAGAGATAAAAGAGCACCGCCGCCTGAGACAGGGGGCTCTAGCTGGCTGACTCGGTACCTTCCTCTCCTGTGTTGCCAAAAGCACCTGTACAGGATGAGCCATTACCTCTGTCAGGTATGGCGGCTTCCCCAGTGAAGCCTGGGCCTGCATATGTCACTGAGGACACTTTATCAGCTGCCCTAAATAATCTGGAGGAGAAAATTGCTACTTTAATCGCTAAATCCTCTAAAAAGGGACAATAAGCGAAGCAGATCTCCTCCAGTATTGGACCTCCCTTCAGAAGTACCTGAGGAGGAGGAGGATGAGGAGGAGGCTACATCAGCAGAGGATGAGGAGTCAGACGGATCAGGGATATCGGATGAGCCTTTTTCGGTATCCCAGATTTTAAAGTCACAGGTGCAATGCTATGCAGGAGCCGTGCGAGCTGCATTTAGGTTACCCTCTTTGGAGGTAACAGAATCACCTGTCTCCTCCCTAGGATCATTAAGATCCCTGCAAGGTGCATGCTCCTTCCCGGTTCATCCGTTACTAGAGGATCTATTGTACGCAGACTGGCAACATCCAGATAAGCGTTTTTCACCTCCAAAAAAGTTTAACATTCTTTATCCTATGGAGGAAAATTTTTTAAAGAAATGGAGCCTGCCTACGGTAGATGCGGCTATTTCTTGTGTAAATAAAAACCTGACATGTCCAGTGGATAATGTACAAGTGTTTAAAGATCCTTCTGAGAAGAAGTTGGAATCCTTACTGAAATCCTCCTTCCTTTTGGCCGGCTCAATTATCCAACCTGCAGTAGCAGCAGTCGGTATGTGTCAGGTCGTCAGCCAACAGGTAAAGCAGGGGCTGAAGGAGCTGCCTTCAGAGCAGGCTAAAAATTGGGAGCATTTGCCTAAAGCCTTATGCTTCACAGTGGATGCCATGAGAGATTCTATCATACAGGCATCACGCCTTACACTCCAGCTGGTACAGATGCGCAGAGTACTTTGGCTTAAGCATTGGTCAGCGGAAGCCCCATGCAAAAAGTTGTTGGCAAGTTTCCCGTTCCATGGCGAACGCCTTTTTGGGGAAGATTTAGAAAGATATATCCAAAAGATATCAAGTGGTAAAACGACACTTTTACCTGAGAGAAAGAAAAACAAGAGACCTTGTTTTAAACACACTCTCTCCCCAGCTCCCGGGAAATCTGACTCCAGCCAGTGGCGACGGCCTTTTCAGCCGCCCAAAAAAGCCAAAGAACAGGCTCAGAAGAACAAGAAGCCGTGGGGTTCAAGAGCTAATAAGCAAGCCCCCAAAACCTCTCATTGAAGGGGCGCCCCCGCTCGGCCGAGTGGGGGGAAGGCTTCGTCAGTTCTCAGCGACTTGGCGGACAGAAACCCAGGACAAATGGGTGGTATCCACAATATCCTCAGGGTACAGACTGGAATTTCGAGAGATCCCATCTTCTCAATTCCAAAGTTCAAGACTCTCCAAGGATCCACAAAAAAGAGGATCCTTCTTCAAAGGTTTGAATCACTTAATAGCTCAAGGTGTGGTTACAGAGGTACCCCAAAAGGAGCAAGGTTCAGGTTTTTACTCAAACCTCTTTGTGATTCCAAAACCGAACGGAGAAGTCAGACCCATCCTGGATCTAAAAAATCTAAACCAGTTTCTGAACGTTCGCCATTTTCGAATGGAAACGATTCGATCCGTGGTCGCTACTTTAAAAGGCGGAGAATTCATTGCGTCCATAGATATCAAAGACGCATATCTACACATACCAATCCTCCCCGCTCACCAAAGATTCCTAAGGTTTGCGGTAGAAGATCGCCACTTTCAATTTGTGGCCCTGCCATTTGGTGTAGCCACCGCGCCCAGAGTATTCACAAAGGTGCTAGCTCCTCTGTTAGCAAACCTAAGAACACGGGGCATTGCGGTAACAGCCTATCTAGACGATCTACTATTAATAGATCAGTCAAAGGAGGGATTGGATCACGCTGTAGACACTACAGTAGGATACCTGGAGCATTTAGGATGGATTATAAACTTACAAAAATCCTCTCTCCAGGCCCAAAGAAGGATAGTGTACCTGGGCATGATCATAGATACAGCCCAAAACAGGGTATACCTGCCAGAGCCAAAGATACAGTCTCTGAAAGACCTGATCCACAAGGTCAAAGCAAACAAGAGGCCGTCTATTCGCCTTTGCATGAGACTATTGGGAAAGATGGTAGCCTCCTTCGAGGCGGTCCCTTACGCCCAGTTTCATTCGAGACTACTTCAAGGCAATATTTTAGCCTCCTGGAACAGGAAGAGCCAAGCTCTGGATATACCCATGCGCCTGTCCTCACAAGTACGCCACAGCTTCAATTGGTGGCTAGAAGCCAGGAATTTACGGAAGGGAAAGTCCTTCCTCCCAGTGGCCTGGAAGGTGGTATCTACGGATGCCAGCCTATCGGGCTGGGGTGCAGTATTCGAGGAGGCTTCTACCCAGGGAACCTGGGCCAAGACTCAGGGGATCCTGCCCATCAATGTGCTAGAGATCCGGGCGGTATATCTAGCCCTCAAAACCTGGACATACAGGTTACAGGGCTACCCAGTTCGGGTTCAATCCGACAATGCTACGGCAGTAGCTTACATCAATCACCAAGGAGGCACCCACAGTCGGGCAGCCCAAAGAGAGGTGAACCGGATCTTGGCATGGGCAGAAGAGCATGTACCTTGCATCTCTGCAATCTTCATTCCAGGGATAGAAAACTGGCAAGCAGACTACCTGAGTCGTCAGCAGCTGCTACCAGGAGAGTGGTCTCTTCACCCAGAGATCTTTCAGGCCATATGTCTGAGATGGGGAAACCCAGATGTAGACCTGCTAGCTTCCAGGTTCAACAAGAAATTGGACAACTTTGTGTCCAGAACGAGAGATCCTCTAGCCTACGGGACAGACGCTCTAATAACTCCATGGAATCAGTTCTCACTGATCTATGCATTCCCTCCGATCCCTCTTCTACAAAGACTGCTTCACAGGATCAAGGAGGAGGGAATACCAGTAATCCTAGTGGCCCCAAACTGGCCCAGGAGGCCTTGGTATGCCGAGATCGTAAAAATGGCGATAGGAAGGCCCTGGAAGCTTCCACTTCGACACGACCTGTTGTCACAGGGTCCAGTATTCCACCCTTCCTTACAAAGGCTAAATTTGACGGCCTGGCTGCTGAGACCCACATTTTGAAAAAGAGAGGGGTCTCTGGCCTGGTTCTTTCTACGCTCATTAATGCTAGAAAGCCAGCCTCCAGACTAATCTATCATAGAGTCTGGAAAGCATACGTTTCCTGGTGTGAATCCAGAAGTTGGAATCCTCTGAAATATGAAATAAGTAGGATTCTTGCTTTTTGCCAGTTAGGAGTGGATATGAAATTAGCCCTTAGCACCATCAAAGGGCAAATATCGACTCTATCAGTCTTCTTTCAGAGACCATTGGCATCTCACTCCCTAGTTCGGACATTCATTCAGGGGGTACTGAGGATAAATCCTCCAGTCAGGTCTCCCTTGTGTCCATGGGATTTGAATTTGGTATTGTCAGTGTTGCAAAAGCAACCTTTTGAACCTATTCGCCATATTCCTTTAATTATATTAAGTAGGAAATTGGCCTTTCTGATTGCTATAGCTTCTGCTAGGAGAGTATCAGAGCTAGCAGCTCTTTCTTGTAAAGAGCCTTATCTAATTTGTCACAAGGACAAGATCGTACTACGACCCCATCCGGCTTTTCTGCCTAAGGTGGTGTCGGCTTTTCACTTGAATCAAGACATTGTTCTGCCTTCCTTTTTTCCAAACCCGCGGACGGCGGGGGAAAAATTATTACACTCTCTAGATCTAGTGAGAGCGGTAAGGGTGTATCTGCAAGCAACCGCTCAGATACGTAAAACAGATGTTTTGTTTATTTTACCAGATGGTCCCAAGAAGGGCCAAGCGGTATCAAAATCCACCATTTCCAGGTGGATTAGACAAGTAATTGTTCAAGCTTATGGTTTAAAGAACAGGACTCCTCCTTTTCCTGTTAAGGCGCACTCTACCAGGGCGATAAGTGCTTCATGGGCAGTGTACCACCAGGCTTCGATGGCTCAGATCTGTAAGGCTGCAACTTGGTCCTCAGTCCATACATTTTCCAAATTCTATCAAATAGATGTGAAAGGACATGAGGATTCCGCCTTCGGGCGAAGTGTGCTGCAGGCAGCAGTATAGGGCTTCTGGTCCGCAAGCGGTCGGTTTGATCTGTGTCTCCCCCCCTTCATATGAGCATTGCTCTGGGACGTCCCATTATGTAATGACTAGCTCTGTGTCCCGTGGTGTACGATAAAGAAAATAGGATTTTTATAACAGCTTACCTGTAAAATCCTTTTCTTGGAGTACACCACGGGACACAGAGGTCCCACCCTTCTTATGGGAACCTTACTGCTTTGCTACAAAACTGAGGTACTTCCCTGATGGGAGGGGTTATATGGAGGGGAACTGTCTTCCATTGGTTGTGCCAGTGTCCAATCACCGCTGGTGACCCTTAACCCATTATGTAATGACTAGCTCTGTGTCCCGTGGTGTACTCCAAGAAAAGGATTTTACAGGTAAGCTGTTATAAAAATCCTATTTTTGAGACTAGACTAGTGATGTAGCTGGGGGCAGAGTTGTGGATGGCTTTGTAAGTAGTTGTTAGTATTTTGAATTTAATTTGTTGGGTGAGTGGAAGCTAGTGGAGGGATTGACAGAGAGGAGTAGAAGATACTGAGCAGTTGGTAAGGTGGATGAGTCTGGCAGGAGCATTCATGATGGATTGAAGGGGGAATAGACTATGTAGAGGTATGCCAATGAGAAGGGAGTTGCGGTAGTCAAGGCAAGAGATGGACAGGGAGTGAATTAAGAGCTTTGTCATGTAATTGGTTAGAAAGGGGCGTATTTTGGAGATGTTGCGGTGGTTGAGGCGGCAAGATTTGGACAGTGATTGGATGTGGGGCTTTAAGGAGACTTCAGAGTCCAGGATTAAACAGGGCTTATAGTTGTGCCATTGAGTTTGAGATCAGGGGAAGAGGCACGTGGGGGAGGAAAAATTATAAGTTCGGTTTTGGATAGATTGAGTTTGAGGAAGTGGTGTGACATCCAGACTGATATATCTGTTAGTAAATTAGTGATACGTGAGAGACGGAGGGAGTGGGCTGTGGGGTAGAGAAATAGATTTGGGTGTTGTAAAGATGGTATTGGAAGCCATGGGATTCTTATCAGCTGACCCAGGGAGGAGATGTAGATTGAAAATAGGAGAGGTCCAAGGACAGAACCTTGGGGGACCCCAACAGAGACGGGAAGAGGAGGGGAGGAAGTAGAATTGTAAGTAACACTAAAGGTGCGGTTGGATAAGTAGGAAGAGAACCAGCGAAGAGTACAGTCACGGAGAGGGGTGGATTTTTAAGGGCAGCAGAAAGGTCCAGGGGTAGAAGTACAGAATAGTGTCCATACCTTTCTACCTCTCTTAGATACTAGTTTCTTGCACAACAGAACGGGTCCCTACCCTCTCAGTCTTCTTCTAAAATGTATTGTTGCAAACCATGTATTTGAACATATATTTAGGAAGTAAATCGTGTTGCCCCAACCTACAAGTCTCATTCCCTGGGGGTTTTATCCTAAGGAGATACCTGACTTCCATCTTTATGAGTACTGAGTCTTTCTATCTTTTATTGTTTCTTCCCCCATATTCTCATTAGGTGGAATTCACTAGTTGGATACATTCAGGCTAGTGGTTTATCTTTCTTCCCCTGTCCCAATTCTCTGTTCATGCTACCAGGAAATCCACTAGATAAGGCAGTATCAAGGGTCAGCATCAGCCGACTGAATAGACTTGTTAGTGCAAAGTCCTTTGTCGAGTTTTGTAAGAACCTCTTAACCTTAACTTGTATTTTAATCTATAAAGGAAAATGTGTTTGATTGTATTTTACCAGTTCTTGGATGTGGTGGCTTTATTATTATTATTTTTTTTTGAGCTAACAAAAATTTTGACAAGTACAGAAAATACCTTCCAGAAATGCAGCGTCCTTTCACTTTCTGTGCGCTGACAAGAACGCATAAACACCCTTATTTAACTACTGATAGTGAATATAAAATGAAATGGAGACAAATAAAGGCAGGCATGTTTGAAGTCCATTCTGTGTGACAACCATGGCTCCTTCGATAGATACAGTTGAGAAATGAGTGTAGACACAGGATTACCAAGTGAAATTAAAGTGTTTGTTACCCCAAAAAAACAAAACAAAAAACAAACACAGATTCTGTTCCCTTAAAGCATGAATAACAGCACGATGCTTGTACTGTGTCATTTGGCCCCTTCTATCACCTAAAAAAAACTGTCTGATCCTGCCTGGCTATACCCTTCCTCCTGTAAACTGACCACGGTTTATCATAGCTGCTGAGCCCTGACACCGTGGTCAGTTTACATGCCTCCGTCATCCGCAGCCCTGCTCTGTCCTTCTCTGTCCTCCTCTTCCCCCCCCCCCCCGCCTGTCTGTTCTGTGTCAGTGCCCACTCCCTCCCCTCCTGCTGCTAACATAACTACAGAAAAGAGCTCCCATCCCCTCTGTAACATAACGTAATGTGTTGTATAAAAATGCCAATCTGTACCTATATCAGAGCATCTCCCGGAGCGCTCACAAGACTCCTCGGCTCTCTCCCCTCCTCCCCGTCTGGTGGTCGGCCCTGCCCACAATAGCTGTCAGCCGGGCAAAGAAAGAGCAGAGGAGTCACGTGAGTGCCGGGAGATGCTCTGATATAGGTACAGATTAACCGTGTTTTTTTTTTTTTTTTTTATAAAACACAGGCACAGCGGCACATAGCATTATGTTACAGAGGGATGGGAGGCTTTTTTGTACTAGGTTAACAACCACTTTAAGGGAAAAGGGCAAGAAAATGATTCAGCCACTATAGCTAAGGAGACCAGCAAACTGCAATATACTGTATTACGTTTTGATTTTGGGTATCGATACAAGATGATCATTGGTTTTCACTTTCAATTCTGCAAGCTCTGGTGTTCTGGTTTATACAGTGCCTTTTAGATGTTCTATAAATTGCTATTTAGTGAGATCTGGCTCGGGTCTGACCTTCTTTGGTAGCTCACCCTATATTTAGCAACTTATTGGAATGTCCTAAATAAATGATAAGATTTTGTTTTTCAAAATCCTTTTCTCTTTGAATTTATTGTTCAACACAGATTAATTTCAGTTTTTTATTTTGCCTTCGTATCGGTTCACACTGATCCGACTTGAAATTCTATGTTTCCCTATGAGCTGTCCTAACTGAAACTACACAAGTCTGTCAGACTTTAGAAAAGGTTTATGCACTACTTTGATCCAACTTTGATACGACTTCAATGCCACAGAGTGTCGCATCAAAGTCGGACTCCAAAGTTACACTGAAAGTCGCGCGACTTTGGAGTCGGGCTAGTGTGAACCAAGCCCTAGTGTTCATACCAACATTTTTTAATATTGCTGTCAAGCAAGTTCTACTATTCTATGGTTTAAATAGCTCTCCCTATTGCGCCTCTCAATTTTTCTTCCTCTTACTGCTCTGTCACAAACTGAAAAGCTAATGCTAAATTATTGGGGTGGAACATCTTATGCCGCGTACACATGATCGGAAATTCAGACAAGAAAAGTCCGATGTGAGCATTTGGTCGGAAATTCCGACCGTGTGTAGGCTCCATCGGACTTTTCCTGTCGGAATTTCCGCCAGCAAAAATTTGAGAGCTGGTTCTCAAATTTTCAGACGGAAAAAATTCCAATTGGAAATTCCAATCGTCTGTAGCAATTTCGACGCATGCTCGGAAGCATTGAACTTAATTTTTTCGACTCGTCGTAGTGTTGTACGTCATCACGTTCTTGACAGTCGAAAATTCAGAGAACTTTTGTGTGACCGTGTGTATGCAAGCCAAGCTTGAGCGGAATACAGTCGGAAAAACCATCCAAGGTTTTTCCGACGGAAAATCCAATCGTGTTTACACGGCATCAGTGTTCTGGTCAGTGGCGGTGCGAGCATAGTGGGTGCAGGAGCGCCGCCCCCTCTCTCCTGCACCCGTCACTCAAGTCAACAATACATAGAGTCATGCATTGCATGACTCTATGTATTGGCGCCGCTGCCGCCCACTATTCAGATGGCCGGCCCCCTGGTGAGCACCGGACATCTGAATAACAGCGGTGGGTGTGTTTTGGAAGTGCTTATCAGAGCGAGCGGGGGTGTGCGTTCCCTGGTTAACACTGACACGCGTCTCAGCCAATCAGGTTCACCGGGTCTGGTTACCGGTAACCTGATTGGCTGAAGTGTCATCAAGGGCGGGAGAAGACATTGAGGGAGCGTGGAGGAGGATGGCAGACCCGAGAAAGGTAAGTGCCGGGTGGGGGGGGCAATCTGGCAGCATTTTACGGGGCAAACTGGCGGTTTTTAAGGGGAAAAACTGGCCGCAATTGATGGCACAGTGGCGACAATTGATGGCACAGTGGCGACAATTGATGGCATGGCACAGTGGCGACAATTGATGGCACAGTGGCGACAATTGATGGCACAGTGGCGACAATTGATGGCACAGTGGCGACAATTGATGGGCACAGTTGCTGCGTTTTGATGGCACAATGGTGACAATTGATGGGCACAGTGGCTGCGCTTGATGGCACAGTGTCTGCGTTTGATGGCACAGTGGCTGCGTTTGATGGCACAGTGGCGACAATTGATGGCACAGTGGCGACAATTGATGGCACAGTGGCGACAATTGATGGCACAGTGGCGACAATTGATGGGCACAGTGGCGACAATTGATGGGCACAGTGGCTGCGTTTGATGGCACAGTGGCTGCGTTTGATGGCACAGTGGCTGCGTTTGATGGCACAGTGGCTGCGTTTGATGGCACAGTGGCTGCGTTTGATGGCACAGTGGCTGCGTTTGATGGCACAGTGGCTGCGTTTGATGGCACAGTGGCGCAAATTGATGGCACAGTGGCGCAAATTGATGGCACAGTGGCGCAAATTGATGGCACAGTGGCGACAATTGATGGCACAGTGGCGACAATTGATGGCACAGTGGCGACAATTGATGGGCACAGTGGCTGCGTTTGATGGCACAGTGGTGACAATTGATGGGCACAGTGGCTGCGTTTGATGGCACAGTGGCGGCAATTGATGGGCACAGTAGCTGCATTTGATGGGCACAGTAGCTGCATTTGATGGGCACAGTGAGGCTGCAATTTATGTTGGTTTTTTTTTTGTCCCGTTCGTTTTGGGCCCACCAAAGATTTTGAGCACCAGCCGCCACTGGTTCTGGTTCCTATTAGAAAGGCATCTAATTGATGAGCTTCTCATCTAATTTTTTTTTAACTATCGGTAAACAGTTAAACATCATTAAAGTAGAACTATAGGCAAAACATTTTATTTTATTTTGATTAGAGTAAGGGAGGGTTATATATTCACCCAATTTGTCCTTTTTACCATTATCATCAAAAGTTAAATTATAGGAAAATCACAAATTTTGGGCTGTCCCCAGATGTTTTTTTTTCCCATCTGTGTCCCATTGAGGAGATTTATCTTTTTATTTCCTGTTCCATAGCCAAATTACGGGAATCCATTGAGTCCCCCTCCCCCAGTCACCAGAACTAGTGGCCCCATTGGAAGATTTCCCCTCTATTACTGTTCTGGGGACAGCCCAAAATTTTTAGATTTTCCTATCATTTCACTTTTGATGATAATAGTAAAAAGGACAAATAGGGTGAATCTACCTAAAGATCAACTAGGTAGCAATATAAACCTAATAGGTATTTTAATCTTTCTCCACTCTATCCAAAACTAAAACTAAATGTTTTGCCTTTTAGTTATATGTTAACATTGGGCTGCTTTTCTATTTCACTCTACAATTGAATACAATCTGTTAAGGTGTAGTATACTATATATTTAATAAAGGGGTCCATAGTAGCCAGAAGAATAATATAGCTAGTCAAGTCAGAATACAGGTTATTCAGTAAAATCTGGGATATAGACCAGATTATTTCCACCAGTATCCAGTAAAACTGTAGGGTTTTTCCAGAGGTTGCTTCTGGTTCCTTGAGCAGTGGTGGATTAATCTATGGCTTGATGGTGTCCCATAATTCTCACACTGGTGTCACTTGACTGAGCCAGCAGTGTGGGACCAGTGAGGCCTCTTGTCTCTCAGGTACATACCCACTGAAATATTATTATTTTCCCATAAACGGTGTCCGTTTATGAAGCAGTGGAAAATATCCACTGCTCAGTTCTCCGGCATTCACAGAGGAGATTGTTCACCTCTGAGTGCCAGTTTATGAAGCAGTGTGGATCGCTTCTCCTTTTCCTTTTGTGAAGTGAAGCGATCTACAAATGCTTCAAACAGTGGAGAATGCCTCCTGGTTCTGTAATCCCCCCTACATGATATATATGTATGTATATTATACATATATACATACACACACACACACACGGCTCAAAATTTCAAATCCTGAGCTACTAGCCAGACCTCAAGGGTTACTCGCCACCAGTTGCCGGGCCCCGCCCCTAATCCCGCCCCTAAACACGCCCTCAAATTATCTCATGAAATGACACTTAAATGTTTTATGCAGAATTAAGTTATAAAAATAAATATTAACAACAACTTTGTCCAAAACTGCAGCCTGCCCGTGTCTGCCAGTGCAGCCTGTGACGCCAATGCAGCCATCTGTCCCCAAATGCAGCCTTGTGTAGCGATGTGTCCACAAATACAGCCATGTGTAGCCATGTGTCCCCAAATGCAGCCATGTGTAGCCATGTGTCCCCAAATGCAGCCATATGTCCCCAAATGCAGCCTTGTGCCCCAAAATGCAGCCATATGTCCCCAAATGCAGCCATATGTCCTCAAATGCAGCCATATGTCCCCAAATGCAGCCATGTCCCCAAATGCAGCCATGTCCCCAAATGCGGCCATGTGTAGGTCCCCAGTGGCCTACCTGTGTAAGAGAGATTCCCCCGGTCATGGGGCAAGAGAGAGGAGAGGAGGAGCTGCTGCCGCCGCCGCATTGATCAATGCGCGGGGAACGTAACAGCTTTCATTTCAATAGCTGTGTGTTCCACGCCGCGTGTGTCGTTACAGCCCCTCCCCCTTTTCCTGGCACTTTGATAGACAGATCACCTGCCCAATCCTGGGGCAGGTGATCTGTCTATCAAAGTGCCCGGACAAGGGGGAGGGGCTATATATGAAGACGGGGAACACACAGCTATTAAAATGAAAGCTGGTATGTTCCCCGCACGCTGATCAATGCGGCGGCAGCGGCAGCATCTCCTCCTCTCCTCCTCTCCTCTCTCTCCCTTGCCCCACGACCGCCCCCAGGCAGCCCACACTCGCCCAGCCCTCAAAATCCACTCGCAAAATGCGAGCAGGCGAGTGGAAATTTTGAGGGCTGTGTATATATACGTGGCAGGGGGACATGGTTTCTGTCTTGGGGGGGGGGGGGTCTGATCGAGGTAAAAGGAAATCGATAACCCTTTCTCCTTCCTCCTCACTTTCCCTGGGATTCTCTTCTCTCCCCGATTCACCAGCTCTGAACTGGTGAATCGGGGAGGGTGAATTCTGACACAGATCGCCAGTGAAGTGTTGAGATCTCGCCTTCATAAACCGTTTCTGTGTCCATGACCGCTTCTCTGTGTGTGAAGATGATCAGTGGAGAACATGTTCTCCGCCGATCATCTGTTTCATAAACCGTTCCTCAAGATCACAGCTGTTAACAGTTTCATAAACGGACACCTAAGTGCCCAAAAAATTGGGCATTTGTCCCACTGACAACTTATGTGAAGCAATGATCAATGTAATAATCGCCAATAAAAGAGGTCATTTTTTTTTTCACTGACTACCAATGAAAGGGGTCTCTTTTTAGCTGACCACCAAGTTTCAAATACACTAGGCATGCCACATTGTTTATTATTTTATTTTTTATTATAACCACAACTTCATCCTACTGTACCATAAACTGCAGATATATTTTTTAGCTGGGGTTTCCTGAGACTGAAAAATTATTTCTCTTGTCATCCATGGACTGACACAGCGTGTCTTATACACCTTTACACGTGGGTTATGTCCCTGCTTGCAGGGGAAGACCTAGGCAGAATGTGAGATGTTATACATACATTCTAAACAGCCAGAGCTGAACAGCCCCGCCCAGGGGGGCGGTCCCTCCGGCATAACCCTCCCACTGCAGTCAGCAGACCTCAGTTTTTTTCTGCCTAGCAGAAGGAGAAGACGTGGCTCTCTCAGGAGCCAGTCTCCTGACCTATTTTTATTCCTTTTGGAATTTTTTCCTATTTTTTTCTTTTGAGATCTTCTATCAACTGTCGGCTGGGCAACAGGTTGGGTACAAGATATCCTCTTAGTCTTCCCTGTCCGACCATCGAGCGTGCTGATCCTCGCCTTATGTGCGTGAGACTCAGTTCACGACATGCCCCACGACTCCAGGGGTGGCCGGTGGGCTTCCAGCTCCGCGGTCCTCTCAAGATAGAACAGTCCGGCTGTATCTTTTGCGGTGGACCGGGCCGACAGCTACTCAGTACCGCACTGTGATAGTTCTGTCAGAAACACACCAGTGGGTCCCTCAGGGGACGGGTAAGTAGTCTCTCCTGGCTGCAGGTGAGTACATGCTGTGTGTTTCTTGTGTGGGGGATTTCCCTGTCTCCCCCTGTGTTTTTTTTAATGTCACTCTCTGGTCACTAGTGCTGGCGCTGTACTGTGTGGGGTGCCTGGGGGCCATACTGTCCTGGGGGGGCTCATGCTGCTCTGCATTCGCTGGGGCTGTTTTGTTTTTGGGTGTGAGGGGCCTGGGCGCCGTTCGGCGCCATGTTTAGTGTGTGTGCTGATTTTACATTGGCGGCCATCTTGCCGTGGCCCGCCGGAGCACATTGCGGCGGCCATTTTCTTGTAGCCGCACGTTTTTCTAGCACTAGTTTGGCCTCTAGCGCCGCTGGGAATGGCGCGAATCTCCTCACACTCTCTCCTCTCAGCTCACTCACGCTGAGCAGTGCGGCGCAGTGAGACAGAGCAGCGGAACCGAGCGGTCCTGGTCAGGTTGGTGGGTTCCCTGGGCATTCCCCTACTTCAGTCAGCACAGCCTGTGGGTGGTCTCAGAGAGGGACATTATGGAGTCAGAGTCACCAGCTTCCCCTCACATGCCAGAGGCAGCAGCCAGTGCTCCAGCACCTGCGGTCCCTATGGACCAGTTGTCGGCAGTCCTGGAATCATTTCTGACCAGGATGGAAGCTGTGTGTGAGCACAAGGGAGCAAAAAAGCGCCCTCTCCCCACTTTATCTCCACAAGGGGAGTGCTCTGATTCAGATATGGGCCTAGCTATTGCTGCTCAGGACCCTAGCTCTGAATATTTGGATGGTTTTGAACAGGACATTCCTTGTGAGGAAGACTCCAGTTCTGAGTCAGTAAATGACAGGGCGCTTGTTAGTGAACTCATTGATGCTGTGAGGGACACTCTCAAGCTAAATGCTGCGACCGCAGAACCTCAGGCGGATACAGTCTCCTTTGGTTCTTTTAAGACCAAGCCTTCTAAAAGGGTTTTTCCATATGTATCTTTCTTTGACCAGCTCATTGACCAGGTCTGGGAAAAGCCGCAGAAGACTTTCATGGTCCCGCGGCGTTTGTCTATTAGATACCCCTTTGAAGACGCCCTGCTTAAAAAGTGGGCTTCTCCCCCGGTGGTCGACCCTCCAGTCGCCCGTTTAAACAAGGCCACCACTCTCCCAATGGAGGGGACTCCTGCGTTTAAGGACCCCGCTGACAGGAGGTCAGAAGTGGTGAGTAGAGCCATGTTCGCCTTGTTGGGATCCGCCCTACGGCCCGTAGTAGCGGCGACCCTTGTGTCTCAGACACTCACGGAATGGGCAAAAATTTTGCACCAAACTGTGCAGGAGTATAACCTTCCTCCAGACACTATTGCTCTGGCCCACCAGATGGTGCAGGGTCTGATATATGTGTGCGACGCCACGTTGGACGGGGCCCTTTAATATCCAGGGCCTCTGTCTCGGCGGTGGTATTGCGTCGTCTCATCTGGTTGAAATGCTGGTCTGCTGACCTAGCCTCTAAGAAGCTCCTGACGGATCTACCTTTTAAGGGTGGTAGACTTTTTGGTGCTGCTCTGGATGACATCATCAAGGATGTCACGGGAGGTAAAAGCACTCTCCTTCCTCAAACTATCAAGGGTAAGGAGGCCCGACGTAAACCGGGTCCTTCCTTTCCAGCAAAAAAGGGTTTTTTTCGTCCGTCAGAGTCCACGGGTAAGCCATCCCAGACTGACAACAGTGCGGCTGGCGGGCACAAGCGCCCCTGGGTGCGTAAGCCGAACAAGCCGGCTCCCAAGCCCGCCTCCGCGTGAAGTCTTGCCCCCACCCGTCTCTGGGGTGGGGGGACGACTTCGCAGGTTCACCGATCGGTGGACCTCCCGGATCTCCGACCGATGGGTGTGCCATTGTCACCTCAGGATACAGAATAGAGTTCCGCTCCTGGCCCCCAGACAGATTCTTTCCCTCAAGTCTCCCTCTCCTTCCTGCCCGTCGGGCAGCCCTCTTGGGGGCTGTACAGGATTTGATCGGGTCTGGAGTAATTGTGCCGGTTCCGTCCCAGGAGAGGTTTCAGGGGTTCTACTCGAATTTGTTTGTTGTTCCAAAAAAGGACGGGGTTCGGCCAATCCTGGACCTCAAGGCCCTGAATGCCTTCGTGAAGGTGCAAAAATTCCGCATGGAATCCATTCGCACGGTGATCGCTACACTCCATCAAGGGGATTTTCTGGCATCCTTGGACATCAAGGACGCCTACTTGCATGTTCCGATCTGCGCAAGCCACCAGAAGTTTCTGCGCTTTGCGGTCGGCGAAGTCCACTATCAATTTGTGGCTCTTCCCTTCGGCCTAGCCTCGGCACCGAGGGTGTTCACCAAGGTGCTTGCTCCGGTCCTAGCTTTGCTGAGACAGCGAGGCATTGCTATCGTGGGCTATCTGGACGATTTTCTTCTAAGAGCAGACAGTGGCTCAGAATTGGAAGAAAGTGTGACTATCGTCAGTCAGACCCTCAGGGAGTTTGGGTGGCTCCTGAACGTTCAGAAGTCGGTTCTAGTCCCGACTCAGCGTCTGGAGTATCTAGGTCTGATTCTGGACTCCTTGGAGGCAAGAGTCTTCCTACCTCCAGACAAACTACTGACACTTCAGTCTGCAGTACGGGTGCTGACGTCCCGAAAATGGTCGTCAATACGCTTTTGCATGAGAGTCCTGGGACTCATGGTGGCCTCCTTCGAGGCCGTTCCTTATGCCCAAGCGCACACCAGGGCTTTACAGAAAGAGATCTTGTCCACTTGGGACAAATCCCCGTTGTCCTTGGATCTTCAGATCCAGGTGAGTCACCTGGTCAGGGCGTCCCTGACGTGGTGGTTGAGGTCCCCGGCTCTTCGGTCCGGGAAGTCGTTCCTCCCCATCCAATGGACGGTGATCACGACGGACGCCAGCCTGACGGGCTGGGGGGGAGTCTGGGGAGTCCTGTCGGCCCAAGGGCTTTGGACTCCGGACGAAGCCCTCTTACCGATCAATGTGCTGGAGATACGGGCAATCAGACTGTGCCTCTCCTCATGGTCGGAGAAACTACAGGGTCACTCCATCAGGATCCAATCGGACAACGCCACAGCAGTGGCGTATGTCAACCATCAAGGGGGGACTCGGAGCTCAGCTGCGGCTTCCGAGGTCGCCCGCATCCTGAGGTGGGCCGAAAGAAGCGTGCCGGCTCTGTCGGCCGTCTACATTCCGGGCGTAGACAATTGGCAGGCGGACTATCTAAGTCGCCAGACGCTGGACCAGGGAGAGTGGTCCTTGCACCCGGAGGTCTTTCAACTCCTTTGCAGACGGTGGGGCACGCCGGATGTGGACCTGATGGCCTCTCGACTCAATCGCAAGGTGTCGAGGTTTGTGGCCAGATCCAGGGATCCCTGGGCGGATGCCTCGGATGCGTTGGTGGCCCCATGGGGTCAGTATCACCTGATATACGTTTATCCTCCGCTGCAGTTGCTCCCTCACCTGCTCCGCAGGGTAGCGACCGAGGGAATTCCGGTGATCCTCATTGCTCCGGATTGGCCTCGGCGTCACTGGTACGCCGATCTGGTACATCTCGTCGCAGACGTTCCCTGGTGGTTACCAATACGGGGGGACCTTCTGTCTCAAGGTCCTATATTTCATCCTGCTTTACAGTCTCTGGCTTTAACGGCATGGTTATTGAAAGCCAGGTGCTGAGAGACCGAGGTCTCTCGGATTCGGTCATTTCGACCATGTTAAGGGCACGGAAGTCTTCCTCCAGAAAGATCTATCACCGTACTTGGAGAGCTTACATCGCCATGTGCGAAGAGCTGGACTGGCGCCCACGAACGTATTCCGTTCCCAGAATCCTGCATTTTCTGCAGCGTGGCGTGACCCAAAAGCTCGCTTTGAGTACCATTAAGGGTCAGATTTCGGCCTTGGCCATCTTCTTTCAGCGACCGCTAGCGGGTCATCCCTTGGTTAGCACCTTTGTGCAGGGGGTTCGCCATGTGCTCCCCCCTGTCAAGCCTCCTCTCCCCCCGTGGGATCTGAATTTGGTGCTCTCGGTCCTCCAGGAACCTCCCTTTGAAAATATTAGAGATATTCCCCTCTTGACTTTGTCTCAGAAGGTGGCCTTCTTGGTGGCCATTACTTCCATTAGAGGAGTGTCTGAATTGGCGGCCTTGTCCTGCAAGTCGCCCTTTTTGGTCATCCATAAGGATAAGGCGGTGTTACGTCCGCGACCTTCTTTTCTGCCAAAGGTGGTCTCGGCCTTCCACTTAAACGAGGACATTGTCCTCCCGTCCTTGTGTCCTCACCCATCGCATCCCAGAGAGTTTGCGCTTCACACTTTGGATGTGGTACGAGCCTTGCGGGTGTACCTGTCGGCTACTGCTTCTATTCGGAAGTCTGACTCACTATTTGTGGCTGTCTCTGGTCCAAAACAGGGCCAAGCGGTTTCGTCTGCCACCATTTCTAGGTGGATCAGACAAACCGTCATTCAAGCTTATGCTCTCAAGGGGCGGGCGCCTCCCTTTCCGGTTACGGCACATTCCACCAGGGCAATTGGTGCTTCCTGGGCTTTCCGACATCAAGCGTCGGTTGCACAAGTGTGCAAGGCGGCGACCTGGTCGTCTGTTCATACCTTTTCTAAGTTTTATAAGGTTGATGTGGCTGCATCTTCGGATGCTTCCTTCGGCCGCAAGGTGTTGCAGGCCGCTGTTTGATGTTGCAACTCCTCCGTTGAGGAGCTCTGCCTTGTTTGGAGTGAAGTTTTTGGTTTTCCATTTATACTGCTCCCATCCCTCTTGACACTGCTTTGGGACATCCCACGTGTAAAGGTGTATAAGACACGCTGTGTCAGTCCATGGATGACAAGAGAAAATAGGATTTTTGTACTCACCGTAAAATCCGTTTCTCTGGCATCCATGGACTGACACAGCACCCACCCTTCTTTTCGAGTTTGTACTGCTTTGTTACGAACTGAGGTCTGCTGACTGCAGTGGGAGGGTTATGCCGGAGGGACCGCCCCCCTGGGCGGGGCTGTTCAGCTCTGGCTGTTTAGAATGTATGTATAACATCTCACATTCTGCCTAGGTCTTCTCCTGCAAGCAGGGACATAACCCACGTGTAAAGGTGTATAAGACACGCTGTGTCAGTCCATGGATGCCAGAGAAACGGATTTTACGGTGAGTACAAAAATCCTATTTTTTGAGGGTTCCTCCTGAAGCAAAAAGATTGAGAAGGTCTGACATAGACCAAGTGCATGTAAAAGATACAGCATTCCTAAGCACAGAAGGGTGCAGTGGACAAGCCTGGAAAGTAATTTTGTGAGAAACAAGTGGGAATCGTTCCATATTTGTTTTCCATTTAATTCATTAAATCATATCCATCTTTTTTTGCATTTTTTCCTCACATCCCTTAGGTCCCTCTGGAGAAGCAATACAAATACATCACCAAACTCGTCAGAACATTGCAGATCTGCAGGGGAATGGCCAGAGAGAATTGGTGCATTCATCAGCAGAGCTTCTTGAACTTGCTTACCAGGAAGCCACTGGCAGGTAATTGTCTTTAAGCAGTAACTGTTTATTTTTACTTTAGCACCTTTTTATCACCACGCAACGCTAGAATTGTTTGTGGTTTAATCATTCGCGCATGTAATAAATCTGTTCTTTAGGCAATTTGATGGTTATTTGGACAGATGATGCAGTTGGGTAAAGACTGCACACTGCAGAATTACTTATTTATTCCAAGAAATGGATCGTGAATGGTTATTAATATTAGCCCTCTAACGACCGACTTTTGTCAAAGGGGCATGCTGGAAAACCAGCATCTGATCAGCACTCACAGCCAATATCTGCAAACGCTGATCAGTGTATTCTGGCAGAGGGCAGTCCCCCTGTCAGATTACAATAGCACAGCGAGGAGGTTGCGGCACCCACATTTCTTATGTTCGTGCCCCAATCTGTCAGTTTTTTTTTTTATGTTCAATCTGCTGGGTTTAAAAAAAAAAAAAAAAAAAAGCTTTGTGTGTACCAGGCTTACAAAAGAAGTATGGGAATTGTTTTTCTTTTCAAAATTATGTTTACCTAGGTGGATACAGCATTGGTCCCCCACCGGCTCTAAGACTGAGAACCAAGTGATCAAACACCACTCATTGCTCGGTTCTCAGAGCTCCCTGAGCAGAGAGCTGGTGACTGTCGGTCACAGGCCTCTGTTTTGCCTCCTCCACACTCACTGGAGTGCTGTGGTGGAGGGGAATGGGAGGCTCAGACTCTCAGCGGCTTGCTAAGAGGCTTAGCTGGATGCCGTTCCAGGCATGTGGGCGAATCTTGACCATGTGGTTGGGATCTGCCCGCTGTCTGGTGAAAAGGGGTAACAGGAGTGCAGAATATCTTAACTCTTTCCTCCAAGCTGACTGCTAGCCCCACTATCGTTATTCCATCGAACACTTGAGAAATACTGATCTATTTATTAAAGTTGTCATACACTTTTCACCCAAAATATACACCTATTTCTGAAAATTGTGTGCATCTTAGGTGAAAACAATGATGGATAGACCCCATTGTCTTATAATCTGCCGATCGACTTCTGTACAACCACCCTGACTATAAAAAGATCAAAATGTGGCTGGTCCCTGCTGAATCAGCTGAATTTCGATACATGAATAGCAGACTTTAGTTTCCTAACGCATATTCCAGAAAATGCACTCTTTTGAGCTGGTAACACTTTAAAACACAAAATATATCTCGGAAGTAGCTTTTAAACGATACCTTGATTTTTCTATAAGATAATCAATCTAAAATCATTTTTTTAAAGATATTTATTGATTTGCAAACTATACAAGTTCAGGAACCCACCAGGGTTAAACGGTAAGAAGAGATTTGGTCCAAGAACCCTATACTTTTTTCAAAGCTTTTTGGAGATCCCAGAGTAGTATGTCAACAGGTGAAGCGGAAGGACTGGATTAATCAGTTGTTTCAACTTTGAGTGTTGGCAGAAGTGACCTCCTCCAGGTGATTAAAATAATATTTTTAACATAAAAGTAGAGTATACACAGCGGTTTTTTGGGATGAGAGCCAACTGGGAGGTCCTCCACCAGCCCTAACAGACAAACCTTGGGATATTTTAACATTCAGAGACCCATGGCCAATTAAAAAAAATCACACATTTGTGACCAAAGTCTTTGTGTCCGGGGGGACACAGCCAAAAGCCATGCAATAGGTGTGTCTCTTGACCACATAGACCAAAGCATATGGGAGTTTGTCTAATCCCTGGGCTATACATGCTTTGGGGCATATAATATTTGATGAAACAGCTTAAGTTGTATAAGCCTATCCTTAGAAGAAATTACCGATGTCCTATATGTTTCATTAAAGTTATCGCAATCTTAACCAAAATTTACTTGCATTTAGTACACGCAGCTATTGTGCTTACTGAACTACAAACATTACTTTTACACAGCAGTAGATCTATAGCAGGGATATGCAATTAGCGGACCTCCAGCTGTTGCAAAACTACAAGTCCCATCATGCTTCTGCCTGTGGGTGTCATGCTTGCTGCTGTCAGAGTCTCGCTATGCCTCATGGGACTTGTAGTTCTGCAACAGCTGGAGGTCCGCTAATTGCATATCCCTGATCTATAGTATATAGAGTGACTCTGTTTTATGTCCATAAATACAAAGAGTCCAATGCACTCCATACAGCAATGAGACCCCAGAATAGGGAGGTGCTATGGTGAAATGGCAGATGGCGCTGCTGCCTGAGGAAAAAGGCTTTTTATTGGTGACTATAAAGTGTACTGTCTGTTTATCTGAACATGGTGTGCTGGTGATTTCTCGGATTGAACTTCTATTTTATGTTGATCACATGTACTGATTGGAAATGCAAATTATATTTCTAAAATAAAAATGCATAATACCTGTGTTTTTAATTAATTTTTATGTTTGAGTAGCAGCTGCACCTTTTAAAAACCTTTTTGCTGCATTTAGGCTGCATTCACACATGAGCGAATCGTTTTCAGGCGGAAAGTCGCAAGTTTTTACTGTGACTTTGTACAGGTCAAATGGTCACCAATGTAAAAAGAAGAAATACGCTTGTAATCTGCCTAAAAAGAAGCTCCAGAACTTGTTTGAGCTTCAGGCGTTTTGGAGCTTCTAGCTTCAGGCTGCAATCACAACTGAGCATTTTCTGCTCGTAAAACACCCAACAAGCACAATCCAGTTCATTTAAATGGCTCCTGTTTACATCTGAGCATTTTGTAGCCTGAAGCAAAACGCCAGAAGCTCAAAAAATAGGATTTTTATAACAGCTTACCTGTAAAATCCTTTTCTTGGAGTACACCACGGGACACAGAGCTAGTCATTACATAATGGGTTAAGGGTCACCAGCGGTGATTGGACACTGGCACAACCAATGGAAGACAGTTCCCCTCCATATAACCCCTCCCATCAGGGAAGTACCTCAGTTTTGTAGCAAAGCAGTAAGGTTCCCATAAGAAGGGGGGGACCTCTGTGTCCCGTGGTGTACTCCAAGAAAAGGATTTTACAGGTAAGCTGTTATAAAAATCCTATTTTCTTTATCGTACACCACGGGACACAGAGCTAGTCATTACATAATGGGACGTCCCAGAGCAATGCTCATATGAAGGGGGGAGACACAGATCAAAACAGGCCGCTTGCGGACCAGAAGCCCTATACTGCTGCCTGCAGCACACTTCGCCCAAAGGCGGAATCCTCATGTCCTTTCACATCTATTTGATAGAATTTGGAAAATGTATGGACTGAAGACCAAGTTGCAGCTTTACAGATCTGAGCCATCGAAGCCTGGTGGTGCACTGCCCATGAAGCACCTATCGCCCTGGTAGAGTGCGCCTTAACAGGAAAAGGAGGAGTCCTGTTCTTTAAACCATAAGCTTGAATAATTACTTGTCTAATCCACCTGGAAATGGTGGATTTTGATACCGCTTGGCCCTTCTTGGGCCCATCTGGTAAAATAAACAAAACATCTGTTTTACGTATCTGAGCGGTTGCTTGCAGATACACCTTTACCGCTCTCACTGGATCTAGAGAGTGTAATAATTTTTCCCCCGCCGTCCGCGGGTTTGGAAAAAAGGAAGGCAGAACAATGTCTTGATTCAAGTGAAAAGCCGACACCACCTTAGGTAGAAAAGCCGGATGGGGTCGTAGTACGATTTTGTCCTTGTGACAAATTAGATAAGGCTCTTTACAAGAAAGAGCTGCTAGCTCTGATACTCTCCTAGCAGAAGCTATAGCAATCAGAAAGGCCAACTTCCTACTTAATATAATTAAAGGAATATGGCGAATAGGTTCAAAAGGTTGCTTTTGCAACACTGACAATACCAAATTCAAATCCCATGGACACAAGGGAGTCCTAACTGGAGGATTTATCCTCAGTACCCCCTTAATGAATGTCCGAACTAGGGAGTGAGATGCCAATGGTCTCTGAAAGAAGACTGATAGAGCCGATATTTGCCCTTTGATGGTGCTAAGGGCTAAATTCATATCCACTCCTAACTGGCAAAAAGCAAGAATCCTACTTATTTCATACTTCTGAGGATTCCAACATCTGGATTCACACCAGGAAACGTATGCTCTCCAGACTCTCTGATAGATGAGTCTGGAGGCTGGCTTTCTAGCATTAATGAGCGTAGAAAGAGCCGGACCAGAGACCCCTCTCTTTTTAAAAATGTGGGTCTCAGCAGCCAGGCCGTCAACTTTAGCCTTTGTAAGGAAGGGTGGAATACTGGACCCTGTGACAGCAGGTCATGTCGGAGTGGAAACTTCCAGGGCCTTCCTATCGCCGTTTTTACAATCTCGGCGTACCAAGGCCTCCTGGGCCAGTTTGGGGCCACTAGGATTACTGGTATTCCCTCCTCCTTGATCCTGCGAAGCAGTCTTTGTAGAAGAGGGATCGGAGGGAATGCCTAGATCAGTGAGAACTGATTCCATGGAGTTATTAGAGCGTCTGTATTATTAGAGCGTCTGTTCCGTAGGCTAGAGGATCTCTCGTTCTGGACACAAAGTTGTCCAATTTCTTGTTGAACCTGGCAGCTAGCAGGTCTACATCTGGGTTTCCCCATCTCAGACATATGGCCTGAAAGATCTCGGGGTGAAGAGACCACTCCCTGGTAGCAGCTGCTGACGACTCAGGTAGTCTGCTTGCCAATTTTCCATCCCTGGAATGAAGATTGCAGAAAGGCAAGGTACATGCTCTTCTGCCCATGCCAGGATCCGGTTCACCTCTCTTTGGGCTGCCCGACTGCGGGTGCCTCCTTGGTGATTGATGTAAGCTACTGCAGTAGCATTGTCGGATTGAACCCGAACTGGGTAGCCCTGTAACCTGTATGTCCAGGTTTTGAGGGCTAGATATACCGCCCGGATCTCTAGCACATTGATGGGCAGGATCCCCTGAGTCTTGGCCCAGGTTCCCTGGGTAGAAGCCTCCTCGAATACTGCACCCCAGTCCGATAGGCTGGCATCCCTAGATACCACCTTCCAGGCCACTGGGAGGAAGGACTTTCCCTTCCGTAAATTCCTGGCTTCTAGCCACCAATCGAAGCTGTGGCGTACTTGTGAGGACAGGCGCATGGGTATATCCAGAGCTTGGCTCTTCCTGTTCCAGGAAGCTAAAATATTGCCTTGAAGTAGTCTCGAATGAAACTGGGCGTAAGGGACCGCCTCGAAGGAGGCTACCATCTTTCCCAATAGTCTCATGCAAAGGCGAATAGACGGCCTCTTGTTTGCTTTGACCTTGTGGATCAGGTCTTTCAGAGACTGTATCTTCGGTTCTGGCAGGTATACCCCGTTTTGGGCTGTATCTATGATCATGCCCAGGTACCCTATCCTTCTTTGGGCCTGGAGAGAGGATTTTTGTAAATTTATAATCCATCCTAAATGCTCCAGGTATCCTACTGTAGTGTGTACAGCGTGACCCAATCCGTCCTTTGACTGATCTATTACTAGTAGATCGTCCAGATAGGCTGTTACCGCAATGCCCCGTGTTCTTAGGTTTGCTAACAGAGGAGCTAGCACCTTTGTGAATACTATGGGCGCGGTGGCTACACCAAACGGCAGAGCCACAAATTGAAAGTGGCGATCTTCTACCGCAAACCTTAGGAATCTTTGGTGAGCGGGGAGGATGGGTATGTGTAAATGTGCGTCCTTGATATCTATGGGCGCCATGAATTTTCCGCCCTTTAAAGTGGCGGCCACGGATCGGATCGTTTCCATTCGAAAATGGCGATCGTTCAGGAACCGATTTAGGGATTTTAGATCCAGGATGGGTCTGACATCTCCATTTGGCTTTGGAATCACAAAGAGGTTTGAGTAAAAACCTGAACCTCGCTCTTTTTGGGGTACGTCTGTAACTACCCCTTGAGCCATTAAGTGATTCAAACCTTTGAAGAAGGATTCTCTTTTTTGTGGATCCTTGGAGAGTCTTGAACCTCGGAATTGAGAAGATGGGATCTCTCGAAATTCCAGTTTGTACCCTGAGGATATTGTGGATACTACCCAATTGTCCTGGATTTCTGACCACCAAGTCGCTCAGAACTGACACAGCCTTCCTCCCACTCGGCCGAGCGGGGGCGCCCCTTCACTGAGAGGCTTTGGGGGCTTGCTTATTAGCTCTTGCACCCCACGGCTTCTTGTTCTTCTGAGCTTGCCCCTTGGCTTTTGTGGGCGGCTAAAACAGGCCGCCGCCACTGGTTGGAGTCAGATTTCCCGGGAGCTGGGGAGAGAGCGTTTAAAACAAGGTCTCTTGTTTTTCTTTCTCTCAGGTAAAAGTCGTTTTACCACTTGATCTTCTGTATATATTTTTCTAAATCTTCCCCAAATAGGCGTTCGCCATGGAACGGGAACTTGCCAACAGCTTTTTGCATGGGGTCTCCGCTGACCAATGCTTAAGCCAAAGTACTCTGCGCATCTGTACCAGCTGGAGTGTAAGGCGTGATGCCTGTATGATAGAATCTCTCATGGCATCCACTGTGAAGCATAAGGCTTTAGGCAAATTTTCCCAATTTCTAGCCTGCTCTGAAGGCAGTTCCTTCAGCCCCTGCTTTACCTGTTGGCTGATGACCTGACACATACCGACTGCTGCTACTGCAGGTTGGGTAATTGAGCCGGCCAAAAGGAAGGAGGATTTCAACTTCCTCTCAGAAGGATCTTTTAAACCCTTGTACATTATCCACCGGACATGTCAGGTTTTTATTTACACAAGAAATAGCCGCAACTACCGTTGGCAGGCTCCATTTCTTTAAAAAAAAAAATTCCCCCATAGGATAAAGAATGTTAAACCTTTTTGGAGGTGAGAAACGCTTATCTGGATGTTGCCAGTTTGCGTATATTAGATCCTCTAGTAACGGATGAACCGGGAAGGAGCATGCACCTTGCAGGGATCTTAATGACCCTAGGGAGGAGACAGGTAATTCCGTTACCTCCGCAGAGGTTAACTTAAATGCACTGCTATAGCATTGTACCTGTGACCTTAAAATCTGGCTCCTCATCCTCTGCTGATGTAGCCTCCTCCTCCTCATCCTCCTCCCTCAGGTACTTCTGAAGGGAGGTCCAATACTGGAAGAGACCTGCTTCGCTTATTGTCCCTTTTTAGAGGACTTAGCGATTAAGGTAGCAATTTTTTCCTCCAGATTATTTAGGGCAGCTGATAAAGTGTCCTCAGTGACATATACAGGCCCAGGCTTCACTGGGGAAGCCGCCATACCTGACAGAGGTAATGGCTCATCCTGAACAGGTGCATTTAGCAACACAGGAGAGAAAGGTACCGAGTCAGCACAGTTAGAGCCTCCTCTCAGGCGGTGGTGCTTTCTTATCTCTTTTTGTCCGTATTACTTCCCCTGGAAGGCTTACTGTTTAGACAAAATACAAGGTACCTAAATGCATATACTACCGTGTTTAGTTTAGCAAATACATTAAGTATGCAACTTTTAACACATAACTATGCATAACATGGATGTCTTCTAGGAAGTACCCAATCCAACCACATGGAGTCTTACGTCCCTGTATAGCTGCTGTGTTTCTCTGCCAGGAATAAGAGAACTAACGAGCTTGCTTGCTGCTGCAGTGCTTCTCACACTGACAGTCTTTTAAATTTGGCGCCGTTTCTGTGCCTGCGCGCGCCACGTGCCCGCGCACGCCTTCGCCCCCCCCTCCGATAAAGCGCGCTCCCGCGCGCGCGCGGCCCTTAGCGCTATGGCGGTGGCCATAGTGAGAGAGGACTCTCATCAGCCCTTGTTCCCACTTACCTGCATCTGCAGGTGTCTGGTCGGCCACCGAAAGGAGGATCGGGGTGCCCCAGCAAGCTCAGCAGCGGAGGTGACGAGCAGTGTACTTCGCCGAAGCCGACACTGAACAGAGTGAGGTGAGTATATTCAGCTCTTTACTCCCCCCAGTGGTGGAAAAAAAGAAGACATCCACTTTTTGAAAAAGGTCCCAACCTAGTTATGGACCTTCTAATCTCACCTTATCCACGCCGCAGGTTTTTCTGCTGAAAGATTTCAGACAGATACCAAACTTCACCCTTCACGGTGGGCTATGTGTGCCAACCTTCAGGGATATGGGTTCCTATTTAAAGGATACCTCTCCCCTGGGCCTTGTACAAGACTCTTACCAGGACTTTATAGCGAAATAGCGAAAGTGCTGGATCTTAGAGCCCAGTCCTCCGAAGAGAGACATTACAGGCGACGCCTCATGGATGAGGCCCGGATCCCATCCAGATTCAGCTCATTTGTAGGCGTCTTGGATGGATCCGAAAGCATAGCTCTTTTACCCCCAGAGGGTCTCTTTGGTAGAGCTTTCCTTTAGCACCTCCTAACGCGTCCAACACCTTTCGACAGTGGCGAAAAAACTGAGGTACTTCCCTGATGGGAGGGGTTATATGGAGGGGAACTGTCTTCCATTGGTTGTGCCAGTGTCCAATCACCGCTGGTGACCCTTAACCCATTATGTAATGACTAGCTCTGTGTCCCGTGGTGTACGATAAAGAAAAGTACATGAGCTTCTTTTTGGGCAGATTGCAGGCGTTTTTCTGCTTTTTACATTGTGACCTTTTGATCTGTACACATCGCGGTAAAAAAAAGCATTAAAAACGCGTGACTTTTTGCCTGAAAGCGAAACGCTCAGGTGTGAATGCAGCCTCAGGCGCTTTGGAGTGGAGATGTGAACCATCTCCATAGAGAATAATTGTTTTTCCCCTCCAGCGTTCTGTAGCTTCAAGCTAGAAAACGCTTGGGTGTGAATGGGGCCTTACACCTAGAATAATGCAACAAGGCAAATACAGTAATGCCAAAGCATCAAGTACACAATGAACCCTCTTAGCAGTTAGAACGTATAACAAATAAAACACATAATAGCTTTGGTAACACTGGATCGTCTCAGATCGAGGGCATTTACATTTTTTAATGCTGCGAGTACAGCATTCCTTTTTTTTTTTTTTTTTGTTCAGACATGGAGGTCCTCGCATGCCATTGGACAGCACCTCATATGAAAGCACTGAAGAGTATTCTGGTAACCCCAGCATGAATGGACAGAGGAGCCACGGTGCAGGTAATACCACTGAGACAGGACTCTTACATTACTGCTGACTGTTTAATATGAATTTATTTAATGCCAGTCCTGTTCTCTCACTACAGTTACTAACCACAAAGAGAGAGAATTCCCTGATGAGAACTTACTCTGCTGCCCTGAACCTAGTGAGTGGGGAGGTTTACCTAACAGTAAAACATGGGAGTATATTTAATACCATAGCGCAGCCAGTCACAAGCCCTGAGTTGTAAAGACTAGTGCTCATGGTGTTACCTGCAATCTGAATAATTACTTTTAGTACCTTTTTGTCTGTTATAGCCAAGAAAAGCAAAGGAAGCTTTTGACTGGTTCTACTTTTGCTATGCACTAGTTCTTAGAAATCAGGCTTTTTTTTTTTTTACATCTTGCCTTTTAACCACTTAACTGTTTTCGAAAATACTGTTTAATGCTTTAGTAATTAATCAGTAACTGGCATACAAGTACCTATATAATATTTTTGCTAACCATATGAATCTAGTTAATACAGTTTGATGTATAATATTTCATTTGAGATGTCTTGATATTCATGCTAAAGTGCTGATGGAAAATGTGTTCATGGAGGAGTACAGAAATTGTGTTGAAACCACTGTCCTTTCCATACAAATATACTATTATGTCATTGTTCTGATTAATATATATTAATATTTGATGTTCAACTTGCTATCCTCATGTCCTTACTTCACTATGTGTGTGCACATCTTTTGTCTTGCATTACTTCACCTTGCTTGCATGTCTTATTGTGACTCACAACTTTGAAATGAAATGATGTATATCAATTTTGTGATGGAATTAATTCATTAAGATTATGATGTTAATCAAGAGCAATGTTTCCCAATGCATGATGGGGTGGAATGTATATCAGGCATGGCAATGTTAACCTGCTCTCTTTTTCTTCCTTTTCTCTCCCAATGTTTCTGAATGCCTCCAATTCACTTGTTATGCATACACTTTCACACCCTACCCCCCAACATTTTTCCCTTTCCACAAAATTTTCAATAATTCCCAATTTTCAATTGTCCCTATGTACTCACATTTTATGATCCCTTCTCCACAATTAAAATTTGTGTGCATTGCTTTTTTTTTTTTTTTTTTTTTTGTTTCTTGGTCCTTTGATTCTCATCTAATTCCATAATCCCCAAATTGCTACCACACTCCCATTATTTTTCATTCATGCTTTTATGTCAATTACACTTCCTAATCCTGCTCACTATCACTTTCCACACATACATGGTGGTCTCTGGGCAGTTTTGATGCTGTCTGCTCCCCCCATAGTGCCTGGCTTCTGCTGCACAGTTGGGGTGGATTGGAAATCTCTCACCACCCCTGCCTGTCTACCACTCACCACCGACTACTTTCCGGACAGGCAGAGCCTGCAAAATGATTATACAGAGGGCTGCTATGACTTGCTGCCAGAGGCTGACATGGACAGGTGAGACTATTGAAAAGAAAAAATATGTTCAGCAGTTATTACCATTATAAAGTTTATTCTGCTATTCATTGTAACCTAGCAAGACTTAATTGACATACAGCTTGGCTATTTACTTGTGTACCAATTACAGGTGCATCTCAAAAAATTTGAATATCATCATAAAAGTTCATTTATTTCAGTAATTTAAAAAGTGAAACTCATAATATATATATTATATAGATTCATTACACAGAGTGATAAATTTCAAGCATTTATTTCTTATAATTTTGATGATTATGGCTTACAGCTAGTGAAAACCCAAAATATTGCATCTCCCAAAATTTGAATATTACATAAGACCAATAAATAAAAAAAGGATTTTTAATACAGAAATGTTGACTTACTGAAAAGTATGTCCATGTATAGTATAGTATGCACTCAATACTTGGTCAGGGCTCCTTTTGCATGAATTACTGCACCAATGCGGCGTGCCATGGAGGCGATCAGCCTGTGGCACTGCTGAGGTGTTATGGAAGCCCAGGTTGCTTTGATGGTGGCCTTCAGCTCGCTTGCATTTTTGGGTCTGGCACAGTGATAACATAATCATTAAACCAGGTATTGGTACTTTTGGCAGTGTGGGCAGGTGCCAAGTCCTGCTGGAAAATGAAATTGGCATCTCCATAAAACTGGTCAGTAGAGGGAACCATGAAGTGCTGTAGAATTTCCTGGTAGAGGGCTGCGCTGATTTTGGACTTGATAAAACACAGTGGACCAACACCAGCAGGTGACATGGCTCCCCAAATCATCACGGACTGTGGAAGCTTCACATTGTACCTCATGCAACTTGGATTCTGTGCCTCTCCACTCTTCCTCCAGACTGTGGGACCTTGATTTCCAAATTAAATGCAAAATGTACTTTCATCGAAAAAGAGGATTTTGGACCACTAAGCAACAGTCCAGTCCTTTTTCTCACTAGCCCAGGTAAGCGGCTTCTGATATTGTCCCTGTTTTAGGAGTGGCTTGACAAAAGGAATGCAACAGTTGTAAAGCATGTCCTGGATACGTCTGTGTGTGGTGGCTCTTGAAGCACTGACACCAGCCATAGTCCACTCCTTGTAAATCTCCCCTAAATTCTTAAAATCGCCTTTGCTCCACAATCCTTTCAAGGCTTTGGTTATCCCTGTTGCTTGTGCACCTTTCTTTTACCACACTTTTTCCTTCCACTCAACTTCCTGTTAATATGCTTGGATACAGGACTCTGTGAACAGCCAGCTTCTTTAGCAATGGCCTTTTGTGACTTGCCCTCCTTGTGGTGGGTGTAAATGACTGTCTTCTGGGCAACTGTCAAGTCATCAGTCTTCTCCATGATTGTGTAACCTACTGAACCAGACTGAGGAGACCATTTAAATGCTCAGGAAACCTTTACAGGTGTTTTGAGTTAATTGGCTAATTAGAGTGTGACACCATGAGTCTACAATATTGAACTTTTTTCACAATATTCAGATTCTCAGAGATACTGAATTTTGGATTTTTACTAGCTGTAAGCCATAATCATCAAAATTAAAATAAAGAAATGCTTGAAATATATCACTCTGTGTGTAATGAATCTATATAACTTTTGGATGATATTCAAATTATTTTGAGATGCACCTGTATATGTGTAGTGAGCTTTTCCATTCAAGCCAAAGCATTTTTTTATATTTTTGGATAGTGTGCGGAACAGTAAGAAAATCTGTCAAGTTATTGTCTGTCCCCAGTGGGCAAATATCCTCTGACTTTTTGCCACAGTGAGAGGGCAGAAGACGGCAACAAGAACATTTTTATATTTTATTTGTATTATTTATTTAGATCCTATGAGGTTTTTATTGCTGCCTGTGCCTTTCTGTACTAGTGACACCCATTTTCCTTATTTCTTGTCCTGTTGTCACAGAAATAAAAAGGTTGGGGGTGACTTCCCATTGGAGTCAAAACAATGCTAAGAATATTCTAACCCTTCCCTGCTATCATTAGACCTATGAATAAAGTTTTAGCTGGAAACATGCTTCATGTTTAGGCATTTTTTTTAGTTTTGGATAGAATAGAGAAGAGTTAAAACTACTGTTAGTTTATATTTTGCTGTCTGTGTCTCTTTGGGGTGATTCCTCCTCACTTCCTGTCCTAAAAATGCAGCAGCAAAGGAAAGGAAATTTGAGGATAATTGCCTTCTTGCACTTTTGACCTCGCCTCTTGTTTTGGTGGTAACTTTCAAATTTTGGGTTTCCCATTATGTTTTTTCTTGTCGACAGTGGTCATCAGGACAAACCGAGAGAGTGAATGCTAGACCGCTATACAAACCTGACAAAGGTTCTAATGCTTCGTTACTCATACAAAATTGTTAAAAAAAAGGTTGGGTTGAACATACATTTTAAGAAAACTTAGGAACTCTGGCACAGTTAAATGCTGTATATTATATACATTTTTGATAAAAGTAAAGTTGCCTATTAAATATTTATTGCTAAAGTTGGCACTTGTCTGTCTACAGCAACATTTCCCTAAGCAGTCCAGAAGCACCACCTTGGCCTTATAAGTGTCCTTTTAGGAAGTAAAGGAAGCGTAAAGAAAACTCAAATGCGTGCTGTGTAATCTCTTGGGGCTAGAGTTGGGAAACACTGATCTGGAGGATTGTGTGCTAATTTAAAACTTGATCCTTTCCTAACTGAATAAATGTTATATTATATTTCACAGACGGGATGAGGATGGTGCTCTGATGACCGCTCAGCAAGTTTTTGAAGAATTTATATGTCAGCGTCTTATGCAGGGCTATCAAATTATTGTTCAACCCAAACGACCAAAACCCAGCTCCAGTGCACCACCTCCCCTCAGCAGTAGCCCACTGTACAGAAGAGGTACTTGTCATTTTTTATATTTTTCTCATAATTCAAGACGTCTGAAGTCTAGCTGTCCATTTACTGGCAAATCTGAAATATCTAGTTCGCATTTGCAACAAAGAATCGGACATATGACAACCATGTGGAAACTAATATTCCCCATTGCCATTATAATTCTTGATCTGCCCTTTGAACACTGATATTGACTAGAAGTTGCAGATTATTTCAGTCAGTGTTAATTTTGATGTCAAATTAAAATTTTGTTTTAGGTCCCTTTCACACTTGTATGACTTTTCCCACGATTTGTGATGGCAAAGTAGCATGACAAGTCGTTTCCCATGATTTCCAATGACAACCATTCATATTAGTATGACTTCAAAGTAGTCCCTGCACTACTTTGGTCCGATTTTGATGCCACTTACACAGGCATTCCCTGAAATCGCGGCAAAATCGCGATAAAATTGCGCGACTTTGAAGTCGCAGTAGTGTGAAAGGGGGCTTAGTCATAGTCCTTTGACTAAAAGGCCATTTTAGTTGTATTTTAGTCATCTGAATTGTTTTATTCATATTTTAGTCGACTAAAACCTCCAGTATATTTTATTCACCTAAAATCTAATAGATGTATTTAAATTGTAATGCATTATTTAACCACTTACGGACCGAGCCTCTTTCCGAGATTTATTGTTTACAAGTTAAAAACAGTTTTTTTTTGCTAGAAAATTACTTAGAACCCCCCAAACATTATATATATATATATATATATATATATATATATATATATAAAAATTCTAACACCCTAGAGAATAAAATGGCGGTTGTTGCAATACTTTCTGTCACACCGTATTTGCGCAGCGGTCTTACAAATTGACTTTTTTGGGAAAAAATACACTTTTTTGAATTAAAAAATAAGACAACAGTAAAGTTAGCCCAATTTTTTATTTTTTTTATATTGTGAAAGATAATGTTACGCCGCAGAGGAGGTCTAGGGCTAGAATTATTGCTCTCGCTCTACCAATTGCGGCGATACTCACGTATGGTTCGAACACTGTTTTCATATGCGGGCACTGCTGCGGCGGGACTGGGCGTGTTTTAAAAAAAATGCTTTTTTCTTATTTATTTTACCTTTTTATTTTTACACTCTTTTTAACCACTTAAGGACCAGCACACACACATATATGTTGACAGAATGGCAAATGGGCGTACAGGAAAGTCCCTTTAAATTTGCCGCCATGTGGTCGCACGCCCCGCCAGACCCTGCCCGCGGGACCCACAGACTCGATGTCCGCCGGTGTCCTGCGATCATGTCACGGAGCTGAAGAACGGGGAGATGTCAGTGTAAACACAACATCTCCCCGTTCTTCCTAGTGACATGTCACTGATCGTCTGTTCCCTCTCATCGGTAACAGCGATCAGTGACGTGTCACTCGTATCCACGTCCCCTAACTGTTAGAATCACTCCCTAGGACACACTTAACCCCTTCCTAGCCCACTAGTGGTTAACCCCTTCACTGCCAGTGTCATTTTTACAGTAATCGGTGCATTTTTATAGCATTGATCGCTGTATCAATGACAATGGTCCCAAAATGGCGATGTGTCCGCCATAATGTCGCAGTCACGATAAAAGTTGCCGATCACCGCCATTACTACAAAAAATAATGATAAATAAAAATGCCATAAAACTATCCCCTATTTTGTAGACGCTATAACTTTTGCGCAAACCAATCAATAAGCGCGTATTGCGATTTTTTTTTTTTTTTTTTTTTTTTTTTTTTACCAAAAATATGTAGAAGAATACGTATCGGCCTAAACTGAGGAAAAAATTATTTTTTTATATATTTTTGGGGGAAAAGTAAAAAATATTGCTTTTCTTTTTTCAAAATTGTCGCTGTATTTTTGTTTATAGCGCAAAAAATTAAAACTGCAGAGGTGATCAAATACCACCAAAAGAAAGCTCTATGTGTGGGGAAAAAAGGACGTCAATTTTGTTTGGGAAACACATCGCACGACCGCGCAATTGTCAGTTAAAGCGACGCAGTGCCGAATCGCAAAAAGTGCTCTGGTCTTTGGCCAGCCAAATGATCCGGGGTTTAAGTGGTTTAAAAAAAAAAAATTGTGTTACTTTTATTCCTATTAAAGGAAATGTAAACTACTGCATGTGGTTATATAAAAAAAGAAAAATTCCCCGCAAGGCAATGTTATTATGTGCTAGTATGCATCACATACTAGCACATTATGAGAGACTTGCCTTCGAACAAAGCCCTCCAGTGCCGCAATATCACTGCTGAGAGGGCTGACATCTTCCTTTTGGTCTTCCTTATGTAGCCGGAGGCCGCAAACCCATGAGTTTATGGTATGGGCTCTGAAGGTCCGTCACTGTAAACCCGACCTTTAGAGCGCATGCCTAGGTGATGTCATTGGCTGCATGCAAACTGAATATCTTTTAAACTGTGCAAGTTTAGGAGATATTCACAGAACCTACAGGTAAGTCTTATTATAGGCTTACCTGTAGGTACAAGTGGTGCAACAGAGTTTACTACCACTTTAAGCATGTCATCCCATACTTGCAAAGTAGTTGATACTGTGAAGGATAAGGTGTATGCCACGGGTCCCAACTCAGGGCAAAGATTCCAGTTGTAAGGCGATAATATCCTCTTCTACTGAGATCCACAGTTTATCTTGTAGATCAATCAATCTGGTTAGTGAACTAATACTAACTAGTGTATGGGATTTTAAAGGTGCCTTCATATCCAACCTCAGAAAGAAATCTGCATTAGATCTAAAAAAAAAAAAAAGAAATCATAATTTTATTACAAAACGTTGTTAAAAGGGAATACAGTCCCAATAATAAAAGCTGGAGACAAAGTTGTAGTGGCTATATTCAACACCCTGTGCACCCACCTCATAGCAGATCACAATACATATAATCAAGCAAGAAAATACAAGACCATGACCATCAATAAATGTACATAGCCGAAATAAGGTGAGGGTGTTGTGTCCCAACACGTTTCGTGATCTAGGCTTCTTCGGGGGCTCAAAAGGTGCCACTGATGAGACAAAGACCCTAAATACAACAATGGAAAATATATATTTATATATATATTTATACATGGTGAAATCATGTAAGTGTTGTGGCAAGCCCTCTATTTATTTTAGGGCAAGTGAGAAATATCTCTTTGAATTCTGGAGCGTTTGTGTCACCAAATGAAATCCTGCATTTCTTAATCCGGGTCAGATAATGTTTAGATCGTTTAATCGGTACTGTTTGAAATATATGTAAGGCTCCATGTACACAGAAGCTCAAAAACGGTCGTTTTGAACGCCAGATTTCTGGCAGAAAAAGCTGCTTTAAAATATAGCTTTTATCAGCGGTTTTTACTAACGTTTATTAGCGTTTTTCAGTGTAGCGTTTTTTAGCTTTTTTTTTTTTCAATGCATCAAAAAACGCAAAAAAATGCTGGCGCCCAGCGTTTTTGAGCGTTTATTAGCGTTTTTCAGCGTTTTGCGTTTTTTCCCGCCGAAAAACGGCACTTTGAACGCAAATTTCTTGCGTTCAGAAAAAAGCCCATTAACTCCACTGCTCATTAACACTAAAAAACGCTATGTGTACATGAACACATAGGCTAACATAGAGTGCAGTTAATGGGCTTTTTAAAAAAACGCCAATAAACTGCAGTTTATCAGCTTCAGTGTACATGGAGCCTAATAGTTTAGGTAAAATATCAATTTTAATTATATTTATCATTTCTAACCAAGAAAAAGAGGATTTATCATGGGATGAGTAACTTCCTAGAATGGACTGAGATGTTGGACCATAAATGAGGCTCTGCAAATTCTTCCTTCTGTCCTCTTTAGGGTTGGTGTCCCGAAACCACACAGATGAAGAAAACAAGTATTGGCTTAGCATGGGCCGAACATTTCACAAAGTGACCTGCAAGGACAAGATAATCACTGTGACCAGATATTTGCCAAAGTAAGAGAATACCTTTTATAAAATATGTAATTGTTTACAATGTTTAAAAACCACACTGAGAAAAGCTTTAGCACATGTCAAGACGCCAAAATGCACATATGGCTGTTGCTTGCTGTTATGTGAATGCTTTACGTTTTGGTCCCTTCTTGTGCATGGGGGCTGTAGGCGTGTACCTGCACATGACATCCTCTTCTTATTCTGGACTGCACAGAATTCCCTTCCACTTGTCAGAGTGGAAGGAGGGGAGAGCTCACTACATATGTAGGGGTTGACACCACATCTATATCTTTACTGGCAAGGCCTCTATGTCAGAGGAAGCACTTTCATGCCTACCCAGTTTATTTTGAACCACTTAAGCCCCGGACCATTTTGTAGCTAAAGGACCAGGCCACTTTCTTTCTCGTACATCACGGGACACAGAGCGGCATAGTCATTACTATGTGGTTATATAGTTTACCTTCAGGTGCTGGCACTGGCAACTTCCAAACCGGAAGTACCCTCCCCTATATAAGCCCCTCCCATCCGGGAGCACCTCAGTTTTTTGGCAGTGTCTAAGGTGTTGGCCAAGAAGTAACATGTGTTTTTCACTGAGCTTGCGTACAGGTTCTTTTGGGCCTCAGTAAGCTATTCCGGATCCAACCAAAAAAGCTTCATAGCTAAACGGTCAGTACCCGGGCCTTGCAGAGAAGAGCAAGGTTTTGCCTGTAATGCTTCTCTTAGGAGAGCTGGACCCTGGGATCCAGAGCTCTGGCCATACCCACGACTAAGATGCTTTCTGTGCAGGGTGCTATACAGGTCCAGGGGAGTGGAATCCTTGGGAACCCGGTCCCTGAAGGTTTAATTACAATGCCTGCCGTGAGAGGTGAAGTTTGGGCTTCTGTGGACCAAACAGAGTCCTGCGGCGGGGAAAAGGTAAGTGGGGGCCCCCCAGGAACTTGGTTCTATTAGGGGACCCCCAAGCCTAATATGTCTTTCTGCCTGTTACCTAACGGTATTCCCGCTAAATATCTGTGCATGCCTGTAACTACTAAAAAAATGTAATAATTTTAATAGTGGTCAAGAAAAAAAAATAATAATAATTAGACAGACCGCGGTACCTGTGTTAATCCACTAGAGGCCGCTGTGGAACGTTTCTTGTCATGTGGACTTTTTCTTTTCATCAAGTCCAAGTCAAGTCCAGGCAGATGGTGAGTTCTCTTGTGGGAAACTGCTTCCTCTGCCATGTTGCAATGCTCGTCCATCCCCCGGCCTGCGGCAAAAGGGCCCTGTCTCCTGTCCCTAGTTTCCTTTTTCAAAAAGAGCGCCGAAGGCGCACGTGCCCGCGCGCGTGCATGTGCACGCGCCTCTATATATAGAGGTGAGCTGGAAGAGGGGGCGGAGCTTGGGGGATGACGCTCTGTGCGCGCCGCAGCGCTTCTGCGCATGTGCGGGCGTCCCAGCATGTTAAAAGGCACAATTATGTGTTGTGAGCTGGCTATGGAGTGCAGAGACAGAGCTGGCAACATTTAAAAAAGGCATACAGCAAGCGGTTGATGCAGGCATCCCCATAGAAAGGCACATTAGTAGACACCAACTGTTTTTATAGCAGCAATTGTGCTAGACTATTGTCAGTAAGTGGTGTATTTCGGCTGGAATACCTCAGCTTTGGGCTTAGGAATATGCCGTCTAAAAACTCCGGGACTAAAAATCCCAGGAAGCATAGGGGGTCTCCATCGGGCTCTGAGGATCTTGGGCATGCTTCGGCTGCACCAATCTCCCCTGAAGAATCAGAGGTTAGTGACTGTAGAGCACCCTCAGGAGTACCTGGTACTGTGGCTGTCCTCAGTTCACCTGCTCCTGTGTATGTAACAGAGGAGGTTTTTTCCTCAGCTCTGGGAGGGCTGGAAGAGAGATTGTCAACATTGATCGCTGCTTCCCTGTCAGAGGGAAAGCGCGCCCGATCTCCGTCTCCTCCCTCAGAGTACCTGTTAGCAGAGCAACAGTCCCATACAGGGATCGACCTACCTGAAGGGGATCAGGATGAGGTTGATTCTGTTGTAGAGGAATCAACAGTGGAAGAGCCATTCTCAGCATCACATGCTGAAAGATTATGGGTTCAGTCCCTGACTAACATGGTCCGATCAGCATTTAAAATGCCCCTTGCGGAGCCATCATCCACTTCTGTCTCCTCGTTGGGGTCGCTAAAAGCTCCCCAGACTGTTTGTTCCTTTCCAATCCATCCTTTACTGGAAGGGCTCATTTACCAGGATTGGTAAAAAATTTACTCCTCCCAAGAGATTTCAGGTGGTCTATCCCATGGAGGATAAGTTCATCAAAAAATGGAGGGTCCCTACAGTGGACGCAGCCATCTCTTGTGTGAATAAATCACTGACATGTCCAGTGGATAATGTCCAAATGTTCAAGGACCCAATAGATAAAAAATTGGAGTCCTTATTAAAATCTGCTTTTACTACAGCAGGCTTGGTGACACAACCAGCAGTGGCAGCTATTGGGGTCTGCCAAGCAGTGAAGGATCAGTTGAAACAGGTCTTAAGGGACTTGCCAGATCAGCAGGCCCTTGCCCTAGCTGATCTACCTAGGGCCTTATGCTTTGCGGTTGTTGCTATAAAGGATTCAATCCATCAGGCCTCCCGCCTTACGCTGTCTGTAGTACATATGCGCAGGCTTCTATGGCTCAAAAACTGGTCTGCTGAAGCCCCCTGTAAAAAATTGCTGGTCAGTTTCCCATTTCATGGTGAACGCTTATTCGGGGAAGACCTGGACAGATATATCCAGAAAATTTCCAGCGGTAAAAGTACACTCTTGCCGGTTAAAAACAGAGTTAGAGGTCCCTCTTTTAAGAGGCCTGCTTCTCCAGTCCCTAGGACATCGGCTGTGAAACAGTTCCGACGGCCTCCTCGGTCAAATCCCGGGGGTAAAAATCAGGGACAATCGCAGGGTAACAAGAAGCCCTGGGTCAGGAGAGGTACAAAACCTCCCCCAAAGTCAAATGCATGAAGGGTTGCCCCCACTCAATCGGGTGGGGGGAAGACTTCAGTTGTTCGCAGAGACCTGGCGGGACACGATCAGAGACAGATGGGTGCTCTCCGCAGTAAGTCTGGGATACAAATTGGAGTTAAAAGACTCCCCTCCTTCCCATTTTATAAGGTCGAACGTGCCAAGGGATCCCCGGAAGAGAGGATCCCTCCTTTTGGCACTAGAACAACTATTGCTCCAAGCAGTAATTATGGAGGTCCCCCTAGAAGAATGGGGGTTCGGGTTTTATTCAAACCTCTTTACAGTCCCAAAGCCAAACGGGGACGTGAGGCCCATATTAAATCTAAAAGGGCTAAACAAATTCCTACATATCAGGACTTTCCGGATGGAGTCGATCCGATCGGTGGCCACTGCCCTACAAGGGGAGGAATGGTTAGCCTCGATCGACATCAAAGATGCTTATTTGCACATTCCCATCTTTCCAGTCCACCAAAAATTTCTACGCTTTGCAGTAGAAGGGCGCCATTTTCAGTTCAGAGCCTTACCCTTCGGTCTGGCCACAGCACCACGCGTGTTCACAAAAATTCTGGCCCCATTATTGGCCAATTTAAGAACACGAGGTGTAACGATAATGGCATATCTAGACGACTTGTTGCTGATAGACCACTCAGTGGAAAAACTAGAAGTGGTTGTTCACGAGACAATCGAGTATCTGGAATCTCACGGTTGGATTATCAACCGAGACAAGTCAGCCCTAAAACCAGTCAAAAGTCTGGAATACTTGGGGCTAAGGCTGGATTCAGACCAGAGAAAAATTTTCTTGCCTCAAGAAAAGGTGTCGTCTTTGAGAGATTTGATCCACCTAGTGGGTACAAAAAGACAGCCATCCATACGCCTGTGCATGAGGCTGCTGGGAAAAATGGTGGCATCATTCGAAGCAGTACCCTACGGTCAATTCCATTCAAGGAATTTGCAAAGGGCTATACTGTCAGCCTGGAACAAAAGAGTTCAGGCCCTAGACTTACCAATGTCCTTGTCCCCTTCCGTTCGCAAGAGCCTCCGTTGGTGGTTGGTTCCCCAGAATCTGGAAAAAGGGAAATCCTTCAGTCCGATTTCTTGGAAGGTGGTCACTACAGATGCCAGCCTTATAGGCTGGGGAGCAGTACTGGAGCAATGGTCTCTCCAGGGCAGATGGTCGGATGCAGAAAAGGCCCTGCCCATCAATCTCTTAGAGATACGAGCAGCCCGGTATGCCCTAGTAGCATGGACATCCAAACTCCAAGGGTCCCCTGTCAGAATTCAATCGGACAATGCCACGGCAGTGGCATATATCAATCATCAGGGTGGCACCAGGAGTCGTGCAGCCCAGATGGAAGTAAATTGCATCCTGAAATGGGCAGAAAGATATGTCCCAGCCATATCCGCGGTATTCATTCCAGGAGTGGAGAATTGGAAGGCGGACTTTCTAAGTCGCCAACAATTATGCCCAGGGGAATGGTCCCTTCACCCTGAGGTTTTCCGGACAATATGTCAGCGGTGGGGAACACCGGATGTAGATCTGCTAGCATCCAGATTCAACGCAAAGGTGGACAGGTTTGTCTCTTGGACAAGGGATCCCCTAGCTTGCGGCTCGGTTGCCCTAGTGTTCCCTTGGGATCAGTTCAAGCTGATATATGCATTCCCACCGCCACAATTGTTACCTCGATTACTCCGCAGAATCAGGGTAGAAAAGAAACCAGTGATTCTGGTGGCTCCAGCGTGGCCCCGAAGAGCATGGTACGCGGAGATTGTAAAAATGTCTGTGGGGAATCCTTGGACCCTCCCACATCGTCCGGACCTGCTTTCACAAGGACCGATATACCACCCTTCCTTACCAGCCCTAGGTTTGACGGCCTGGCTATTGAAGCCCACATTCTAAAAAAGAGAAGTCTCTCTAATCCTGTGGTATCTACCATGATCAATGCCAGGAAGCCGGTATCCAGGCAGATCTACTATAGAATCTGGAAGGCGTACATCGCCTGGTGTGAGGCCAAGAAATGGCATCCACGTAAGTACGTAATAGGTAGGATTCTGGACTTCCTACAGTGGGCTGTAGATAGGAAGCTTGCCTTGAGTACTATCAAGGGTCAGATTTCGGCCTTGTCAATATTTTTTCAGAGGCCCTTGGCTTCGCATTCACTAGTCAAAGCCTTTATGCAAGGAGTGATGCGTATTAGCCCTCCGGTTAATATTCCCATATGTCCATGGGACTTAAACCTGGTTCTGTCGGTTCTACAGAAACAACCATTTGAACCATTACAGCATATTTCCCTGGTTCTTCTCACCAGGAAATTGATTTTTCTAGTAGCCATTTGTTCGGCTAAAAGAGTGTCGGAATTAGCCGCTATGTCCTGTAGGGAGCCATATCTGGTTATCCATAAGGACAGAGTAGTGTTACGTCCTCATCCAGCCTTTCTTCCTAAGGTGGTATCGAGGTTTCATTTGAACCAAGATGTGGTTCTTCCTTCTTTTTTCCCCAATCCTAGTTCAGTAGAGGAAAAATTATTACATTCTTTGGATGTAGTAAGAGCAGTTAAAGCTTATCTAAAAGCCACTGCTCAGATTCGCAGAACGGATACTTTGTTTATTCTGCCGGAAGGCCCCAGAAAGGGTCAGGCAGCGTCAAAATCTACTTTAGCCAAGTGGATTCGACAGGTCATTATGCAAGCCTATGGCTTGAGAAGGAGACCGCCTCCGTTCAAAGTTAGAGCGCACTCCACGAGAGCAGTTGGAACTTCATAGGCAGTGCATCACCAGGCCTCCCTGGCTCAAATCTGTAAGGCCGCAACATGGTCTTCAGTACACACGTTTACTAGGTTCTACCAGGTGGACGTTAGAAGTCAGGAGGATGTCGCCTTTGGGCGCAGTGTGTTGCAGGCCGCAAAAGATCCTCATGTCTGATAGCGCTCAGCTTATGTATGGTGTATCCCCCCCCTCATTGGGCATTGCTTTAGGACATCCCACATAGTAATGACTATGCCGCTCTGTGTCCCGTGATGTACGAGAAAGAAAATAGGATTTTTATAACAGCTTACCTGTAAAATCCTTTTCTTGGAGTACATCACGGGACACAGAGCTCCCACCCCGCTTTTGGGGACACTTATTGCTTTGCTACAAAACTGAGGTGCTCCTGGATGGGAGGGGCTTATATAGGGGAGGGTACTTCCGGTTTGGAAGTTGCCAGTGCCAGCACCTGAAGGTAAACTATATAACCACATAGTAATGACTATGTCGCTCTGTGTCCCGTGATGTACTCCAAGAAAAGGATTTTACGGGTAAGCTGTTATAAAAATCCTATTTTTTGCGATTCGGCACTGCGTCGATTTAACTGACAATTGCGCGGTCGTGCGACCTGGCTCCCAAACAAAATTGGTGTCCTTTTTTTCCCACAAATACAGCTTTCTTTTGGTGGTATTTGATCCCCTCTGCCGTTTTTATTTTTTGCGCTATAAACAAAAATAGAGCGACAATTTTGAAAAAAATGCAATATTTTTAACTTTTTGCTATAATAAATATCCCCAAAAAATATATTAAAAAAAAATGTTTTCCTCAGTTTAGGCCGATACGTATTCTTCTACATATTTTTGGTAAAAAAAATCGCAATAAGCGTTTGATTGGTTTGCGCAAAAGTTATAGCGTCTACAAAATAGGGGATAGTTTTATGGCATTTTTATTAATATTTTTATTTTTTTACTAGTAATGTTTTTACTAGTAATGGCGGCGATGGCGATTTTTATCGTGACTGCGACAATATGGCGGACACATCGGACTCTTTTGACACTATTTTGGGACCATTGTAATTTTTACAGCGATCAGTGCTATAAAAATGCACTGATTACTGTGAATATTACACTGGTAGTGAATGTGTTAACCTGTAGGGGGCGCTGAATGGGTTAAGTGTGACCTAATGTGTGATTCTTACTGTGTGGGGGCGTGGCTTGGTGTGTGACATCACTGATCGTCATTCCCTATGACAGGGAACAGATGATCAGTGACAGTCTCACTAGAAAGCACGGGGAGAGGTTTGTTTACACGGTCACGGAGCCCGATACCGGCTGGGTATCTTAAAGAGGACGTACCTGTACGTGCTTGTGCCCAGCCGTGCCATTCTGCTGACGTATATGTACAGGCGGCGGTCCTTAAGTGGTTAATGTCCAATCTCTGCAAGCAGTGAGGTGGGCAAAAAATAAAAATACTGGTAGGTTCAAAAAAACAAGATTGTCTAAAAGGAGCTTGGCTTGGACACACGTGTAGATGAAACCATTGGCTAAAGCTGGCCACACACTGCTCTTTTCTAATTCAACCAGGATGAACAAAAAAACAAACAGATTCCTTCATCTACACAAATGAGGTGGATGGAGGTATTCCCACCCCCGCCCAGACATTGTGTTCTGACTGCAGCATTTGCTGCTTGGGTCCATTGGGTGCCTTCCCTATAACCCTACCCCACTCTGTGAGTCCTTCGTTTTGTGCTAGTGTCTGAAGGTGATGGACCTTTTTTCCTTCACAGAGAGACTCACCCTTAGGTTAACTAGTTTAGTTTATTATTTCTCTTTATTATTTTATATTCTTGATTCTTTAATAAAATCCTTACTGTCCTCTAATGCCAGCATAGAAGCAGTGTATCCAGATTGGTGCTACCTTGGTAAAACGTTGGGAGCCGTACTGGACCCTATGCTGTAGCAATGACCTGTAATGTTGCGTCTGGCACTGGATGCTGTGTGGGGGCTCATCTTTGTCACTTAGTGCAACACAAACTATCACATCTGCCAGACATGTTTCTAAACTGGTGGCCCTTTCCTGTAAAGAGCCTTCCCTCATTCTTCACAATGACAAGGTTTTCTTACAACCAATGCCATCCTTCTGAAAGTGGTCTCAGCAGTTCACCTCAATGAGGACATTTTCCTCCCATCCTTTTGCCCTGCTCCTAAGCATTCAAAGGAAAGCATCCAAAGGAAATCTATCTACATTGCCTAGATGTAGTCAGAGCCATTAGAGTTTACTATAAGACTACTACTCCAATCAGATGGCCAGATTCCCTCTGTAATGTCCTTGGGATTATAGGGGGGGCGCTAAGGGGTGTGCCCTTCAAAGCTTTGCAAATGTCCGATCACCTGAAGGTACAAGCCTATAACCCATGGTGTATGTGTATACTGTGTACTGTACTCTACAATATGGAATTTACAGGTAAGTCAAATTCCTCTTTTCTTTGTGACATTCTATTTAAGGACAGTGCGGTTGATTTATCAATGTGTGCACCCAAGATTTGAACACCTTTCACTCAAGATTCACAACTTTTTCAGCTCAGAGTGAAAAATATGTGTATCTTGTGTGAAGACATCAATAAAGAGTGTACAATCTAATGCTCTGAGTAATGTTATGAATAAACATGTACTTGTGTTTTCTCCTTAGGTATCCATATGAATCTGCCCAGATCAGTTACACCTATAACCTATGTCCCTTTCATTCTGGCTGTGACTTTGTGCCTAGCTGGGTGGAATTCTCCCATGAGCGACTAGAGGACTATAAGTGGAACTATTTGGATCAGTACATCTGCTCTGCTGGTTCTGAAGATTTCAGGTTGGGCATACATGTGACAGATTTTACACAATAGAAAAGAAACCTAGTAACCTCTACTTGATTCATACACATTCGAATAACCCCTTCTATAGTAATGGGGGTTATAAAAATAGCCTGACTACACCATTATATAATGTATAAAAAAAATATTAATCCACACAGATTCAATTTAAAGTAGTACTAAAGGCTAAATATGTTATACCTTAAAGTGGTTGTGTACACCCTGTACAACCACTTTTACCTACATGTAAGCCTAGATTAAGGCTTACCTGTAGGTGCTAGAAATATCTCCTAGACCTACACGTTTAGGAGATATTTACAATAGAGACTTGCACTGATGTCTACGGCGCAGGCGCCGTAGACAACGGCGCAGTCGCACTTTAGAAACGGCGATCGTGACGTTTCTAAAGGAGGCCATGCCGTGACTGGCAGCTCCCAAGCGCCGGAGCTGCGATACCTGAAAGTAACTCCGGGACGACATTTCGCCGGCCGGTGCTGTGTCGGGCACCGCAGCGGGGGCTTCGATCCCAGGTGAGTATTACATAATAAGCTAGTATGCTAGTTTTAGTTTGTTTTCTTGTTTTTTTCATTATTATTAATTATTATTTAGGTACTTATATAGCGCTGTCAATTTACGCAGCACTTTACATATACATTGCACATTCACATCAGTCCCTACCCTCAAGGAGCTTACAATCTAAGGTCCCTAACTCATATTCAAATTGGGTTTACAACCACTTTAATGTATTCACAGGATTACGGTAAAAACACCAGCATTAAGTTACAACACCCCAGTATATTCATGAACAGTCCTCCATCCCTAAGCGCCTACCTGTTGTCCTTGTCACCGCCAGTTGAGTGTCGGAAGCTAGGGGGAGGTCATGGCTTACCGCGGATGTGTGTCTAAATAGATGCATCAGCACAGAATACGCATGCACAAGCTTCTTCTTTAGAAACTGCTAGATGATGAAGATATTTGGAGAAGTGGGGCAGGGACTATGGAACTGGCCAAGAAAACAAAGATGCAAACTTTCAAGGAAGCAGACTATACACAATGTGTAAGTCTGGACTGCATTAAACGAAATGTTAAAAAAAAAAAAAAGCGGGGGGGTGGTGTTTAATAGGGTGTAGCATTACTTAAGGTCTGCTAACATATTCCTAGTGAATGATGTGAGATATATATTAAAAGAATGAAAAGTAACAGTTACTTATATTAGATACAGATGATCGGTTACAGAAATAGCAGTTTCAGCATCATCAATTCCAGTTCAGTTTCAGCCAGGCTCAAGTGACTTGTAGCCACTGCAGGTCACCAGTTTTGATAGTCAAAGAAGGCCCTATAGATGCATTTGCAATCCCACTCAGTAGAGCCCTGACTCTCCTGTTATGGCATTCAAAGCGTTACTCATCATCTTATCATTGCACTGTACCTTCCAAATTTGGAGACATTTTAGAAGCTTAACAAAACTCTTTTGCTGACTGTGGTTCACTGTTGCTTAATATGCCTTTGACCACACTAAACAGTTGAACACATGATTCTCATATCCTATATCATGCTATTATCATGTAGCATTATACCTCTCTAAAAAGAGAACTTCTAGGTAACGCCATGTTTTACATGGCAGACTTGTAAGTGAATGCCATCCATATCAACTGGCTGTTTATAGCAATCACAGGGCCACTTTTGAAGTGGAACATCTAAATATGGACAATACTGACCAAAATGGCTGATTACATAGGAAATTAATTTAACTACAAAAGTATGTGTAAAATGATCCACCCACCTAAGTTATGCAAAATTACTGCATCTTTCAAAGTCTGCAATATTGTAGACACTGCCTTGTCTAATGCCTGCTCTGTGGACTACTAGGGAACATCATCAATTTTACACCTAACCTGAGCTCTCTGAAAACTGATTAAGGGGAGAAGGAATACACAAGTGAATTTAATGATGCTTTATACACTGATCAGCCATAACATTATGATCCCTGACAGGTAAGATGAATAACTGATTAGCTCATTACAATGGCATCTGAAAGTGGGTGGGATATATTAGACAGCAAGTAAACATGTTGTCCCTGAAGGTTATGTGTTGAAAGCAGAAACGATGGGCAAGCATAAGGATTCAAGTGACTTTGACAAGGTCCAAATTGTAATTGCTATGGAGCGAAAACAACCCTTTGTAGTCCGATCCGATAGAAGAGCTACTGTAGCTCAAATTGATGAAAAAGTTAATGCTGGTTCTGATAGAAAGGTGTCAGAACGCACAATGCATCACGGTTTGTTGTGTATGGGGCTGTGTATTTACAGACCGGTCAGGGTGCCTATGCTGACCCGTGTCTACAGCCAAAAGCGACTACAATCGGCATGTGAGCATCAGACTCGGACCACGGAGCAATGGAAGAAGGTGGCCTGGTCTGAGGAATCACTTTTCATGTACATCACGTGGCTGGCCGGGTGCATGTGCATTGCTTACCTGGGGAGATGACATCAGGTTGCACTATGGAAAGAAGGCAAGCCAGCAGCGGCTGTGTGACCTAAATGATCTGTTACTAACGGCTTGATGTCAGATACCACAGCATACCTTTAGTGATCTAGTGGTGTCAGATACCACAGCATACCTTTATTGATCCATGCCTCAACAGGTCAGAGCTGTTTTGGTGGCAACTCCAATATTAGGTGGTTATGATGGGTGGCCATAATATTATGGCTGATCAATGTGTGTGTGTGTGTGTGTTAATATATATGTGTGTATGTATATATATTTATAATATTTGTTGTCTTATTTTCTTATTTCTATGAACTCTGCATCCTCCTGTGTAGTCTTATTGAGTCTTTAAAGTTCTGGCGCACTCGGTTCCTTCTCCTTCCCTCTTGTGTTGGACCCACCAAGCGCATCACCGAGGGGGAGCAGCGTTGTGATGTGTATGGAGACCGCCCCAGATCTGAACAAGAGGAAGTACAACTAATAGATGGCTTCCTGCGATTTGTGGAGTGTCTGAATCGCATCCGCAGGCGTCACAGATCTGACCGGATGATTCGAGTACCTTACTATTTTTTTTTATCTTGTTGGTTTACTATTATATGGAACATATATTTTAAATTTTTACTGATGTGCTTTTGTCTTTATTGTATTTTTAGAAGGGAACCGGTATGAAAGGACTGCAGCTTCCCTCTCACCCCCCAGAACCCCCTGGACCTCCGGTAGGAAAGAAAGGAACATCTGCACTCTCAGCTCTTCTAGAGTTGGAATCAAATCAGAAGTAAGATGGCCCATCTGCCAAAAATCATATGAAAACCACTGTTCCCAAAATAAGTTAAGAATAAACAAAGTAAAACAAATAATATCATTTTTACAGGTGTTTGGGGGAACAGCAAGCCTTAGCTCATGCTGGAAAAGCCTCCTGTCAGGCCACAGACCCAGCTGTCACTCCAAACTCTGTTGACAGCCCTCGTAAGGTAAGGAAGAAGGTGGAGATGTAAAATTTTCTTAACCTTTTGATAGCGCTTTGTGACTTCTGTGCAGTCAATTTTCCTAATTCCTGTGTGCTTCCAAATTGTAATGGTGCGTGGTTCAACCTGTCTCTGTCTCTTTATGGCTCCCTCTGCACTGTCACTTTCATCTCAGGATGGGGCCTTCTTTATGGATTTTGTTCGCAGCCCACGTACAGCGCAATCATTCAACATGCAGGTTAGTGTCCCAGGTACCAGCTGTTTTTTGACAGCATAAGCCTTTGCATGAGCCAGTATGTATTATTATGAACCTACAGTATGTCACAAAAGTGAGTACACCCCTCACATTTTTGTAAATATTTTATTATATCTTTTCATGTGACAACACTGAAGAAATTACACTTTGCTACAATGTAAAGTAGTGAGTGTACAGCTAATAAAACAGTATACATTTGCTGTCCCTCTCAAAATACTTCAACACACAGCCATTAATGTCTAAACTGCTGGCAACAAAAGTGAGTACACCCCCTAAGTGAAAATGTCCAAATTGAGCCCGAATAGCCATTTTCCCTCCCCGGTGTCATGTGACTCGTTAGTGTTACAAGGTCGCAGGTGTGTTAAATTTGGTGTTATCGCTCTCACTATCTCATACTGGTCACTGGAAGTTCAACATTGGACCTCATGGCAAAGAACTCTCTGAGGATCTAAAAAAAAGAATTGTTGCTCTGCATAAAGATGCCTATGCTATAAGATCCTGAAACTGAGCTGCAGCATGGTCGCCAAGATCAGAACAAGGCAGGTTCCATTCAGAACAGGCCTCGCCATGGTCGGCCAAAGAAGTTGAGTGCACGTGCTCTGCTTCATATCCAGAGGTTGTCTTTGGGAAATAGACGTATGAGCGCTGCCAGCATTGCTGCAGAGGTTGAAGGGGTGGGGGGGTCAGCCTGTCAGTGCTCAGACCATATGCCATACACTGCATCAAATTGGTCTGCATGGCTGTCTTCCCAGAAGGAAGCCTCTTTTAAAGATGATGCACAAGAAAGCCAGAAAACAGTTTGCTGAAGACAAGCAGACTAAGGACATGAATTGCTGGAACCATGTCCTGTGGTCTGATGAGACCAATATAAACTTATTTGGTTCAGATGGTGTCTAGCATGTGTGGCGGCAACCAGGTGAGGAGTACAAAGACAAGTGTGTCTTGCCTACAGTCAAGCATGGTGGTGGGGGTGTCATGGTCTGGGACTGCATGAGTGCTGCCGGCACTGGGGAGCTACAGTTCATTGAGGGAACCATGAATGCCAACATGTACTGTGACATACTGAAGCAGAGCATGATCCTCTCCCTTCAGAGACTGGGCCGCAAGACAGTATTCCAACATGATAACGACCCAAAACACACATCCAAGACAACCACTGCCTTGCTAAAGAAGCTGAGGGTAAAGGTCATGGACCAGCCAAGCATGTCTCCAGACCTAAACTCTATTTAGCATCTGTGGGGCATCCTCAAAGGGAAGGCGGAGGAGCGCAAGGTCTCTAACATCCACCAGCTCCCTGATGTCATCATGGAGGAGTGGAAGAGGACTCCAGTGGCAACCTGTGAAGCTCTGGTAAACTCCATGCCCAAGAGGGTTAAGGCAGTGCTGGAAATAATGTTGGCCACACAAAATATTGACACTTTGGGAACAATTTGGACATTTTCACTTAGGGGTGTACTCACCTTTGTTGCCAGCGGTTTAGACATTAATGGCTGTGTGTTGAGTTATTTTGAGGTGACAGCAAATTATATTATTATACAAGCTGTACACTCACTACTTTATATTGTGTCATTTCTTCAGTGTTGTCACATGAAAAGATATAATAAAATATTTACATGTGAGGAGTGTACTCGCTTTTGTGACATACTGTATATTTACCTTTAACACAACATATTTAGTGCTGCATGGTCTACCACTAACTATATGCAGTATGTTCTTTTTTTATAAATGTACGTTTTCTTTATATATGTATTTATGTGTATGTTTAAATTTTCCCCAATGGTGTGATTGCATTTGTATTATGAGAATCTTGCTGTTATGGCTTTGCACATGTGTGTGCACTAATGCACTAATTTGTACTTGCACCTACTGTCTATACAATATTAATACATATCCATTGTGTCCGTAACAGTATTATATAGGGCCTTGCATGTGAATGCATATTTTTTTTTATACTTTTTTAAAGCTAAACTCCAGCCAAACATCTAAATGCACAAATAAAATGTGTATAAGTGCTGTTTTAGCTGTCAAAGGATTTGCGTTACTATATATTTAGTGCTGAGACTTAGGCAGGCCATACATGGGTCGAATTTCGAAAGAATTTTCTTTAGAAAATCTTATCTAAGAATTTTCGTTCGTATTTCGCACCATTAGTGGGCTGCAGCAACAGCCGATTATTTTCGTGCGGCCATCGCATTTCAGTAATCGGACATGTTGGAATTTTTTTGAAAATCAAACGATTTTCTAATCAATGGGAGAATCGTGTGAGAAATGTAATCGAAAAAGAAATGCGCATGTGCAAGAAAAGAAAATTCCCAGCTACGAAAATTATTTTCTGTAGCATCATGAGGTGAAATTGAAGGCTTGGTTGGTCAAATTTCGAAATCAATGGTGGCACCATCAGATCACAAAATGCACAAATTTTCTGATTTTCAAAAGAAAATTCTTTCGAAATTCGACCATGTATGGCCTTACACATCCCATCCAGAGAGTACAATCAGAGGGACAACAACACTTTGGGGTTGATTTACTAAAACTAGAAAGTGCCAAATCTGGTGCAGCTCTGCAGAGAAACAAATCTCGCTTCCAGGTTTTTTTTTTGTCAAAGCTTTATTGAATAAGCTGAAGTTAAAAGCTGATTGGCTACCATGAACAGCTGCACCAGATTTTGCACTCTCCACTTTTAGTAAATCAGCCCCTTTATTTTTACAATTAAATAATTGCACATTTGCTTGCAGTGCACCCAATTGGCTCCCAGGGATTTCTCTCTCTCCTAATCCCTGTACAGCAAAACAGACTGGAATAAGCTGATATCAATTACACAAGTTGCAGGTGTCAAAACCATTTTACAAATTAATAATTAACACAGAGCTGCATTAATTGTGTGTCTTCTTTTTTTTTTTTTTTTTTATATATATATCTGCCTGGAGTTCAGCTTTAAAGTGCGTCATGTAAAATAACAAGAGATGACGTTGTAAATAATTGTATTGCATACCTTCTTTATCCTAATACTTTGCAGTGACAGTAGACAGTAAAATATCAGGCATCTTGCCTGGTATAACACTGTAGGTAGTTCTGAAACTACAAAAATCCATATAATGATTTTTTAGAGCAGCAGGGATATTTTTAGGCATGTTTGCAAGTGGCGTGAGTAGTAATTTGTTTTTATCTTAATCATACAGTGCAGGACACAGGCAGAGTATTCATACACACTTCAGGGGTATGCCCACTGTGACGGACAAAGCCTGGACTTTATATACAGTCCAGCATTGTGGACTGGTAAGGCAGGGTCACCCTGTATCTCTGACAATTATGTAAAAACAGGGCTGTGTTTGAAATATATTCACCTCCCAGGGTAAACTTTTCAAACTTGGTGCTAAAATTCAACCACTTAGAGCTCAGTCTCAGATAGATGACCAGGTGGTACAATTCACCACTAGTCCCACACTGTAATGCTACTTCCACCTAGAGCCGTTATAAGAATCTCAGGTGCTTCCTCCTGCACTTTTACTTTGAGGATTCATTACAAGATGGTCTACACCTAGGTTACCATTCGGTGCACTGTTACTCTAAACTCTGAGACCCCACAGGGAAGTACTCTCACTTCTAGCTGTGGCAGAAACCAGATCACAGGGAGCCTGTGGAAAATTGCAGGCGACCATTCACTCCCTGCCTGAACAACATTCACGCTCGATGCGTCACTTGCAATGGAGCAGGGCCCGGTCCTAACCTCGATCTCTGTATCCGATTTTAGCTCTATTTCAGACATATAATAAGTGTCCCACTTGATAAAAGCAGAATTTTCTGCATCTATATCGAAATGTATAGAAGTCCTCTTATGGGATTTTAAGAGCAACCAGAAGCAACAAAAAATATTTCCCAGGACTTGCTGTGAATCATACAAAATCTGGTTAAAACTTGTGCATGATGACATGGACCTTTTTGACAAATGTTTTTATGTATCTTTGATATTTTAATATTTGTAATAAACCTGAGTATTTTATAGAAAAAAATTTTTTTGTTGCTTCTGGTTGCCCTTAAAATCCCATAAGAAGAATTCTATACATTTAGAAACAACAGGGATGGTGGCAACCCTCACCTTTACTGAGCAGCTTTTTCATTGTTCTGCATCTATAGCATTATTTCCCTGACAGAATACGATCTAAAAGTTATATATAAACCCACACCTTGTAAAACGCTTGGTTAGTGCTATCAATTGTGGCTCTCTGGGGTTTTTTTCTCTCTCTTTCTCGTCTTTTCCTTCTTCTCCTTCTTTTCCTTCTCCATCTCACCTTTTAAACTAATAAACAAAAAGTGATGGGCACAGAAGCATATATTTACCCTGTTTTAGACTTCTCTAATGCCGCGTACACACGACCGTTTTTAATGACGAGAAAAATTTCATTTTTTAAAATGGTCATTAAAAATGATCGTGTGTGGGCTTCAGAGCATTTTTCATGACGTGAAAAACGGGCATGAAAAAATTGGAACATGCTCTAATTTTTCACGTGGTTTTTTCTTTTTCGTACATCACGGGACACAGAGCGACTTAGTCATTACTAATGGGTTATATAGATACCTTCAGGTGCTGGCACTGGCAACTTCCAAAACCGGAAGTACCCTCCCCTATATAAGCCCCTCCCATCCGGGAGCACCTCAGTTTTTTGCCAGTGTCTAAGGTGTTGGCCAAAGAGTAACATGTGTTTTCACTGGGCTTGAGTACAGGTTCTTTTATGGGCCTTAGTAAGCTGTTCCGGATCCGACCAAAAAAGCTTCATAGCTAAACGGTCGGTACCCGGGCCTTGCAACAGAAGAACAAGGTTTTGCCTGTAATGCCTCTCTTAGGAGGGCTGGACCCTGGGATCCAGAGCTCTGGTCATACCCACGACCAAGATGTTGTCTGTGCAGGGTGCTATACAGGTCCAGGGGAGTGGAATCCTTGGGAACCCGGTCCCTGAAGGTTTAAATACAATGCCTGCCGTGAGAGGTGAAGTTTGGGCTTCTGTGGACCAAACAAAGTCCTGCGGCGGGGAACAGGTAAGTGGGGGCCCCCAGGAACTTGGTTCTATTGGGGGACCCCCAAGCCTAATTTGTCTTTCTGTCTGTTACCTAACGGTATTCCCGCTAATATCTGTGTATGCCTGTAACTACTGGAAAATGTAAAATTTTAATAGTAGTCAAGAAAAAAAAAAAAGGAGACCGCGGTACCTGTGTTAAACCACTAGAGGCCGCTGTGGTCCATTTTTCTTGTCATGTGGATCTTTGGCTTTTTCAAGTCAAAAGATCCAGGCAGTTGGTAAGTTTCTCTGTGGGAATCCACTTCCTCTGCCCTGTTGCTGCGCTCATCCACCGCACAGGCCCTCCGGCAAAAAGGGCCCTGGCTCCTAGTCCCTGCTTGTTTTCAAAAAAGGCGCCAAAGGCGCGCGCGCGGGCGCGTGCACGCGCCTCCTATGAAAGGAAAGGAAAGGGGCGGGTGGATGGATGACGCTCGATGCGCGCCGCGGCGCTTCTGCGCATGTGCAGGCGTCCCAGCATGGATAAAAGACACAGTACAAAGTGTCAGCTGGATGCAAGCAGAGCTAGCAACAAACGGTGGCACACAGAGGCGGTTGATGCAGGCATCCCCATAGAAAGACACTTTAGTGGACACCAGCTGGTATATAGCAGCAACTGTGTTAGACTATTACCAGTAAAATTGGTGTATGACGACGGGAATACCTCAGCTTTGTGCTTAAAGGATATGTCGTCCAGACGCTCCGGAAATAAGTCTTCCAGGAAGCCAAAGGGGTCTCCATCGGGCTCTGAGGATTTTGGGCATGCTTGTATTGCACCAATCTCCCCTGAAATTTCAGAGGTCAGTAGCCGTAGGAACCCCGCAGGAGTATCTGGTGCTGCGGCTGTCCCCAGTCCACCTGCTCCTGTATATATAACAGAGGAGGTTTTTTCCTCAACTCTGGGAGGATTGGAAGAGAGATTAACAGCATTGATCGCTGCTTCCCTGTCACAGGGAAAGCGCGTCCGATCTCCGTCTCCTCCTTCAGAGTGCCTGTTAGTGGAGGAACAGTCCCACACAGAGATCGACCTACCTAAAGGGGATCAGGATGAGGTTGATTCGGTTATAGAGGAATCAACAGTGGAAGAACCTTTCTCAGCATCTCAGGCTGAAAGATTATGGGTTCAGTCTCTGACTAACATGGTCCGATCAGCATTTAAAATGCCTTTTGCGGAGCCATCAACCACTACTGTCTCCTCGCTGGGGTCGCTGAAAGCTCCCCAGACTGTCTGTTCTTTCCCAATCCACCCTTTATTGGAAGGGCTTATTTGCCAGGATTGGGAGCATCCTGATAAAATATTTACTCCCCCCAAGAGATTTCCAGTGATCTATCCCATGGAGGATAAGTTCATAAAAAAAATGGAGAGTCCCTACAGTGGACGCAGCCATCTCTTGTGTGAATAAATCACTGACATGTCCAGTAGATAATGTTCCAATGTTCAAAGACCCAATAGATAAAAAATTGGAGTCTTTACTAAAATCTGCTTTCTCTACAGCAAGCATGGTGACACAACCTGCAGTAGCAGCGATTGGGGTCTGCCAAGCAGTGAAAGATCAGTTGAAACAAGTCTTAAGGGACTTACCAGATCATCAGGCTCTTGCCCTAGCTGACCTACCTAGAGCCTTGTGTTTTGCGGTGGACGCCATAAAGGATACAATCCAACAGGCCTCCCGCTTTACGCTGTCTGTAGTACATATGCGTAGGCTTCTATGGCTCAAAAACTGGTCTGCTGAAGCTCCCTGTAAGAAATTGCTGATTAGCTTCCCATTTCATGGAGAACGCTTATTTGGAGAAGATCTGGACAAGTATATCCAGAAAATTTCTGCCGGTAAAAGTACACTCTTGCCGGTTAAGAACAAGGGTAGAAGTCCTTCTTTTAAGAGGCCTACTTCTCCAGTCCCTGGCACATCAGCTGTGAAACAGTTCCGACGGCCTCCGCGGTCAAATCCAGGGGGCAGAAATCAGGGACAATCACAGGGTAACAAGAAACCCTGGGTCAAGAGAGGTACAAAACCTCCCCCCAAGTCATGAAGGGTTGCCCCCACTCAATCGGGTGGGGGGAAGACTTCAGTTGTTCACAGAGACCTGGCGGGACACCATCAGAGACAGATGGGTGATCTCCGCAGTAAGTCTGGGATACAAGCTGGAGTTAAAAGACACTCCTCCTGCCCATTTTATGAGGTCAAACGTGCCAAGCGATCCCCAGAAGAGAGGATCCCTCCTTCTGGCACTAGAACAACTATTGCTCCAAGGTGTAATCATGAAGGTTCCCTTGGAAGAAAGCGGGTTCGGGTTTTACTCGAACCTTTTCACAGTCCCCAAACCAAATGGGGACGTAAGGCCCATATTAAATCTAAAAGGGCTAAACAAATTCCTACATATCAGGACTTTTCGGATGGAGTCGATCCGATCGGTGGCCACCGCCCTACAAGGGCAGGAATGGTTAGCCTCGATCGACATAAAGGATGCTTATCTGCATATTCCCATCTTTCCGGCCCACCAGAAATTTCTACGCTTTGTAGTAGAAGGGCGCCATTTTCAGTTCAGAGCCTTACCTTTCGGTCTGGCCACAGCACCACGAGTGTTCACAAAAATTCTGGCCCCACTATTGGCCAATCTAAGAACACGGGGTGTAACGATAATGGCATATTTAGACGACCTGCTACTAATAGACCACTCAGTGGAAAAACTGGAAGTAGCTATTCACGATACAATCAAGTATCTGGAATATCACGGTTGGATTATCAACCGAGACAAGTCAGCTCTAAGACCAGTCAAAAGTCTGGAATACTTGGGGCTAAGGCTGGATTCAAATCAGAGAAAGATTTTCTTACCTCCAGAGAAGGTGTCGTCTTTGAAAGATTTGACCCACTTAGTGGGTACAAAAAGAAAACCATCCATACGCCTGTGCATGAGGCTGCTGGGAAAAATGGTGGCTTCATTCGAAGCAGTACCTTACGGTCAATTCCATTCAAGGAACTTGCAGAGGGCCATACTGTCAGCCTGGAACAAAAAAGTTCAGGCTTTAGACTTACCAATGTCCCTGTCCCCTTCCGTTCGCAAGAGCCTCCATTGGTGGTTGGTGCCCCAGAATCTGGAAAAAGGGAAACCCTTCAGTCCGGTTTCTTGGAAGGTGGTCACTACAGATGCCAGCCTCATAGGCTGGGGGGCAGTACTGGAGCAATGGTCTCTCCAGGGCAAATGGTCAGAAGCAGAGAAGGCCCTGCCCATCAATCTCTTAGAGATACGAGCAGCCCGGTATGCCCTAGTAGCATGGACATCCAAACTCCAAGGGTCCCCTGTCAGAATTCAATCAGACAATGCCACAGCAGTGGCATATATCAATCACCAGGGTGGCACCAGGAGTCGTGCAGCCCAGAGGGAAGCGAATTGCATCCTGGAGTGGGCAGAAAGATATGTCCCAGCCATATCCGCGGTGTTCATCCCAGGAGTGGAAAATTGGAGAGCGGACTTTCTAAGTCGCCAGCAATTATGCCCGGGGGAATGGTCTCTTCACCCCGAGGTTTTCCAGGCAATATGCCAGCGGTGGGGAACACCGGATGTAGATCTGCTAGCATCCAGATTCAACGCAAAGGTGGACAGATTTGTGTCTCGCACAAGGGATCCCCTAGCTTGCGGCTCGGATGCCCTAGTGTTCCCTTGGGATCAGTTCAAGCTGATATATGCATTCCCACCGCCACAATTGTTACCGCGATTAATCCGCAGAATCCGGGTAGAAAAGAAACCGGTGATTCTGGTTGCTCCAGGGTGGCCCCGAAGGGCATGGTACGCGGAGATTGTAAAAATGTCAGTGGGGAGTCCTTGGACTCTTCCACATCGTCCGGACCTGCTTTCGCAAGGACCGATATACCACCCTTCCTTACCAGCCCTAGGTTTGACGGCCTGGCTATTGAAGCCCACATTCTAAAAAAGAGAGGTCTCTCTAATCCTGTGGTATCTACCATGATCAATGCCAGGAAGCCGGTATCCAGGCAGATCTATTATAGGATCTGGAAGGCGTACATCACGTGGTGTGTGAGGCCAAGAAATGGCATCCACGTAAGTACGTAATAGGTAGGATCCTAGACTTCCTACAGTGGGCTGTGGATAGGAAGCTTGCCTTGAGTACTATCAAGGGTCAGATTTCGGCCTTGTCAATATTTTTTCAAAGGCCCTTGGCTTCGCATTCACTAGTCAAAGCTTTCATACAAGGAGTGATGCGTATTAGCCCTCCGGTTAGTATTCCCATATGTCCATGGGACTTAAACCTGGTTCTGTCGGTTCTACAGAAACAACCATTTGAACCATTGCAGCAGATTTCCTTGGTTCTTCTCACCAGGAAATTGATTTTCTTAGTAGCCATTTGTTCGGCTAAAAGAGTATCGGAATTAGCCGCCTTGTCCTGTAAGGAGCCATATCTGGTTGTCCATAAGGACAGAGTAGTATTACGTCCTCATCCAGCCTTTCTTCCTAAGGTGGTATCGAGGTTTCATTTGAACCAAGATGTGGTTCTTCCTTCTTTTTTTCCCAAACCTACCTCGGTAGAGGAAAAGTTATTGCATTCTTTTGGATGTAGTAAGAGCAGTTAAAGCTTATCTAAAAGCCACTGCTCAGATTCGTAGAACGGATACTTTGTTTGTTCTGCCGGAAGGCCCCAGAAAGGGTCAGGCAGCATCAAAATCTACTTTAGCCAAGTGGATTTGACAGGTCATAATACAAGCCTATGGCTTGAGAAGGAGACCGCCTCCGTTCAAAGTTAGGGCGCACTCCACAAGAGCAGTTGGAACTTCATGGGCAGTGCATCACCAGGCCTCCCTGGCTCAAGTCTGTAAGGCCGCAACATGGTCTTCAGTACACACGTTTACTAGATTCTACCAGGTAGACGTTAGAAGTCAGGAGGATGTCGCCTTTGGGCGCAGTGTGTTGCAGGCCGCAAAAGATCCTCATGCCTGATGGCGCCCAGCTTATGTATAGTGTATCCCTCCCCTCATTTGGCATTGCTTTGGGACGTCCCATTAGTAATGACTAAGTCGCTCTGTGTCCCGTGATGTACGAAAAAGAAAAAGGGATTTTTATAACAGCTTACCTGTAAAATCCTTTTCTTGGAGTACATCACGGGACACAGAGCTCCCACCCCTCTTTTTGGGACACTTATTGCTTTGCTACAAAACTGAGGTGCTCCCGGATGGGAGGGGCTTATATAGGGGAGGGTACTTCCGGTTTTGGAAGTTGCCAGTGCCAGCACCTGAAGGTATCTATATAACCCATTAGTAATGACTAAGTCGCTCTGTGTCCCGTGATGTACTCCAAGAAAAGGATTTTACAGGTAAGCTGTTATAAAAATCCCTTTTTTTCATCGTCGTTTTTCTCGTCATGAAAAACGGCCGTGTGTAGGCTTTAACAGCGTGAAAAAAAATGTGCATGCTCAGAATCAAGTGTGAGACGGGAGCGCTCGTTCTGGTAAAACTAGCGTTCGTAATGGAGATAGCACATTCGTCACGCTGTAACGGACTGAAAAGCACAAGGCTGAAAAGCGCGAATCGTCGCTCAACAAACTTTACTAACATGAAGGGTGGCGCCATCCGAATGGAACTTCCCCTTTATAGTGCCGTCGTACGTGTTGTACGTCACTGCGCTTTACTCGAACATTTTTTTTCCACGATAGTGTGTAGGCAAGGCAGGCTTGAGAGGAAACATGAAAAATCACGTCGAGAAAAATGCAGTTTTTTCAATGACATTAAAAACGGTCGTGTGTACGCGGCATTAGGGGTGTAAGCCTGATTGAAGGGTTTCCTTCACTCACATGCATATGTTTTGTGTGGTTGTGCTTATTGCGCTCATTACCATTTATATGCAATGCAAAGTTGTCTTTGTTTGTATCTGTGTCACATCTTTAAATAAAAAAATAAAAATAAAACTGAAAAGCAAAACATTTGTGTATACATATAATTCTGGTTTGACATATTTTTTAATACAGCCCTCTTTGTCCAGGGCTCAAAAAAACAACGCCTCTTCTCCTAGTGCTGTCTCCCAGCTGGAGTCAGATCCCAATAGGCCTGTCTACAAGACAGGTAATGAAGAGTATATTGATGCAATATTTGAGGAAGCTGCATAAGATTTTTCTTCATCAGACTGCCGCCATATTAAGAAGGACTCCTCTCCCACAGCTATTGGAAAATGTCCACAGGACAAAAAAACGTTGCTCCAAGATTTTGGCTTGGTGATCAATTTTAATAAATCTGCTCTCCAGCCATCTGTTTGCTGGGAATTATTGGGTCTGGTCCTGACCACGTCCCAAGCAAAAGTCCTTCTTTCAGAAAAGAAGGTTCTTTCTTTAAGAGTACATACTTGAGACTTGAAATCCAAGAGACATCCCACAGTGAGATGCTCCATGAGAGTTCTAGGCTTAATGGTAGCTCCCATCAAAGCAGTACCTTTCACCCATTCACTCTTTTAACTCAACATCTTTTCAACCTGGAATAAACTGTCTTCTTCTCTCAATTTACCCATGCTCCTGTCAAGCCAAGCAAGGAATTTCTTATCTTGGTGGATCACCACCCTAGCCCTAACAGTGGTGAAGTCCTTCCTTTCCTATCACTGAAAGGTTATCACAATAGACACAAGTCTCTCAGGCTGGGGAGGAGTGTTCCAGTCCCTAACAACCAAGCAACATGTTCATGGTGGAAAACGAAGCTTGCGATCAACATCTTGGAGTTTAGATTAGTCCGGTTGACCCTACAGCATTGGACCCCCTTCTGATGGGACTCCCAATCAGGGTGCATTCAGACAAGGCCATGGTCTGTATCAAGCAGGCACAAGGAGTCTGGCTGCTTTGATGGAAGCAAAGAAGATAATCTAAAAAACAAAAACCCACTATCTAGCGATTTCTGCGGTCCACACCCCAGGTTTGGACAGCTGTGCAGCAAAAAACCTCAGCTGCCACAGCCTGGATCAAGGGGAGTGGGCCCGTCTACCAAATGTTTTCAGTCATATATGCCAAAAAAAGGGGATTCCAGATGTGGACATCCTAGTATCTAGATTCAACAACAAATTACCCCTGTTTGTTGCCAGAACTAAAGATCCTCTAGCTCTAGCCTCAGATGCCTTTGTAATCCCCTGGTCCAAGTTCAGGTTATTTTATGCCTTCCCTCCAGTGAAAATTCTGTATCTTCTGCTCCAGGAAAATGGAGCAAGACAGGAGAGTGGTAATCCTTCTTACATCAATTGGCCAGGAAGAACATGGTACCCAGATATACTCAAACTTTTAGCAGACAACCCTTAACCTCTTCCCATCAGATCTGCTATCCCACGGCTTTCTATTCCATTCTGCTTCTCATGCCGCGTACACACGATCATTATTCACGGCGGTTTAAAAACCACCGTGAATAATGACATTTTAAACAAGGGAACAGCTTGTTCCCCACACACGGTCATTTTTCTCGTCATTTTGTAAAATGATGAGAAAAACGATCGTCTATGGGCTCCGCGGCAGTGTTTCCCTATGGGAAACACTGCCGCGGAAGAAATGTCAGGAAAAACGACGAGAAAAATTAGAACATGTTCTAATTTTTCTCATCGTGATTAATGCCGTTTTTCCCGTCGGGAAAAACGGCAAAAAGCCCACAGATGATCGTTTTTCTCGTCCAAAGGAAAAAATGACATTTTTCCCGACTGGAAAAATGATCGTGTGTACGCGGCATCATTCTCTGGCTTTAACAGGGTTGCTTTTGAAATCCAGGTCTTAAAGGATTGAGAGATTTTTTAAGTCCGTGATTCCTACCTTGCTAAAAGCCAGAAAAGCCTCTTCCAGGAAGATCTATTATAGTACCTGGAAGTCCTTTTTTTTTTTTTGCCTGGTGTGAACACAGACACATCAAAGTCCACCATCACACAATGGATAATGAATCCGATCGCAAGAGCTTACATTCTCAAAGAAAAATCCACTCCTGCACTTTTACAAGCCCAATCCACCAGAATGGTGGGAGTTTCCTTATGAGATCAAGCCTCTGTAGCCCAGTTGTATAAGGCCACCACCTGGTCTTCTGTTCATGCTGTTTCAAAGTTTTACCAAATGAAAATGCAGATTTTGTCTGCAAAGATCTTGCATTGGCATTCTGAAGTTGGGTCTTCTGACCTTTGTTGTATGGGCCTGTTGGCAGAGTAATGTTTCCCCCATTGTTGCCTACCCTTATTCATTGCACAGGACATTCCATTGTGTATGGAGGGGCTTTTCGGCCTGGCAGCACTAGGGTCATCACTTCGAATCCCAACCACAGCACTACCTGCATTTCATTTACACCTTCTCCCTGTGTTTGCATACGTTTCTTCTGGGTACTGCAGTTTCCCCCCACGCTCCAAAGACATGCTGGAAGGTTAATTGGTTCCTGTCAAAATTGTCCCTAGCATGTGTATGTAGAATGTGAGTTAGGGACCTTAGATTGTAAGCTCCTTGAGTGCAGACACTGGTATGAATGTACAATATACATTTGAAAAGTAATGCGTAAATTGTCGGGCTATATAAATACCTATAATCAATACTCTGCCTGTGCCCTGTAATGTACAATTTAAGATCAGAAAATTTCTAAATTGTCTGCAAATTCCAGAACTTGGAATACAGTACAGGACACAATACCCATTCTTGCATTTTTTTGGTTTACTCTGCATTTTCTGCAAGATTTAAGGACTTATGGAGTGGGGTAGGGTTGCAGGGGAGGCATCCAGGAAGTGTGTCCTTTAAAGCTTTGCCAGGTTAGGTTGCCAGAGTTAGGCTAAAGTAATTGTAAAGTCCTTTTTTTTTTTTCCTTCTTAATAACACGTTATACTTACCTGCTCTGTGCAGTGGAATTGCACAGAGCAGCCCAGAATCTCCTCTTTTCAGGTCCGCCGCTGATACTCCTAGCTCCTCCTCCTTTTTAAATGCCTCCATAGCAAGCCACTTTGGGGACACTTGTGCACTGCCTGCATTCATAGACACAACGTTGCTTGGCTCCCTTGTCACAGGATTTGCTTGAAAGCAGTGGGAGTCAATGGCTTCCGCTACCTCAGCAAAGTCTGTGGGAGTGGGTAGAGAGGACAGAGCCACTACAGACAGGCACAGTGCTGGATCGAGTGAGGACTCGGGTAAGTATAGGCGGGGGTGATACTGTTACCTAAACATTTCTTAGACATAATGCAGGGAATGCCGTAAGGTAAAAAATGTTTAGGCTGTAGAACAACTTTTAGGGCGACATTTCGATTTTGGGGAGATTATGAATTGAGGGTTAAAGAGGAAGTAAAGTCTTCCTCTTTAATTGTACCTACAGGTAAGCCTATAGTAAGGCTTACCTGTAGGTACTGTAAATATCTCCTAAACTTGCTAGTTTAGGAGATATTTACTATATACGCTCCAGCTGACGTCATCGGCGCGTACGAACTGTAGGAACAGCCCGCTCGTGACATTTTTTCAGGATCCGTGCCGTGACCGGCGACACCCGCATGCTTACGCGGGAGTGACGTCACCGTGGCTCTGGCCAATCACAGCGCCGGAGCCCGCGAACCTGGAAGTAACTTCGGGAAAGATGTCAGCCGTGTGAGCAGAGTGCGGGCGGTACTGGAGGGCATCGTTCCAAAGTAAGTATTTCATAATGAGCTAGTATGCAATGCATACTAGCTCATTATGCCTTTTTGTCTTGCAGGTTTTTTTTTTTTTTACTTTTTTTTTCGGAGGTTTGCAACCCTGTTTAAGTCTGAGTGGATTAGGTTGTAAAGACACCTTACCTTAATACATTCTCCACACTCAAGTAAGAAATCTTTTGTGTTCAACTCCCCACCATCCTTCCCTTATCCTTACCTGTGCCCGATCTCGATCCAATGCTGTGCCCTGAACATGGAGGCAGCAGTGGGAGCCATGGGCTCTGGTAGCGGCCAATCACAGCCTGTAAGGAGGGAGTGGGGGGCGGGGCTGACTCGGGCTGTGTGTGTCAATGGACACACACACACACACAGCCCGGCTTCAGAACGAACCCGCATGGGTGCTCCCATAGCACCACAGGGAGACCCCAGAGGAAGAGGATCTGGGCTGCTCTGTGCAGAGGCTTGCACAGAGCAGGTAAGTTTGACATATTTGTTATTTTACTAATATTGTTTTTCTTTTACAATCACTTTAAGTTTCAGGGTTAGCTTAAAGCAGACCTAAATTCAAATACCCCCACCACCACCATTATTCTGACAGCTATCATAAATACCTAAAAAAATAAAAATCGCTTCCATTACTTGTCTTCCAGGATGCTTTCCACCCAGGTCCTACAGGCCAGTGATTTTTGTTTGCATGTGCCCTGAAATTTGGGTGGTTCAATATCTGATTATCCTGTCCAGTGTGCTGTATGTAAATGTTTATTGAATCAGCTTTGTTAACATTCTCTGTAACATGCCAAAGTATTTTAAATAATTTAGAAAACATAATTATTGTCTGATTTTAACTTTATTCAGCCCTTATTCCAAAGAGAATATCATTCTGATCTATTACAGATTTCTGTTGATCAGGGAGTCTCTCCTTATGTTGATGGAAACAGCAGCCTGACAAACAACACCCCAACAGTTACTCAAGGAAGCAATACAGGAGAGCAGCCATTTCAATCGGCTGAGACAAGGTAAAGATGCTCCATTATTTGTGTGATTTTGCTTGTTAAATGAGATTTCTAACAGGTAATTCTGGTTCAGTGTCCCACAGATGTTTGGGGGACCGAGCACTCTGCCTTCCAGTGCCAGCCTGAGTGAGATTCTGGAGGCTATTAAACACCCAACGTAAGTACCTGGTATGCTTTAACAGGTTTTCAAACAGTTGAAGGGGTTGAAGAAAAGTGGTTAATTTATACATTTAAGAGAGTGCGAGAGTCATTAGTCAAAGCGTATCTAAACCCAAAAACAAAAATATATTTCAGCTTACCTGCCCTAGATGTGGGTGTTACATTCATTTTCTTTCTTCAGGCTTTTATCCCTTTATTTTCACCTACTGTTCTTGCCAGTAACACACTTCCTGTCCTAGCTTGACAACCCTCACTCACTATACTGTATCTTTTGGAGCCCGTCACCCTAGGCTGCTTGCTTTGCTTGGACAACAGACACCTAATCCCCCCCCCCATCTTCACAACACGAGGGGGGTCTTCTGTAGTTTAAAGGAAGGAAATGGGAATGCTGTTAGCATCATTTGGGATTTCAGCTCAGTGCACAGGAAGTTAAAATTACTGAATTTCCAGAAATCAATATTAAAGTTTCAGTACTTGCAGATGAACTTGGCATGAAAAAGTGAAAAGTTACATTTATGCAGCAACCACATCTAAGGACTGGTAGGCTGCAACATGTTCATTTTTTTGTTGATTTTCTTGCAGTACAGGTATTCCATTGCTATCCGAACAGAAAGGCCTTCCTCCATGCTGCTTTATCAGTGCTGAAGTTGTACATTGGCTGATCAATAACATTAGCTGGGTGCAGACTCAACCTGTGGCAATGGACATTATGCAGGTAGGAAAAGTGCATGCATTCTCCACAGTTATAATTAGTATTTGATAAAATTAATAATAATTAATCAAATATTATATGTATCTTGCAGAAAATGTTGGATGAGCAGTATATTACCCATGCTTCTGGTGAAACACTTAGAACCTTTATCTATGGGTTCTACTTGTATAGGATACCTCCTGAACGAGAGTCTGAAAGGGGTGAGAGCAACATGTGTTTGTGATTTAGAAAGAACAAAGTCTTCTATGGAAAAGTGGTTTCTTAGTCGTGCAGTACAGGACACAGAGCAATAGTTTTTAACCATGGCTTATGTGCAGCTACGTTCAGGTGATTAGGCTCTGGCTAAAGAGAGCCACAGGGACATCCCCCTATATAACCCCTCCCATCCCTAGCTAACCTTGGTTTCTTGCTAGTGTCCTTAGGTGATGGACCTCTTCTGTCTACATAGAGAAGCTTACTACTTTTTTTTCTCTAAGATGATTCTCATGATTCCTGGCTGCACCATAGCCACTGTGGCTCATTTTGAAGTTTCCAGATTGGTTAGTTCCTTGGGTAAGCCTTGGGGGACTGTACTGACCCTGCTTGGATGAAAATGTGGGGCCGGCAGGTAATGCTGCTTCAAGTACCAAATCTTGCATGGGATTAACTTTGGGGCTATACAGCTCTCTAGGGCCATAGTCTGCCAGCGACAGAGCCATGTCCCTGAAGACCACTTTCTGGTCATGCCCACTGTGGATTGCAAAGACATCCTCCTTCTTTGTCTGAGGAAACTGATGAGGATGAGTCACGTTCAGCTGAAATTTAATCCAAGCTTAAAGTGATTGTAAAGGCAGACCGTTACTGGAGAGCAGGAAGATAGATGAACTACGAGAGTGCTCACCAGCACCCTCGCAGTTCATTGAGTACTGCAAGCCGTCAGACCATAGTGGTAGTTGATTCATTCACAGATTCCTGTGAATGAATGGCTCTGCCATGTGGGTGGAGTCCCACATGGCCCCACTCTTTTTTTTAAATTGTGACAGGTGCAGGGAGAAGATCTCCTGCCAGCTGTCAAGCAAGGGATCAGAGGGGCACAGGCAGGTGCTCTTTGGTAACCCTAACTACAGGTGTAACATGTTACCAAAGGTGAACCCATTTCTCCTCCTGCACGTTTCCCTATGAATCCATGGGAGCTTGACCTGGTTTTCTTGGGACTTTAGAGACTGCCTTTTGAACCCCTTAAGTAGGCTTGCACCAATACTGTTTTTTTTTACTGGCAAGTACCATTTCTTTTGGTTAAAAGAGAAGTGAAGGGTGTGACGAGCACTCTCTCCTCAAACAGATCTAGGTCCGCTGTCAATGCTTCCTCTGTCCAGAACCAGCAGCGTCCAAGCTTCTTTAGCCACCCAGTCCACAGACACAACACCTCAGGGTAGGGTAAAACCAGCAGACTGCTTTATTCAAGCACATGTTAACAGATATCTCTCTTCAAAAACACATCCCTCCCACCCTTGGAAAACAGGGCGGGTCAAACTGTCCAATGACAATGGCCACACAGGTCAGGTGTGTTCAAACTTCTCAATACACAGTCTTATCAGCAGGGGGGTTGGAGGAATCCCCCTCCCTTTTTCCTCACAGCAAACACACTTACACATCCCACAATAGTTTAGGCAGACAGCCACACTAGACAATAGAATACGGTCACACCCCAAAACATCACAGCAAATAGTCCAACAGCATGACACAGCACACATTATATATACATATATATACAGCACACATTATATACATATATACAGAACACATTATATACATTTTACTAGGTTCTAGTGTGGCTGCAAAGAGAGTCTGACTAGCACAGATCATAGCGGGGTTCTCATTCACCCTGTGCCCCTTTCTTTCTCGTACATCACGGGACACAGAGCGGCATAGTCATTACTATGTGGGTTATATAGTTTATCTTCAGGTGCTGGCACTGGCAACTTCCAAACCGGAAGTACCCTCCCCTATATAAGCCCCTCCCATCCGGGAGCACCTCAGTTTTTTTTGCCAGTGTCTAAGGTGTTGGCCAAGAAGTAACATGTGTTTTTCACTGAGCTTGCGTACAGGTTCTTTTGGGCCTCAGTAAGCTATTCCGGATCCGACCAAAAAAGCTTCATAGCTAAACGGTCGGTACCCGGGCCTTGCAGAGAAGAGCAAGGTTTTGAGTGTAATGCTTCTCTTAGGAGGGCTGGACCCTGGGATCCAGAGCTCTGGTCATACCCACGACCAAGATGTTTTCTGTGCAGGGTGCTATACAGGTCCAGGGGAGTGGAATCCTTGGGAACCCGGTCCCTGAAGGTTTAATTACAATGCATGCCGTGAGAGGTGAAGTTTGGGCTTCTGTGGACCAAACAGAGTCCTGCGGCGGGGAAAAGGTAAGTGGGGGCCCCTCAGGAACTTGGTTCTATTGAGGGGACCCCCAAGCCTAATATGTCTTTCTGCCTGTTACCTAACGGTATTCCCGCTAAATATCTGTGCATGCCTGTAACTACTAAAAAATGTAATAATTTTAAGAGTGGTCAAGAAAAAAAAAAAAAAAAAGGTTAAACCGCGGTACCTGTGTTAAACCACTAGAGGCCGCTGTGGAACGTTGTTTTCTTGTCATGTGGATTTTTTCTTTCCAAGTCAAAATCCAGGCAGATGGTGAGTTCTCTGGATGGGAAACTGTTTCCTCTGCCATGTTGCAATGCTCGTCCATCCCCTGGCCCTGTGGCAAACAGGGCCCTGGCTTCTGTCCCTAGTTCCTTTCAAAAAAGAGCGCAGAAGGCGCACGTGCCCGCGCGCGTGCGCGTGCACGCGCCTCTATTTATAGAGGTGAGCTGGAAAAAGGGGCGGAGCTTGGTGGATGACGCTCTGTGCGCGCCGCAGCGCTTCTGCGCATGTGCGGGCATCCCAGCATGATAAAAAGCACAATTAGGTGTTGTCAGCTGGTTATGGAAGGCAAAAACAGAGCTGGCAACATTTAGAAAGGCATACAGCAGGCGGTTGATGCAGGCATCCCCATAGAAAGGCACATTAGTAGACACCAACTGTTTATATAGCAGCAATTGTGCTAGACTATTGTCAGTAAGTGGTGTATTTCGGCTGGAATACCTCAGCTTTGGGCTTAGGAATATGCCGTCTAAAGTCTCCGGGACTAAGAATCCCAGGAAGCATAGGGGGTCTCCATCGGGCTCTGAGGATCTTGGGCATGCTTCGGCTGCACCAATCTCCCCTGAAAAATCAGAGGTTAGTGACCGTAGAGCACCCTCAGGAGTACCTGGTACTGTGGCTGTCCTCAGTTCACCTGCTCCTGTGTATATAACAGAGGAGGTTTTTTCCTCAGCTCTGGGAGGACTGGAAGAGAGATTGACAACATTGATCGCTGCTTCCCTGTCAGAGGGAAAGCGCGCCCGATCTCCGTCTCCTCCCTCAGAGTACCTGTTAGCAGAGCAACAGTCCCATACAGGGATCGACCTACCTGAAGTGGATCAGGATGAGGTTGATTCTGTTGTAGAGGAATCAACAGTGGAAGAGCCGTTCTCAGCATCACATGCTGAAAGATTATGGGTTCAGTCCCTGACTAACATGGTCCGATCAGCATTTAAAATGCCCCTTGTGGAGCCATCATCCACGTCTCCTCGTTGGGGTCGCTAAAAGCTCCCCAGACTGTTTGTTCCTTTCCAATCCATCCTTTACTGGAAGGGCTCATTTACCAGGATTGGGAACATCCTGATAAAATATTTACTCCCCCCAAGAGATTTCCGGTGGTCTATCCCATGGAGGATAAGTTCATCAAAAAATGGAGGGTCCCTACAGTGGACGCAGCCATCTCTTGTGTGAATAAATCACTGACATGTCCAGTAGATAATGTCCAAATGTTCAAGGACCCAATAGATAAAAAATTGGAGTCCTTATTAAAATCTGCTTTCTCTACAGCAGGCTTGGTGACACAACCAGCAGTGGCAGCTATTGGGGTCTGCCAAGCAGTGAAGGATCAGTTGAAACAGGTCTTAAGGGACTTGCCAGATCAGCAGGCTCTTGCCCTAGCTGATCTACCTAGAGCCTTATGCTTTGCGGTTGACGCTATAAAGGATTCAATCCATCAGGCCTCCCACCTTACGCTGTCTGTAGTACATATGCGCAGGCTTCTATGGCTCAAAAACTGGTCTGCTGAAGCTCCCTGTAAAAAATTGCTGGTCAGCTTCCCATTTCATGGTGAACGCTTATTCGGGGAAGACCTGGACAAATATATCCAGAAAATTTCCAGCGGTAAAAGTACACTCTTGCCGGTTAAAAACAGAGTTAGAGGTCCCTCTTTTAAGAGGCCTGCTTCTCCAGTCCCTAGGACATTGGCTGTGAAACAGTTCCGACGGCCTCCTCGGTCAAATCCCGGGGGTAAAAATCAGGGACAATCGCAGGGTAACAAGAAACCCTGGGTCAGGAGAGGTACAAAACCTCCCCCAAAGTCAAATGCATGAAGGGTTGCCCCCACTCAATCGGGTGGGGGGAAGACTTCAGTTGTTCGCAGAGACCTGGCGGGACACGATCAGAGACAGATGGGTGCTCTCCGCAGTAAGTCTGGGATACAAATTGGAGTTAAAAGACTCCCCTCCTTCCCATTTTATAAGGTCAAACGTGCCAAGGGATCCCCGGAAGAGAGGATCCCTCCTGTTGGCAATAGAACAACTATTGCTCCAAGGAGTAATTATGGAGGTTCCCCTGGAAGAATGGGGGTTCGGGTTTTACTCAAACCTCTTTACAGTCCCGAAGCCAAACGGGGACGTGAGGCCCATATTAAATCTAAAAGGGCTAAACAAATTCCTACATATCAGGACTTTCCGGATGGAGTCGATCCGATCGGTGGCCACTGCCCTACAAGGGGAGGAATGGTTAGCCTCGATCGACATCAAAGATGCTTATTTGCACATTCCCATCTTTCCAGTCCACCAAAAATTTCTACGCTTTGCAGTAGAAGGGCGCCATTTTCAGTTCAGAGCCTTACCCTTCGGTCTGGCCACAGCACCAAGAGTGTTCACAAAGATTCTGGCCCCATGATTGGCCAATCTAAGAACACAAGGTGTAACGATAATGGCATATCTAGACGACTTGTTGCTGATAGACCACTCAGTGGAAAAACTAGAAGTGGTCGTTCACAAGACAATCAAGTATCTGGAATCTCACGGTTGGATTATCAACCGAGACAAGTCAGCCCTAAAACCAGTCAAAAGTCTGGAATACTTGGGGCTAAGGCTGGATTCAGACCAGAGGAAAATTTTCTTGCCTCAAGAAAAGGTGTCGTCTTTGAGAGATTTGATCCACCTAGTGGGTACAAAAAGACAGCCGTCCATACGCCTGTGCATGAGGCTGCTGGGAAAAATGGTGGCATCATTCGAAGCAGTACCCTACGGTCAATTCCATTCAAGGAATTTGCAAAGGGCTATACTGTCAGCCTGGAACAAAAAAGTTCAGGCCCTAGACTTACCAATGTCCTTGTCCCCTTCCGTTCGCAAGAGCCTCCGTTGGTGGTTGGTTCCCCAGAATCTGGAAAAAGGGAAATCCTTCAGTCCGATTTCTTGGAAGGTGGTCACTACAGATGCCAGCCTTATAGGCTGGGGAGCAGTACTGGAGCAATGGTCTCTCCAGGGCAGATGGTCGGATGCAGAAAAGGCCCTGCCCATCAATCTCTTAGAGATACGAGCAGCCCGGTATGCCCTAGTAGCATGGACATCCAAACTCCAAGGGTCCCCTGTCAGAATTCAATCGGACAATGCCACGGCAGTGGCATATATCAAACATCAGGGTGGCACCAGGAGTTGTGCAGCCCAGAGGGAAGTAAATTGCATCCTGAAATGGGCAGAAAGATATGTCCCAGCCATATCCGCGGTATTCATTCCAGGAGTGGAGAATTGGAAGGCGGACTTTCTAAGTCGCCAACAATTATGCCCAGGGGAATGGTCCCTTCACCCCGAGGTTTTCCGGACAATATGTCAGCGGTGGGGAACACCGGATGTAGATCTGCTAGCATCCAGATTCAACGCAAAGGTGGTCAGGTTTGTCTCTCGGACAAGGGATCCCCTAGCTTGCGGCTCGGATGCCCTAGTGTTCCCTTGGGATCAGTTCAAGCTGATATATGCATTTCCACCGCCACAATTGTTACCTCGATTACTCCGCAGAATCAGGGTAGAAAAGAAACCAGTGATTCTGGTGGCTCCAGCGTGGCCCCGAAGAGCATGGTACGCGGAGATTGTAAAAATGTCTGTGGGGAGTCCTTGGACCCTCCCACATCGTCCGGACCTGCTTTCGCAAGGACCGATATACCACCCTTCCTTACCAGCCCTAGGTTTGACGGCCTGGCTATTGAAGCCCACATTCTAAAAAAGAGAGGTCTCTCTAATCCTGTGGTATCTACCATGATCAATGCCAGGAAGCCGGTATCCAGGCAGATCTACTATAGAATCTGAAAGGCGTACATCGCCTGGTGTGAGGCCAAGAAATGGCATCCACGTAAGTACGTAATAGGTAGGATTCTGGACTTCCTACAGTGGGCTGTAGATAGGAAGCTTGCCTTGAGTACTATCAAGGGTCAGATTTCGGCCTTGTCAATATTTTTTCAAAGGCCCTTGGCTTCGCATTCACTAGTCAAAGCCTTTATACAAGGAGTGATGCGTATTAGCCCTCCGGTTAATATTCCCATATGTCCATGGGACTTAAACCTGGTTCTGTCAGTTCTACAGAAGCAACCATTTGAACCATTACAGCACATTTCCTTGGTTCTTCTCACCAGGAAATTGATTTTTCTAGTAGCCATTTGTTCGGCTAAAAGAGTGTCGGAATTAGCCGCTATGTCCTGTAAAGAGCCATATCTGGTTATCCATAAGGACAGAGTAGTGTTACGTCCTCATCCAGCCTTTCTTCCTAAGGTGGTATCGAGGTTTCATTTGAACCAAGATGTGGTTCTTCCTTCCTTTTTCCCCAAACCTAGTTCGGTAGAGGAAAAGTTATTACATTCTTTGGATGTAGTAAGAGCAGTTAAAGCTTATCTAAAAGCCACTGCTCAGATTCGCAGAACGGATACTTTGTTTATTCTGCCGGAAGGCCCCAGAAAGGGTCAGGCAGCGTCAAAATCTACTTTAGCCAAGTGAATTCGACAGGTCATTATGCAAGCTTATGGCTTGAGAAGGAGACCGCCTCTGTTCAAAGTTAGGGCGCACTCCACGAGAGCAGTTGGAACTTCATGGGCAGTGCATCACCAGGCCTCCCTGGCTCAAATCTGTAAGGCCGCAACATGGTCTTCAGTACACACGTTTACTAGGTTCTACCAGGTGGACGTTAGAAGTCAGGAGGATGTCGCCTTTGGGCGCAGTGTGTTGCAGGCCGCAAAAGATCCTCATGTCTGATAGCGCTCAGCTTATGTATGGTGTATCCCCCCCCTCATTGGGCATTGCTTTGGGACATCCCACATAGTAATGACTATGCCGCTCTGTGTCCCATGATGTACGAGAAAGAAAATAGGATTTTTATAACAGCTTACCTGTAAAATCCTTTTCTTGGAGTACATCACGGGACACAGAGCTCCCACCCCTCTTTTGGGGACACTTATTGCTTTGCTACAAAATGAGGTGCTCCCGGATGGGAGGGGCTTATATAGGGGAGGGTACTTCCGGTTTGGAAGTTGCCAGTGCCAGCACCTGAAGGTAAACTATATAACCCACATAGTAATGACTATGCCGCTCTGTGTCCCGTGATGTACTCCAAGAAAAGGATTTTACAGGTAAGCTGTTATAAAAATCCTATTATTAGAGACACAGGGTGATCTACACATAAGAGAGCCTGGGGAAGCTGGACAAGGAGCCTCCAGAACTCTCCAGGGCAAGCTGAGCCGCACAAACCCCCAACCCAAAGTCACTCCTGTCACAAAGGTTTTTTTTTTTTTTTTGATTTATACTTGCCTCAGTGGATGCAGCATCTGTCCCTTGATGCCTATGCACTGAGAACCGAGCAATCGAACATTGCCGATCGCTCGGTTTTCACAGCTCCGTGAACAGTAGACTGTCAGTCACAGCTCTTTGCTCATCTCCCTCTGCGCTCATTGGAGCGCTGAGCTGTGGAGGGGGCGGAGCGGCCATCTCAGGCTCTTAACGGCTCGCTGAGAGGCTGAGACGGGTGTCAGTCCAGGCACCTGGCGGATCCAGACTTCCATTGTCGGGATGACGCGATGCCTGGACTGATATCCGTGACGTCAGCAGAGAGCGGACTGAAGTCCGCTCTCTGCTGAAAACGGGTCACAGGAGTGCAAAACAAATTGCACTCCTGTGATCCTTTAAGTACTCGCTGATACTGCATACAGATACTTTTGTGGTGCGGTTTGAGCCCATACAAAATTAATGGTCTCAAATAGTGGTGTCAGCCTGGGTTCACACAGAAGTGGTGGGGAAAACCACATGCGATTTGGACAGGAATTGCACTGCATTCCTGTTCAAATCGCATGTGATTATTTTTGAAGTGCGATTCTTGTCCAAATCGCATGCTGCCCCCCCAACTCTTGTGTGAGCCCAGGCTGAAATCACTATGACAAGCCTGGGATCGCACAGGAGCGGTGCAGGAAACTGCATGCGATTCAGACAGGAATTGCACTACATTCCTGTTCACATTGCATGCAATTCTGTGCTGTGCGATTTGAGCCCATTAATTTTGTATGGGCTCAAATCACACCGCAAAGGTATTGACTTTAAGTATCGACGCATTTTCACGAGTACCCATGAAAAATACTTGGTATCGGCACCGATATCGGTATCAGTACAACCCTACCCCTAAGGATATTATCTTGTCTGACCTAATTTGCAAAGTGACCTTTTTCGTTGCCATCACCTCTGTGCAGAGGGTTTCTTAGTCAGCGTCCTTGTCCTGTAAATAGCCTTTCCTAGTTCAGCCTCTCTACGATTAAGCTTGTTGTGGTGAAAGAAATTAGAGAGGCATGGCCACAGCCAGGGATTGTCATCTAGCCAGCCATATGTAATAAACACATATGGAGCGAGGTTATCGGTATGTGGCTTCCCTCTTGTTTGCTTGCTGGGTAGCGTGGATTCAGGACAAGCTTCTAAAAGCCAGCACTTGACAGAGTGTAGACCAGAGGATTTATTGGAGCTTTGTGTGGCACATGTAGAATTAATCTTCAACAGTGAGCTTCTGTTACACAAAGATATGGTTGTCCTGAGGCCAAAAGCCTCTTTTCTCCCTAAGGTGGTTTCCTCTTTTCACTTCGACCAGGACATTGTTCTTCCCTCCTTATGTCCTGCTCTGAAACATCCCAAGAAAAATTCTCTCCACTGTCCCAACCAGGGCTGTCTTTAACGTGGGGCAACTGCCCAGGGCCCAGTCATTGTTGAGGGGCCCAAAGCAGCTGCCCCTTGTCATGGGGAAGCCTGGACCGGTGGCGGCGGGAGCCCTGGAGGGAGAAGAGCTCCCTGACTACTAGAGATATGAGGAGTAGCAGGCGCAGCATACCTGACGCGGTGGCGCCACCCAGAGCCTGGATTCCTCCAACCTCTTCTCCACTCCCAGCTCTGACAGCGGCCCAGAGGACATGTGGATTGAAGCCCCCCCCCCCCCCCAAGGTCCAGTGGGAGGCGCATTCAGCCAGGGACTGCTACACCACCTTCCTCTCTACTTCCAGCTCTGACAGCGGCCGGTGATCTGGCGGGAGGCGCATGCAGCCAAGGACTACTATCCGCCCTCCTCTCCACTTCCAGCTCTGACAGCGGGCCCGGAGGACAAGTGGATCGGGCCCACCCCCCCCCCAGGACCGGCAGGAGGCGCATGCAGCCAGAGACTGCTGCCCGCCCTCCTCTCCACTTCCAGCTCTGACCACGGGCCCAGAGGACAGACAGATCAGGGCCCCCCCCGAGGACCGGCGTGAGGCGCAGGCAACCAGGGACTGCTACCCGCCCAGGACAGTCAGCAGTCTATTACATAAAAATGGATCCACTGGAAGAAGCAGAGCACCTCACCCAGAAGGAGAATGGGCTCTGCCCGCTGCTGGCCAGCATGAACGTCCTATGGAAAATACTGGGCATCACACACACCTACCCAGAGACGGAGGTGCACAAGAGGGACTGCAGACAGGACTAGGGGTCTCTCACCCCCCTCTCTCTGACCCCTCTCCTCTCACCCTTCTCTCACCCCCTCTGACCCTTCTCTCACCCCCCTCTCTCTCACCCCCTTCTCTCTCTCTCACCCCCCTACCCCTCTCTCGTTCTGACTCTCTACGATCCTTCTCTCTTTTTCTTTCTCTCTCTCTCACTCACACCTCTCTCTTTCACGCACCCACCCGCTCTCCCCCCCCCTCGCATGCAGGCATGGGGAACTGAGTGGACACTGACTGACAGGTGACAGCAAGTAAGTGTCACTGATCCCATCTTCACCCAGCACTGCCACTGATCACACCCCCCCCCCAAGCACTGCCACTGTTATGCTTTAACCTCTAGCAACCAATCACAATTGCTGCCTGATCTGCTACACTAAACTGATTTTGAGTTTATTGTATGTCTCAAATGTCTCAAAGCAGGTGGAGAGCGAAATTGCATGCAGGGGGGCCCAAAGAAAATGTTTGCCCAGGGTCCAATCAATATTAAAGACGGCCCTGGTCCCGACATGGTACACCCTGTGGAAGTTTACCTCTTGGCTAAAGCTTTTTTTTTATTCCCTCCTTGTGCTTCCAGTAGGTAACCTGCAGAGGGCTCCCTGCTTCTCGTTCCACTATTTCTAGGTAAATTAGACATTTCATCATTGGAGCCTATGATCTAAAGCAGGGGTCTCCAAACTTTCTAAACAAAGGGCCAGTCTACTGTCCTTCAGACTTTATGGCTGCCAGACTGTGACCATCGGGAGTCAGACATGTCCAGGTGTCCAGTGGGAGTAAACAATACCATATCTTTGGTGTCAGTGGGAGGACTAGTGCCCCATCGTTGGTGTCAATGGAAAGAATTGTACCCTTTTGATGGTGTCAGTTGGAGGAATAGTGCCCCATTGTTGGTGTGAGCAACAAAAATTATTCCCCATTGTTGGTGTTAGTGGATGGAATAATGACCCAATGGACGGATAAAGGCAAGCAAAAGGCCACCTCCGGCCCCTGGCCTGCAGTTTGGAGACCCCGGATCTAAAGGATATGGTTCCTCCCTTTCTTATTAAGGCACACTCTACCAAATCTGTTAGTGCTTCATGGGCCTTTCAGCATTAGACATCTGTTTTGCAAGGCTGCCACCTGGTCTTCTGTTCACACATTTGTTAAATTCTAACAGGTGGATGTTCAGACCTCATCTGATGTCATTTTCAGATGTAAGGTTCTACAAACTGTTCTCTAATGCCCCGTACACACGATTGGACCTTTGTCCGACCAAACTCACAACGGAATTCCATCGGAGAAAAATAGAACATGTTCTATATTTAAACTCCGATGGAATTAATCGGAATTTCTCAGATGGGGCACACACACGGTAGGAATTTCTGAAAGAAAAAGTCTGTCTGACTTTTTCCATCGGAAATTCCTATCGTGTGTACAAGGCATAAGTGTTTTTTGCCCTTCTTAACGGTCTGTTATGTAGGCCTCTTAGCATTTGTTTTGCCCACCCCGTAGTTGGACTGCCTTTGGACATCCCATGGATAAAGGCTAAGTCCACCTTTTCAAACAAAAATTTAAAAAAATAATCATAATAAAATACACAGATATTTGCAGCAAAAAAATGTGCATTTATGTTTTGTTTTTCTTGCAAATCAGCCTGCAAAACATGGCAACTGCAATCAGTGGATCGCAGCCACCCTGCCAGGTTCCTGCAAACTCTTCCTCCAGCTCTGTCTGTATTGAGGTATGGATTTTTGTGTAAGAGAACTGGAGGGAGTGTCAATGCAATATGATTGCAGTAATCCCTGCACTTGTGTTCCATTGAGAATTAAAAGTCCGACTGCTGCAGTAGTAGCTTATTTATTTACAGGTCTTTGAAAATCTCAATCTGTAGCTGCACAAATTTCAGAAGTGTCCCTGCCTTGCTGACCCTCAAATGCTCCTTCCCCAGAGTGGCAGAGCAGCGCAGGGAAGTGATGAGCTCAGGTGCATTGGTTGCCTGTGCTCTCAGATCAAAAAGCTGTCAAAGCCAACCCTAGGTAAAGGAGGTATTCCCCATCCCACAGCACCCCCCTTGTTTATGTGTGGCTGCTGGACAGAGAATGTCTCTGCCACTTATGAGTTGCTGTCAACTTTGACAGGTTTTAGGTGGGATAGCTCAGACAGATTCAGACTTGTCCAAACGCTTCTGAGCTCACCCCGAGTGTAGTGTGCTGATCCCCAAAAGGATCAACACACCAGAACAAGTAGATCATTTGCAGTGCCCTTCCTGTGCTACTCTGCATCAAGAAACCTGTGTGAAACTTCTGTGCCCTTCTTGCCCTGTTGTGTGCCCTCCTGACCCATCTGTACCGTGCCCTTCTGAGCCCCTGTACTGTCATTTGCCCTGCTTTTCCCTGTACACTGCTTTTCATACTATTGACCTCTGTACACTGCCCTACATCCTACTGACCTCTCTACGCTGCCCTGCCTACTATTTACCTCGGTACGCTGCCCTGCCAACTACTGACCTCTGTACGCTGCCCTGCCAACTACTGACCTCTGTACGCTGCCCTGCCAACTACTGACCTCTGTACGCTGCCCTACCTACTACTGAACTCTGTATCCTGCCCTACCTATTACTGACCTCTGTACACTGTCATATCTACTACAGTCCCTTGGACACTGCCCTACATTGAAAACACAAACTACTATCACTGTGCAAAAGATCACATTACACAAAGAAAAAACTAAGCAGCATCACTTTTAAAGGTATAGTATATGCCACTTATAAAAACAAAAACCATAAAAAGCTGTGCCACGCTAACAAACAAAAAGTGAAGAAAATAATTACAAAGACAAATACAATTCAATTTGCTAACACATATGCGGCAAATAACATGTGATGGTGTATAGTATCATAAAGAGTCCATGCAATAGTGAGATCTTGTTTCTGAAAATACACCAGTGAAGATCACTCTTCCCACATTGCGTGCTCTTCAAAATTCTTCACAAGTGAACACCCAATGCTCAATCCACCACGTTACATATATGAGCTTACCAGAGATAGTGTGACCTAGGAGGAAATCGGCAATATATAGACTACAATCCCCAGAATCACAATGGCGGCCACACATACACGGTGACGTCGCAATTTACGGCTCCCCCTACGTATGTTTAGTCAAATATGACATCATCAGGGGCTCAGCTGCCCTCCTAGGAGTTTGTAAGTGCTTTTAACAATTTTTAATAGACTTTGTCCCAAAGATTTTACACTGAGGACCTGGTGCTCCTCCTTTCATTTCTTTTTTTTCTGTTTTCTTTGACTGACAGCTTGTTGCTATGTGCTTTGTCTGAACGAGTGGTGGCTGTACATCCCTGTGTACTGGTTGCAGACTGGTAGTTTTATACAGTGTGTTCTGATTTCTCAAATACTGAGGGTCACACTACCTCATATATGTAAGCTCATATATGTGGCATGGTAGATTAAACACTGGGTGTTCACTGCCCTACCTGATACTGACCTCTGTATACTGCCCTACCTGCTACTGACCTCAGTATACTGCCCTACCAGCTACTGTCCTCTGCACACTGCCCTACATATTACTGACTCCTGGACACTGCCCTATTTACTGCTGACTCCTGGACACTGCCCTATTTACTACTGACTCCTGGACACTGCCCTATTTACTACTGACTCCTGGACACTGCCCTATTTACTACTGACTCCTGGACACTGCCCTACAGTGAGGTAAAAAAGTTTTTGATCCCCTGCTGATTTTGTACGTTTTGCCTACTGACAAAGAAATGATCAGTCTATAATTTTAATGGTAGGTTTTTTTATTAACAGTGAGAGACAGAATAACAACAAAAATATTCAGAAAAATGCATTTCAAAAAGTTATATTTATATATAATTGATTTGCATTTTAATGAGTGAAATAAGTATTTGATCCCCTATCAATCAGCAAGATTTCTGTCTCCCAAGTGTCTTCTATACAGGTAACGAGCTGAGATTAGGAGCACTCTCTTAAAGGGAGTGCTCCTAATCTCAGCTTGTTACCTGTATAAAAGACACCTGTCCACAGAAGCAATCAATCAATCAGATTCCAATCTCCTTCACCATGGCCAAGACCAAAGAGCTGTCCAAGGATGTCAGGGACAAGACTAGACCTACACAAGGCTGGAATGGGCTACAAGACCATCGCCAAGCAGCTTGGCGAGAGGGTGACAACAGTTGGTGCAATTATTCACAAATGGAAGAAACACAAAATCACTGTCAATCTCACTTGGTCAGGGGCTCCATGCAAGATCTCACCTAGTGGGGTTTTAATGATCGTGAGAATGGTGAGGAATCTGACCAGAACTACACGGGGGAATATTGTCAATGATCTCAAGGCAGCTGGGACCAGTCACCAAAACAATTGGTAACACACTACACCATGAAGAACTAAAAACCTGCAGCGCCCGCAAGGTCCCCCTGCTCAAGAAAGCACATGTACAGACCCGTCTGAAGTTTTCTAATGAACATCTGAATGATTCAGAGGAGAACTGGGTGAAAGTGTTGTGGTCAGATGAGACCAAATTTGAGCTCTTTGGTATCAACTTAACTTGCCGTGTTTGGAGGAGGAGGAATGCTGCCTATGACCCCAAGAACACCATCCCCACCATTCAACATAAAGGAGGAAACCTTATGCTTTGGGGGTTGTTTTTCTGCTAAGGGGACAGGACAACTTCCCCGCATCAAAGGTACGATAGACGGGGCCATGTACCGTCAAATCTTGGTGAAAACCTCCTTCCCATAGCCAGGGCATTGAAAATGGGTTGTGGATGGGTATTCCAGCATAACAATGACCTAAAACACAAGGCCAAAACAACAAAGGAGTGGCTCAAGAAAAAGCACATTAAGGTCCTGGAATGATCTAGCCAGTCTCCAGACTTTAATCCCATAGAAAATATATGGAGAGAGCTGAAGGTTCGAGTTACCAAAGGTCAACCTCGAAACCTTAATGACTTGGAGAGGATCGCCAAAGAGGAGTGGTCACCTCGGGGTACAAGATAGAGTTCCTTTCTTGTCCACCAAACAGATTTTTTCCCTCAAATCTGCCTCTCCTTCCGGCTCGTCGGGCTGCCCTCCAGGGGGCAGTGCAAGACTAGTTGAGGTGGGGGGTGATCATACCCGTACCACCACAGGACAGGTTTCAAGGTTTCTACTCAAATTTGTTTGTGGTCCCAAAGAAGGACGGAGTCCGTCCAATCTTGGACCTCAAGGCCCTCAATGCCTTTATAAAGATTAAAAAATTCCGGATGGAATCGATTCGTTTGGTGGTTGCTGCGCTCCATCCGGGGGACTTCCTGGCGTCCTTGGATATCAAGGACGCATACTTGCATGTCCCCATCTGTGTCAGGCATCAGAGGTTCCTGCGCTTTGCGATCAGAGTTTTCACCAAGATGCTCGCCCCGATTCTAGCTTTGCTGAGACAGCGCGGCATTGCTATCGTAGGCTACTTGGACGACCTTCTTCTGAGAGCTGCTTCAAGCTCAGAAATAGAGGACGCCGTGTCTATAGCCAGTCAGACCCTCCGGGAGTTTGGTTGGATACTGAACCTCCAGAAGTCGGTGTTGGTACCGACCCAGCACCTAGAGTACCTGGGGTTGATTCTGGACTCCTCGGAGGCCAGAGTCTTTCTTCCCTTGGAGAAGTTGCAGACACTCCAAACTTCGGTGAGGTTGTTGACATCCCGCAAATGGTCGTCTCTCCGTTTTTGCATGCGAGTCCTGGGCCTCATGGTAGCCTCTTTCGAAGCAGTACCATATGCCCAATTCCACACTCGGGTCTTGCAGAAGGAGATTCTCTCCAAATGGAACAAATCTCTGTTGTCTCTGGATCGTCAGATTCAGACAAGTCATCTTGTCAGGTCCTCTCTGAGTTGGTGGATGAGATCCCCGGCTCTTCGGTCCGGGAAGTCGTTCCTCCCCTTTCATTGGACTGTGATCACGACGGACGCCAGCCTGACTGGTTGGGGGGGGGAGTCTGGGGGGTTCAGGCGGCCCAGGGCCGCTGGACTCCAACCGAATCCCAATTGCCGATCAATGTTCTGGAACTCCGGGCGATCAGGCTGTGTCTCTCCAAGTGGTCTCAGAGACTAAGAGGGCATCCAGTCAGGATCCAGTCAGACAACGCCACGGCTGTGGCATACGTCAACCATCAAGGAGGAACAAGAAGCTTGGCTGCAGCGTCGGAGGTAGCTCACATCCTACGTTGGGCGGAAAGAAACGTGCCGGCCCTATCGGCAATTTACATTCCGCGCGTTGAAAACTGGCAGGCGGACTATCTGAGTCGCCAGATGCTGGACCACGGGGAATGGTCGTTACATCCGGAGGTTTTTCAACTCCTTTGCCGGAGATGGGGCACGCCAGACGTGGATCTCCTGGCCTCTCGACTCAATCGCAAAGTGTCGAGGTTCGTGGCCAGGTCCAGAGATCCGTGGGCAGACGCGTCGGATGCGTTGGTGGCTCCGTGGGGTCAGTATCGACTGATATATGCCTTTCCCCCACTGAAGATGCTTCCTCGTCTACTCCGCAGAGTAGAGTCTGAGGGAAATCTCGGTGATTCTAATCGCCCCAGATTGGCCCAGGCGTCCCTGGTATGCCGTCCTCGTGCGGCTGGTGGCGGATGTGCCCTGGCGACTGACAATAAGGGAGGACCTTCTATCGCAAGGTCCCATTCTTCATCCTGCTTTACAGTCGCTGGCTTTAACGGCGTGGCTATTGAAAGCCAGGTACTAAGGGACCGAGGCCTGTCGGATTCGGTCATTTCCACCATGTTGAGGGCACGGAAATCTTCTCCTAGGAAGATCTACCATCGCACGTGGAGAGCCTACATCTCTTGTGTGAGGAGATGGAATGGCGTCCACGGGCTTACTCGGTATCCAGGATCCTGCTGTTTTTACAGTGCGGAGTAGATCAGAAACTTGCCTTAAGCACCATTAAGGGGAAGATTTCAGCCTTAGCTGTTTTCTTTTAGCGACCCCTGGCGGCTCATTCACTGGTAAGTACATTTGTGCAAGGGGTCCGACATGTGGGATTTGAATCTGGTGCTCTTGGCGCTTCAGAAACCTCCTTTTGAGAACATCAGGGAAATTCCTCTTTTGACACTCTCTCAGAAGGTGGCCTTGCTGGTAGCCATCACATCCGTCAGGAGGGTTTCTAAATTGGTGGCCTTGTCTTGCAAGTCCCCATATTTGGTCCTCCATAAGGACAAAGCGGTGCTACGCCCGCAGCCTTCTTTTCTTCCGAAGGTGGTTTCAGCCTTTCACCTGAATGAGGACATTGTACTTCCATCCTTGTGTCCTCGGCCATCGCATTCCAAGGAGGTTGCGCTACATTCTTTAGATGTGGTACGTGCCTTGCGGGTGTACCTGTCTGCTACGGCTCTGTTCCAGAGGTCTGACTCACTGGCGGGGCTGTTCAACTCTGTTAAAGTAACATGTGTGTAAATATCTAACATGTTCTGTCTAGTCCTCTCCTATAGAACAGAAACATAACCCAATGGTCAAGAATAAGGAGCTCTGTCCGTCCATGGACGACGGAGAAAAGGATTTTACAGTGAGTACAAAAAATCCTATTTTTTCCCTCACTGTACATACAACTTACACTGGCCAGAACTTGGAGCAGCCAGCCAGGCCTGAAACTAGCCAAGCAAGTCAGCCTGCAGTACCAGATGTTCTGCCTTCATGATGATCTCCTGCATCAGACTTGTAGGGGGGGGGGGGGAGCGGAATTACTCCTCAGGCATGAAAAAAATTGTGAATGCCAAGTTTCTCGCTAAAGCTAACTTTTAAGGTAGGCCAAGTTTATATATTTTCAGTAACTTTAGTTTTATTAGATTTTTGTAGGTTTTCCTAATGTTGTCCTTCGTATTGGGGGCTTGCTAGTTAACTTCTTTAAAAAAACAAAAAAACACCAATGATCTTTAATTTCTTCCATGTTGTCCAGGTAGATCTCCTCCTCTCAAAGGTTGCCTACCCCTGTTCTTGGTAAATCTAGTAGCTAGACCCCCCTAGAGAAGGCTTATAATTCAAATAAGCAACCATTTGCTTGTAAATGCCATAAAACAGTAATTCTAAACTTCCATCTTGCATGTCCCCCCAAAAAATCATAATTTTAAGGCTCTTAAAAAAAAACTGTGCACACCTAAGGAAATTCTGAATTCAATTGGGTATAATTAAGGGCTAACATTGTGCAATCCCCCAGAAAGAGTTTTAGCCCTATCCCAAGTCAAAAGGAAAGTTGGGAATCTCAGACATCTACCCACACTAGGCTAAGTGAATATCAATACCAACATACATTTAGATTTATGGCTTTGTACTTACATTTGTATGTATCATAACTGTTCATGTGCAGCTCTTGTCTCTGATATTAGCTGGTGATTTTTACATACCTGTAAATTTTCTTTTGTCTTGTAGCCACAACAAACCTGACTCAACCAAGCCCATGGCATTCTGCTGCAATGGAGGATTTTACAGCTTTTCAGAGGAAATGGTTTGAGGTGGCACTGGTGGAAGAGGAGCTGCTCCATTCTGAAATACCGCCATTTCTCCTGCCTTGGCTACCCAGTCGGCCAGCCTCATATGCAAGTAGGCACAGTTCTTTCAGCCGCAGCTTCGGAGGAAGGAGCCAGGCCGCAGCGCTGCTAGGTAGCTGCCCGTAAAAGGGCAGAGGAGCTGATGGAGTGTCATGTCCAAGAGAATGATCTCCCATGGACTATCCATGGATTTCATGGTTCATTCAGCCCATGGTTTGAATTATTTACTAATATCCCCAATACATTGATTTCTGTAAATATTCCTACTACATTAAGGCCAAAGCCCAGCTCCTAAAAACACATGGCAGCCTCATTATCTGAAGCAGCAGCAGCTACTATTTGATCATTTGACAACCATTGTAAAATCATACATGTATTACATTTGTAAATAGACTTAACACAAGTTAGTGATACAGGTACTGTAGCTATATGCTAGTATAAAACGACAGCATTGTTTTTCCTGTTTTATCTGTCTCAAACTCTCATTTTAAAAGCTGTTTCTGCTGTTTTCCAACATATATCATGGGAATCTGATAATGCTGAGTCATGCCACATCAGTATTCATTCTTCATATTCTACTTCCCCCTCTAACCACCCAAATAAAGGTAACATAGTTAAGGGCTACACTTTTGCTGCGTCCATGTGACATCATTGGTTCCTCTCTTGACCTTGTGGATGTAATCTCATTTCCAGCAGCTCCTCCCCTGACGGGTACCACGTAACTTGCATGCCAGGCATCTTTTCAGAGCCATGGAACAGGCTCTACCATCACCCCCTTATCCTCTTGTTTCCTTTTTCCATCTTGTGGGAACAATGAGATGACATATTTCATTTTGATCACTCGTCAATCATTGGTTGTTTTCCATTTCACACACTTGCTTGGTTGCATGCTTTTGTATGTAGGCTGCATGTAGCATTCTCCAGCTTATCGTTATAGTCTTAATCTCTCTAAACTGTAAACTTTCTTTTCCACGTGTGATTCTGTTGACTTTTTTTCATATTTTATCAGTTGGTCATCTTCCGTCTTGTGTGTAATTCTTCCTTTCAGTTTCTCTCAGTTGTTATATATATATATATATATATATATATATATATATATATATATTTATGTTTTTATCTTGTATGACCTTGCTTTTCATAGCTGCCACTGTCCCAGAGCAGAGAACAGTAACCTTAGATGTGGATGTTAATAACCGCACAGATAGACTGGAATGGTGCAGCTGCTATTACCATGGAAACTTCTCTCTAACAGCTGCATTTGAGATCAAGCTGCACTGGATGGCTGTGACTGCTGCAGTGCTTTTTGAAATGGTGAGGGCTTTGTTTATATCTCGTGGTTGTCCTTGTACTTTATCAGTTTGTTTTATTTATTATTTTTTCAGTTCTCTTGGAATTTTGGATCGTTGTAGCATTTGTTGCCAGACAATTCCTGCTTTTTTCTTTCTTTAGGTTCAGGGTTGGCATAGGAAAGCAAACTCCTGTGGTTTTCTACTTGTGCCTGTTTTGGAGGGTCCTTTTGCATTGCCAAGCTATTTATATGGAGACCCCCTGCGTGCCCAGCTCTTCATTCCCCTTAATATTAACTGCCTAGTAAAGGCTGAGAGTGACCATCTATTCGAAGGTGTGTAACAAGTCAAACTACGTTTTTTTCTATAATAAAGTTGTATTGAAGAGTTTTCAAAGACAAAACAAGCATACAATATCATAAGTGCAAACACCATCTTCAGTACAAAAGATGGACAAACTCAAACTTAAGCAGTCGCATTTTATTGGTTGAACTAGATGGACTTGTGTCTTTTTTTCAACCACACTAACTATGTAACTATGCATCATAATCACAGGTTGTCTACCGAAACTAGACCTTTAAGGGTCTAGAGAAATTTTACAAAGTAGTAAAAAACAAAGCAAAACAGAAGAGAAAATAAATAAAAATAGACCCCGAGTCAAGGCATATGCATGGCTCAAGACTATTCTACACACTTAAAGGACAAGTAAAAAAGGAAGAATCCCGTTAAGCTATATGTGCTGCGCTGCCTACAGAAGGATATTCCATATGACTACTCCCACGGGGAGAAAAAAAAACGTTATTTAAGTTATGCATGCTCACCTACTTTATATAATCGTAGTAAAATAACCCTTTACTAATTGTTAGTGCTTATTCTGCACATTAATGCAGTAGAGGTTTTAAGGGGATGAGTATTGTGTACCTACTATGCAAATCTACATATTCTAGCCCCTCCATCTCCCAGAAGGCCCAAGTGCTTGTGCAGCCTTTTTCCAGGACTGACTGCTGCGTGGCAGAATCATCAGAAGTTATTTTAATGAAAACCGCAGATCTAAAAATATTTAAAATTATGACATTAATATGTTAAAGAGGAAATAAACCCCCCATACTAGCTCATTATGTATCACTTACCTGAAATCGAAGCCCTCCTCGTTCCCCTCCGCCGCCATGTCCCCTCGGAGCTTCTTCCTGGTATCATCGCTCCAGCGCTGTAATTGGCCAGAGCGGCGATGACATCACTCTGCGCATGCGCGCGGGAGCCGTAAAAGCCGGCGTTATCATTCATAAAACCGGCATTTACAGTGCGCCTGCGCCGATGTCTACGGCGCGCATGCGCCATACACATCAGTGTACTCTTTTTTTGAAAATGTCTCCTAAACCTTGTAGGTTTAGGAGATATTTAAAACACCTACAGGTAAGCCTTAATCTAGGCTTACCTGTAGGTGCAAGTTGCAAGAGTGGGTTTACAACCACTTTAAAGCTTATGTGAGGTTTTAATGATTGATTTGCAATATACCTTAATTTTTTTTGTATAAGCTCATACAAATGAAACAAAACAAGAATGCCTTATATAAAAGATGCTATAGACCGTAACTCATGGGATTATTGTTTCAGGTTTTGAGCCAGAGACCTATTGGGAGAGAATGCACTTGTTGCAGGAAGTGATTGCATATCGGTAATATACTTACTGAAAAACCTATTTTTTTATTTGCTATTTGTAACTTATTTTTCTTGAACTTCCTTTTTTTATTCTCCTTCCGCATAGGTTTGGTTTCATTCAGGACAAATATTCTGCATCTGCCTTCAACTTCCCATCAGAAAATAAACCTCAATACATACATGTGACAGGTAAATTTAGATACTGCAAAGACTAAAATATCTTCTTCTTTCTTCTTTCTTTTTTCATCTTTTTCTTCTTCCTTTTTTCTTCTTCTTCCTTTTTTCTTCTTCTTCTTCTTCCTTTTTTCTTCTTCTTCCTTTTTTCTTCTTCTTCCTTTTTTTTCTTCTTCCTTTTTTTTTTTTATTTGCATCTTTTCTTTGCTTGTCTTACGCCTAATAACTAATACCTGGATTCTGAGATATAAAGAGGAGGGCATGGTATGGCACCACATCCAAAAGGAAATATGAAAAGCAAAAAATTAGGGAAATAATGTACTTTCAGGTGCAAAGTTTGAGAAAATGGCGAGTACACAAGCTTTTATAAAAATATCTATCCAAAAGTTTATTCATAATATCATTAAAAAAAATACATAGTTCTGGAGAAGAAGAGAAGGGGATTTTGGGACTTTAAAGGAAGCACAGTTAAGTGCCTCCATCCCAAGTAGACAAAAAGAGGGCATTGTGGGACTTGTAAATGTAGTTCCTCTTTTTGTATACATAGTTCTGGGATCACTCCAATAATGATCAATCGGAGGAGTGCTTTTCCTTTACAGTACTGCCTAACTACAATAAATGTAGTGACCATATAAATTGACATATTTAAACAGGGCAGAGATACAGTGTGGTCAAGGGTCTCAATGTTTTTCCTTTTATAAAATATTGTGTACTCACCATTTTCTCAAGATTAACTTTGGCACCTGAAAGCCCGTTATTTCCTTAATTTTTGCTTTTCATAAAACATGGATTCTTATAAAAGACTGATTTTTATGTTTACTTCACAGGTACTGTATTTTTACAGCTGCCATATTCAAAGCGGAAATATACCTCAGGTCAGCAGAGACGGAGAAGAAATTCCACCAGTTCATCAACTCAGAGTCTGTTTGGTGAAGAAAGGATAGGTTATCATTGGGCCTATAATACTATGCTGACCAAAACCTGGCGGTCCAGTGGCACAGGGGATGAGCGATTTGCAGATCGTCTGCTCAAGGATTTTACAGACTTTTGTGCAAATCGTGATAACAGACTTGTTAACTTTTGGGCCAGCTGTCTGGAGAAGATGCACACAAGTGAACCTTAACCTTTTCTGCTATAGAGGTCGCTGATGACTGGCTTAAGGTGATGTGCAAGTCTGCTTTTGATTCTGTATCCTCCTTAAACCTCTATGAGGACCAAATGCCTGCATCAACTGCTTCTTTGTGATCCTGGACATGGTCTGAACTGACCTTAGCCGGGTAAATCTGGTCATTCCCCTATGGGGAAGGAAGACCTTCAATAGCAATAAGCTTAATTTATGTTGGCTTTTTTACCAAGGTGGTGCAAAGTGCACAACGACAACCAATTCAAAATCATTCAAGTCAGAAAGTACGGCTATCATAAATGTTTGTTTATAGTATGTGTGCCTAACATTAAAGAGTATACATTATACATATTTTAAGTACCTTCGTTCATAGTTGGAGCTGGGTATCTGTGTTGGTTCTGCCTGGGGAAATATGTGACATTAATGTTGGCTTGCGCCTCACTTACTGGGTCACTAAGCTCACCTTTTAAGGCCTGGTTCACACTGATGCAGTTTGCTTATAATCTGTTTCTGCAGTGCTTTTTACAGTACATTTTTTACGCATTTTTTCACGTGATGCCTTTCTTATGTTTTTTTTTTGGTCAATTTGTTGTTGGGCAGATTAAAAAATGCAAAATGTATCAAACGCGCCAAAAATGCACTACTTGTTTTTTTTGCAGCATCTCCATTGACATCTATTGAATCAAAAAAGCACCATTTAAAAAAAAAGTCACTGACCCTTTCTAAAAACGCAGCAGCTGAAAAAAAGTATAGGTGTGAACACGTCCCATAGGAAACCATGTTAAATGGACTGTTCTGCATTTTCTACAAAAAAAAGCACCAAAAACGCATAGGTGTGAATCAGGTTTATAGCTTTTAGTTCGTTCCTCAACTTTGGAAAAAAACAACAAAACTGATTAGAATGATTTATTGATTACCTTGCACCATTTTCAAAATGCTTAAAAGCTTTTAGTTTAGTACTACATAGAAATACAAGCAGACCTGCTGTACATCACTGCCATTTATATAATTTAGGGCTCATAAGAGCTAGTATAAAAATGCCAGGTGGTGTTGCCTAAAGCCTGGTACACACGGCTTGCATGAAAAAAAAACCGACCATGGGAGTCTGTACCAACTGTATTAACCATGGGAGTTTAATCCAGCGATCTCCCCCCGCTGATCTGCTGTGTTCTGACAGGGGGGACGGCCCCACACCAGAACACTCCTATCGGCACTCTCTGGCATTGGCTGAGAGTACCGATCAGGAGTCGGTTGGCTGCTGGTTTTCCACTTGGGACAGACCGACATACACACGGGCCGGTATTGTTTGTACTGGCAAATGTCTCCCGACACTCTGGCCCTGTGTACAGGGCTTAAAGCGGAGGTCCACCTAAAAAAAAAATATTAAAAGTCAGCAGCTACAAATACTGCAGCTGCAAGTGTCCTAATATTAAAAGTCAGCAGCTGCAGTATTTGTAGCTGCTGGCTTTTAATAATTTTTTTTACGGCGGAGCTCCGCTTTAAGGCAAATTTGACTGTTCTAAGCTGCATCAACCTTCATCACGCTGCTTTTGTATTGCCTTTGACTTATATGGAGATAAATGCAGTTTTGAAACAAACAAAAGCCTGCGTATACAGGCCCCACAGGTAGGCCAGCAGACTGATTGTCATTGTAGCCCAAGCCCCCATCTCCATTCAGTCAACACAGATTAGTAAAAACTAAAGTAAAATTTATTTGTAAAAATATATACCGTATTTATCGGCGTATAACACGCACCCCAAGTTTAGGAGGGAATTTTAGGGAAAAAAACTTTTAGGAGGGAAGTTTAAGGAAAAAAAAAACTTACATTTAAATGCAGCCTTACCAGTGTCCATTGCAGCCTTGTCAGCAGTGTCCATTGCAGCCTTGCCCCAGTGTCCAGTGCAGCCTTTTCCCAGTGTCCATTGCAGCCTTTGCCCAGTGTCCAGTGCAGCCTTTGCCCAGTGCAGCTTTGCTCAGTGTCCAGTGCAGCTTTGTCCAGTGCAGCCTTTGCCCAGTGCAGCCTTTGCCCAGTGCAGCCTTTGCCCAGTGTAGCTTTGTCCAGTGCAGCCTTTGCCCAGTGTCCAGTGCAGCCTTTGCTAAGTGCAGCCTTGCCCCAGTTTTCAAAATTGGCGCCGCCGAGATCGCCGCAGAGACTAGGCGGAGCGGGGCGAACGCCGCCGAGAACGCAGGGACGCAGAGACGCAGGGACTGGGCGGAGCCGCCGCCGAGATACACATAGCCGAGTGTACTCGGCTATACTCGGCTTTTCTCGGCTCCGCTCACAGTCACGCCGAGTCCCGCCCTATGATGGACATATCACAGGTCCAACGGCGGGACTGGGCGTGACTGTGAGCAGAGCCGAGAAAAGCCGAGTATAGCCGAGTACACTCGGCTATGTGTATCTCGGCGGCGATCGCTGCGCTCCGCTCAGTCAGCGGAGATCGCCAGGATCAGTGGGTATCGGCGTATAACACGCACCCACGATTTCCCCCTGATTTTAAGGGGAAAAAAGTGCGTGTTATACGCCGATAAATACGGTACATCGGATTGTCTATTTGAAGTATATAGACCACTCAAACCATAATGTTTATTATTGTTCTTCTTTAAAGCTCCTTTCACACTGATGGATTGATCGGGTCCACCTGTCAGTTTTTCAGGCGGACCCGATCGGATCATCCATAACTTTCTATGGAGTGACGAATATCAGTGAACATGTGTCTGCTGACACCCGCCAGCATCTGATTTGCCGCCAAGAACAGACGATGGACCGGAGGACAGTTGGATGGAAACAGACAGGCGATCAGTTTCCATCCGACGGCCCCATAGAGAAGGGCAGGCTGTGTCCGTGTCCACTCTGCATAGAGTAGCGGACACAGAGCTATCATACACCTGCTCAGCGGGAATTAGCCAATAGATTTCCCGCTGAGTAGGTGGATCCGCTTGATGGAGTCCGCTATGTCTGAAAAGGTGCCTAAAGTGAAAGTGTACTGTATTTTCAGTAAACATGCTTTGAATTACTATTACAGTATTTGCCCTAAATTATTTTTACGATGTTTGTAATTTTAGTACTATATACTACTATGTACATTGTTGCGTTTTCTATATTTTTGTTATTGTATTAAACATAGAGCTCTATGTGGCTCAGTGCAATAACTTTCCTTCCTTATATTTGGTCCTTACAGCGAACCCATGGTGTGTAGCTCAGGCTGCAAGAAACACAGTCCTGTGACTGCTGCTGTGAGTGCTGGCCCTGAAAGAGGCCGCCCACGCTTCAGACAATAGTAGATGAGAGCTGAAGGTCCCGGGAGTCACACATCAGAACAAGACCCGCAGTGTGTGAACAAGTGGCAGTCTCAGCCTGGACCGCTGCCAGACCATGCCCCAACGCCTTTCACTCTGCCCACCGGAGCTTACTCATAGGGAGCTCTGGTGGGCGAAGTGAAACATGTTGGGGGCATGGCCTGGCGGGGGTCCAGGCTGAGACTGCCACTTGTTCACACACAGAGGGTCTTGTTCTGATTTGCGGCTCCTGGGATCTTCAGCACTTGAATAACATTTAGTCCTTATAGACATTAAGGTTTGGTCTGACTCAGCTAGATGGATTTTCCTGACCAATCACACTGACAGGCAAGCTACACCATAGCGCTCCCCCTTTCCTTTCCAAAGGCACAAACATGGCCAATGTGAACTTGTGAAAGTTTATACAATGATCATTTGGCAACTGGATCATGCAACTATCGAGTGTTTGTAGGCACTTTAACAGTTGTTCATATAATGCCACATTGGAAGTACATTTTTTATTTTTTTTATTACAGTAGGTTGGCCAAGTCATACACTTTATTGTGAGAAGGAGCACTAAAGCACAACCACTGTGTAGCTTTACAAATTAGGAAGCAGAGCCTGCATATGTAATGATTGAATATGGCTGCTTCTGTGTACACATATAGTTGTACACTTTACATAGAAACAGAATTTTAAAAACATTAATGCACAGTAATTAGATTATCTTAAAGTAGAAATCCAGGAGGAACTTAACTACTCTTAGAAATGCTTCCTCCCCTCCTAACACCTATGCTGACTAACCTGTGTAAAAAAAAAAAAAAAAAGTATATACAACCTATTTTAAGCCAGCTCCGGTCACGTGATCCGGCTCCCCTTTTTTATTCAGCAGCAACTGCAGGGGAGAGGAGGGAGAGCTAACATGGCCTCTTTCACATGGGGGGCTGTTCTGCCGCTGTTAAAAGCATGTTTTTGAAATTTTGAAATTCCAAGACTCCAGGTACAGCGATCACTTGCATTTGTATATTGCGATTAGCTACGGTTACTTGCGTTTACTGCGTTGGAACATTCTTGCTTTTCTGATGTGCTTCCTGTTGTTTTTCTTTCCTTGTTGCAGCTACTATCCGCAGGAGAAATAGTACACTGCGATTACCTGCAGTTATGTGCAGATAGCTGCAATAAATCGGTCCTGGACGCAGTCAAATGTATTTTTTCTAACCGCACAAAACCCCATGTAATTAAACCGTTGCTAAATGCAGTGTGTGAATGGGGCCAAAGGAAAGCACTGTCTGAGAATAGCTGTGGTAGATAACTTGATCTATCCGCAGCTAAAAGCTGAATTCTATCCGCCTGTGTAAAAAGGGCCTATGGGTGACGTCACCGCTCCAGGCTTCACTAGCCATTGTCAAGCGCTCCCTCCTCTCCCCTGCAGTTGCTTCTGCCTGACAGAGGGGATGACGTGGATTGTGAGAATCTTGCGAGCTACCTAGTGCAAATATAAAAAAATCTAATTAAATTACCGGTAAATAAAAAGGTGATCAACAAATGAAAGTAAAAGGTGACAGCTGCTAGCACTAATCACGCCTCATATACCGTGTATGATGCCCCTGAGGAAGATACGAAATCCCTTGTATCGTCACATGTAGGGGAGGGGACAGGACAGTGTGAAAGGCAGCTCAGCTACCATAAAGAGGATGAACATATGATCCCAGCCATTACCTGGCGTTTTTAGGCAGTATACAGAGTGGTGCACTTAATGCACCTAACCCATGTGATTACCCAGCATTGCACAATAAACTGTTTTAAACTATATTATGCCATGGAGTTTCTTTTCACCATTTTCCATGTGAGGAGATAGCACCAGTAAGCAGCTTGAAACAGACAGCCTGCCTAGAATCCTTAAAGTGATTCATAGTGTGTTTGACCAAACTTAGCTGAGGTGAGCAGCCATTACCTGAGGGTGGGGAGCACCTGAGTGTGAACACCGCAGCAAGCTGTTTGTCACATTTTTTTTAAGTTGCTAAATATATATCAAAAGAACTTTATATCAATTACATTGGATGGATTTTCCATCTTGAATTAGAATATCACTTTTATGCACTACAGCACTTTATGGTTCACGTTCGTGGCACTATAATTTTATGAATTATCTATTTATTATATCCTACTGTGTGGCACTATATATATTTGATTTTTTTGCATGTTTTCATATAGTATAATAGTTTACATTAATATATATTTACAGCGGTATGTGACATATATCACAGTATAATTTACAGATAAAATATATTTCATTCATTTTAATTTGGGAAGATTTTGGGTGAGATAGAGCAGCACATTAATTTAATTTAAGAGGGGATCACGTGACTGGACCAGAGCCGGCTGAAAATAGGTAAGTATATATATCTTTCCTAGGTTAGTCAGCAAAGGTGTTGGGAGAGGGAGGGAGCATTTTTAACCACTTGTCCCTGGGTGCACGTCATATGACTTTTTCCAGTTGAATTGGTTATACCGGCATGTCTGCAACCCCCCACCTCCCTTACTGGGCTCTCCCATCCCATCAAGGAGCCCGGTAGGGATGCAACCAGTGGTATCAGCTTCCCTGGACATAGTGAGAGGAACTGATGTTGTTCCTTCAACTGTGTGATGTCAGAAAATGGAAACAATGAGGATTTTGTCACTTCATGTTTCAGATTGATGTTAACAAGTCGTTACCAGCTTGTGAAAGCATCTGACCAAACCGATCCCAGTTATATCAGATGCTTTGGAGACCAGAGGAGAGATCTGGGGTCTAATAGACCCCAGATCACTCCAAAAAGAGGACCTATCACAGCCCATGCTATCACAAAGGATGTTGTTCAAAGGATGTTCAGCAGAAGCTTCTACCTCTTTTAAACTTCAAAGCCAAAATGTAACCCTTTACTTGAATAAGACTTGGAAAACAAAGGCTACCAAGTCTACCCCAAAGCTCTCTTCACAATAAAAAGGTCACACTCAGTCTTAAAAGTGTGAGATGTCTGTTGCAGTTTGCATTCCTCTGGGTCACAGACGTTCTAGATCTATAGATTCAATTGGGTACAAAAAAAAAAGGGTACAAAATCGAGTTTCAAATTATTTTTTAAAAGTAAAAAGGCGCAATGCTCAGGTACCTCAATATAATAATATGTAGTTCCTAATAGTCCAAAGGTCAGGGATTAGAGAATATATATGTGCATATATATCGATGAGCCCGTTAGGGCTGCCACCAAAAAGACCAGAAGCGGGTTCCAGTAAAACTAGGAGAAAAACAAGGAAAGGGGCGCCTCTGAGTATAGATCATAAAAACATTTATTGAAAAAACAATATCCACTCGCATGGAGAGAAGTAAAGTTGAGTCCAAGTACATCTCTGGGCTGGAGGGGTGGGACTACAGGTCACAGTGAGTCCATCTCTGGCTGGCACCACATCAGATCCAAGAGGATAGGGTGGGATGGCTGAACACAGCAAGTCCTCCTTCAGCTGTCCAAGTGTAGCACATCAAGGTCGGATGGGGTCAGTGGAAAGACCACCAAGCACGGTGTGGGTTTCGGGGGCAGTGTTGGGGGCAGTCTGACGCCAAAGCCTGTACCAGGCCGCGCTGCAGTTCCACAGTGTTCGTCCGGCGTCCGCAATGATGTGAAAACATGGCCGTGCAGTCGGAGTCAGAATGAGGCTTGGGAAGCAAAAACAGCGTGGCGCCGGGCTGTGATGTCACTGTTGTGCGACACGTTTCCGAGCCTGCTCGCTATGGGTCTTGTGATAGCCATGCTCCTTTCTCAAGCATGGGCTTGAGTTTCAAATTCTACTTCCTGTCTGTTTTTCTTCTCTCAAACCAGCCAACATCTACCCAAATACTGTACTACTCCCAAGTAGTTTGTATGGATTCTATTTGAAACTGTTCATGATACCAAAACCCAATGGAAGTTCTATTGTCGGTCCTATGACCCTTTTGTTTGGGAACCCAAGATTGCCTCCTGCCATTACCTGAAATAGATTTTTGATGTGGTAGAAATCCACAGCCTGGCGCTATTCACAAATTTGCTTAACCACACCATCCTGCCTCTTACTGTTGCCCTACCTGGGCACTCTACAACCTCTACCCAGTGGCTTACTTATGGCCAACTACGTTCCTTTTTCAATTCCTAACCACATTAGGAATCTCTATTCAAAGACCACAACACCTATGGAGAATGTTTCTGAAAGATTCGCCACCTGAACAAGCTCTCTATGCTATCTAAAACATTCTCTTGTCCCATTTACACCCTGACATACAAGACTATACCGTCAAATGGGCTGCTGAGCTTGGTACCACTTTCGTACCTGAAGACTGGGATAAATCCTTTATCTCCTCACCCGTTGGTACATGAGCCCAGTTCTCCATCACCGTGTTTAGCCCTATCTGTTGGACCACTAATGGTGTTGTCAGCTTCACTCAGAAACTTTGGTACATACAGGTGCATCTCATAAAATTATAATATCATCAAAAAGTTTATTTATTTCAGTAATTCAAGTCAAAACGTAAAACTCATATTTTGTATAGATGCGTTACACACAGTTATCTATTTCAAGCATTTCTTTCTTTTAATTTTAATGATTATGGCTAACAGCTAGTGAAATGGACTTTGGACTTGATAAAACACAGTGGACCAACACCAGCAGATGACATGGCTCCCCAAATCATCACGGACTGTGGAAAAGTTTGCATTCAATTTGGAAATCAAGGTCCCAGAGTCAAGAGAAAGAGTGGAGAGGCACAGAATCCAAGTTGCATGAGGTCCAGTGTGAACTTTCCACAGTCAGTGATGATTTGGAGAGCCATGTCATCTGTTGGTGTTGGTCCACTGTGTCCAAAGTACCAGGAAATTCTAGAGCACTTTATGCTTCCCTCTGCTGACCAGCTTTACGAAGATGCTGATTTTATTTTCCAGCAGGACTTGGCGCCTGCCCACGCTGCCAAAAGTACCAATACCTGGTTTAATGATCATAGTATCATTGTGTTTGATTGGCCAGCAAATTCGCCTGACCTAAACCCCATAGAGAATCTGTGGGGTATTGTCAAGAGGAAGCATTGATGCAGTAATTTTATGCAAAAGGAGCCCTGACCAAGTACTGAGTGCATACTATTCTGTACATGGACATGCTTTTCAGTAAGCCAACATTTCTGTATTAAAAATCCTTTTTATATTGGTCTTATGTGATATTCTAATATAATGAATTTTGGGTTTTCACTAGATGCAAGCCAAAACTATAAGAAAGAAATGCTTGAAATATATCACTCTGTGTGTAATGAATCTATATAATATATGAGTTTCACTTTTTGAATTGAATTACTGAAATAAATTAACTTTTTGATGATATTCAAATTTTATGTGATGCACTTGTATATGATGAGGACGTCCTCCCATCAAGGCATTTTGGGCCCAGATTCTTTCATTGTACGCTAAGGTTTCAGACATCCCTGTCGCTAACTCCCCACGAGTGACACTCCGCTCTCTGCATCCAGGCTGCATAAAATTTGATAAGAGAGACAAGCTATGATATTCTCTCACCAGTGCGTGCGCAGTCATTGCCTGTCATTGGTGTTCACCACAGGTTCCCATGCTCTTAGAATGGGTCACCAAAATAGATCACATTGAACATATGGAGTCACTCTTGGCCCAGGAACTGAGTACTTTTGAAAGGTGCCATAAAACCTAGATCTCCCAAAATTCAAAGTAGAAACCTGAAATATTGGATCTACCTTTTGATGATTGGACCCTTGGTGGTCATCCCTTCTCCCTACCCTGTACCCCTTTCCCTCCCTCCATCCCCTCCCCTTTTCTTTTTGGTTGTCCCTTCTCTTCAATCTATCTCCTGTCTTCTTCAACTTAATCTTTCTCCTTCTCCATGTGCCCCCTTTTTCTTTCATTTAGCTGTTATTTGTTATTTTCTCTGTTCTATTTTATTTTTGCACCTCGGTTTTAGGAGTCTATCAAGGTGTATATTATCACTGCACCCCAATGTATGAGGGTGATATTGTGCATTTAATTTTTTTACTCTATGCTTGTCCAGCTTTTTACTTCAGACATGTTTCACTCCCATTGTCATGTTACTCAATTATACTCGCTGTTGCCATTTCCCTTTTTATCTGTAATTCCCCTATGCCCATTGTGACATGCTGTATGCAGTGATGGCTAGATTGGTAATACTGGGACTCCCTTCTTGATCTTTTCATGTTTTTCTGTATTTCGAAAAATAGTTTTCAATAAAAACAGATTGCACAAAAACCAAATGAAAAATGGAAAAAACGTATACATACTTTTACCACCAGATCAGTTGGCGATTCCTGGGCTTTCCAACATCAAGCATCTGCTGCTCAGCCCTGTAAGGCTGCTAACTGGTCTTCGGTTCATACCTTCTCTACGTTTTACCAGGTGGATATTTAGGCTTTTGCTAATGCATCCTTCAACCACAAGACTTTCTCTGATTTGGATCTTTGACCCTGGTTTGTTTGCTGGGCCCGTTGGCACTGTTCTGTTTGCCTTGCTGTGCCCGCCTCTCTGTTTCATTTATTGGGGACATCCCAGGCCCTATTAATATCCAACCTATGTCCTGTACTGTAGAATTTTGCTCATAGGTATTTTTAATTGCTTGTCAATTCAGTAACTCTGGAGTAAAGTACCTGACACAGGACACCCTCCCCTCTATTCCTGCGTTACTCTGCATTGCTTGTTAAAAACCTAAGGACTCATGGAAGTCGTGGGGTTTTAGGAGTACGCCTAAGGGATTGGTGGGGGGGGGGAGATATGTGTGCCCAGCAAATAATTTGCCAGTGTCCAGCTATCCTTAATGTAGCCTATAACCCAAGTTTATTGAGTATTCAGCCTGTGCCCTGTACTGTACTCCAGGATGCTGAATTTATATTAAGTCAAATTTCCCTTTTTTTTTTTTCTTTTTTCCTTTTCTTTTTTTTTTTTCATGAAGCTGACTTTTTTCAAGTATGTGTAAGATTTATATATTCCCTTTTTAAATTTTTTTTTTTTTTTTTTTGGGGGGGGGCGATTTCATTTTGCACGGTCATTTCAACTTCCTTACAAAAAAAGCCTCTATAATTAAAGAATCAGCGTGTGTTACTTTTATTGTTGGATTGCTAGACTTATTTTAAACATGACCTGATTATTTAAATTAATACATTTTTTAATGTGTACTTCATTGGCAAAAGCCAGCAGTTCTGCTACTTCTGGTGAGCAATTATGTGATATTGTGTGACATTCTGGGAACCAGGTAGTTCTCAAAGGCAACTATAATGCTATTTCAGTAAGCAGACTTTTTAAAAGCTTATTGTAAAAGTTACCTGAGAATAGTTTTCTTTAGGAATTCTGAGACTGTTGGTGGTATACTGTCATCTATAGAAGGAAGGATTTGGACACTGGCAAACAAAAACATTGGCCAGCCAAGTATAATCCCTCCTACTTATAGCATGCCTCAGTTTCTGCTAGTGTCCCTGATGATTGATGCCTTGCCCCTGTTCTGCTTAGAAAAGTGTAACCTTTTTATCTTCAATAAAGATTCCTCGACAAGCTGCTGAGCTGGTCATTATATGCAGCTATTTGGATTAGTAGCTCCTCTGCAGCTTTAGAGGCCAAACCTGGACCCTGATGGACTACACAATAGCTAGGCGAGCCTGGAATGTGACCTTCAGGCACTGGGCTTTGTGTACTGTATCAGTCACGGAATGCTTTCGGGGTCCAGAGCCATGGCACAGGTAAGACCCACTTTGTGAGTAGGCCACCTGAAGATGGTTTCCAGGGGCTACATGCTAGAGATCTGATCTCAGTCTTTCCTTGGTTCATGCCTTCCAACCTGCCTGTGTCACTTATGAGATGCACTTGTATGTCACTCCATGTTTTAGCAGACTTCCATGCAGTCCTTGTGAGTCTTCTGTAGCAAGGGAAAGACTAGGCCTCAAAACATATAAATTGTGTAAAGTAAGTAAGTTAGTGGAAGAGAAGTGAGAATGGAGACCAGTCCCCTACTGGTGCTCCATGAACAAGGAAAGAATGGACTTTCTCGGTTCCAGTTTAGACAGTTTACACAGATGGTTTTTTAAAAAGTTGAATTTTTATTTATACAAAAAAAGATAAAAATAAGATATCCCAATACATCATAACATGTTCAACAAATTCCATGCCTAAACAATATTAAAAATATACAGAAACAGTACATGTGTGTCACTAGTACTTGATATTCCCCCTAGGGGGACAGAAGTATAATGGGTCCGCACAGATCATGTATTCCTCAACATGTTTTGCGGAACTCCACCGCTTCATCAGGAGAGTGTCTGAAATTAGTTATTCACATAATCAAAATAAAGCATGTAAGAAATGTACACCATAATATACAAGTATTTGCTAGTATGCTGGGGAACAGGCAAAGGGGACGCTGTCACTTACTGAGAAGGACCCCGCATACAGCCAACGTCGAGGCACCACCAAGAGAATTTCCCTACGGCGGATGTGGGGGACACGTACATGTGGATGAGTAACTAAGATAAAAAAGTATATTGTAAAGTATGTAAACAGACTCCTAGGCGATGGAAGGGGGAGGGGAAAAGGGGAATAGAGAGGAAAAGGAGGAAGGGACAAGGGAAGAAGGGGGGAAGGAAAGGGTGGGAAACAGGGGGGAAGGAAGGGGAGAATCACCATCTTGGTACCTAAGTAACTGACCTTACTAAACCATTCAGATTGGCATAGATCCAGGGGGAGTAGAGGATGAAAGCTGGGACCAAACTCCTAGTCCCCTATGAATACCAGACCTCAGCAAAACACCTAAGATTAGGCTAAAGCCACAGAGCTGGAGCATGAGGTCTAAAAAATATAGAGAAAAGGGAAGCATAAATGGATACATATTATAGAGCAGTGATGGCAAGCCTACGACACACGTGCCACAGCTGGCAAACTGAGCCCTCTCTGTGGGCATGCAGCGTGCTGCAGGATGGGGGGGGGGGAATCACCCAGCCAGGCAGTCACTTGCACTGGTGGTGCAGGCATGGAGGAGTCGGCTCCCTTCCTCTTGCATCATCCTCTGCAGCTTATTGCCTCCCCGGGACCCCTACAACTCCAATGAGGCATTCAGGCATTTCTCTCTGCAGTACCTTATTCCAGCTCCCCCTACCCCAGGACTACTTTGATACAGCCTGTCCCTCTGGCAAATGCAATGCGACCTGTGGAACAGCAGAGGGGGAGGGGCGGTGCTCGTGGGCAGATCACGACCATGGGAGAGGTGCAGTGGCTGCTAGCTGACCTTCCAGCGGCTGGGACACCAAGGAGCAGCTGGATGGCAAGGATTCCTGCAATACTGCCTGCCCGGTGCTGGGGAGAACCCTGATATGATAGACTATGAGGCCATGGAGAGGTAAGGAAGAGGATGGATCCTCCGATCTACATTGCACTGTGTATAGGGGGTGTGAGTAGTGCAGGAAGCATGTGGCAGTTAGGTCAGTGTATGTTGTACAGTGCATTCTGAGCAAGATGAATTCCTGATCCCTGAATTCTGAGCAAAACACATTCCTGAACCCTGCATTCTGAGCAAAACACATTCCTGATCCCTGTATTTTGAGCACAACACATTCCTGAACCCTGCATTCTGAGCAAAACACATTGCTGAACCCTTCATTCCGAGCACAACGCATTCCTGAACCCTGCATTCTGAGCGAATCTGGCAGAATCGTACATTTTTGGGCTCATTCAGAGGGATGATCAGTCCCATCCTCTGTACAGAGCAGCTGGTAGGTTTAATTCTGTGTTGGCACTTTGAAATAAAGAAGTTGGCTTTGTGTCGCCAATTGGGCACTCAGGCTCAAAAAGATTTGCCATCACTGTTATAGAGTATACAGTGCTGGACCCAGCTCCCATCAAAAGCGGGAATATGGGTAAATCCAGCCACAATACAAAATAAAAGCTATATTTATATAACCAAGGGCTTACCTCACTGTACATTCATTTAAATGTCCTCCCCCTGGAGCAGGCATCCACTGCACCATATAGCAGGCAAAGCCTGCTTTTATAGTCCCCAACCCAGTGAGCCAGACACGACGTGCGTGACGTCACCGGGCCTGACCCCCACAGTGCGCAAATAATCGTGCATGCGCGCAGGTATTACAAGCCAAAGAGCCGGGCGGCCTGAGCTAAGACCTGCACAAGTGTGGGGGCGATCCCAGAGGACCTCGGGACCCGCCCTCACACCAGGGAGATCAAACATCTGCCAAGGAGAAAAGGAAAGTAGCGCAACTCCACACTAGGCTGAAAAATGACAGGCCCTTAAAGTGACAGCGTACTCTGGAGGGTAAAAACCCCCCACAGGTGGACAAGTTAAGGAAAAGAACAAAATTATACAAACATTATGTTATGCAAAATACAAACTAATACTAGTACCAAAATAAATAATTAAATATTTCAAAATTGGTACTAATATTAGTTTGTATTTTGCATAACATAATGTTTATGTAGCGATTTTTCGCGGGGGGGGGGGGTCAGGTCTGAGCTAAGGCGTCAGGCACGACCGTTGGGGACTATAAAAAGCAGGCTTTGCCTGCTATATGGTGCAATGGATGCCTTTGGTACAGCGACAGTGCCACTCAGCTGACCTCCCGCTGATCTTCTCCCAGCTGTCAGTGGGGGACCTCGCCACACCCCCCCTTCTGCAGTGCTCGGAGTGGCGAAGAGAGCTTTGTGGGTCGTGGAGCCGCCAAGCAGTGCTAAAAGAAGGTATTTGACACAATTATATTACAGAAACATACACAGTTTACATTATATTCTACTGTAAAAGAGTGGATTCTGGCATTTTACAAGCACTTTAAACTAGGGCTTATTTTCAGGGAGGGAGTGGGCCTCGACCATACTGGCAAATACTTGTATATTATGGTGTACATTTCTTATATGCTTTATTTTGATTATTATGTGTGAGGGGGTTAGCTCGGCAGCGGGTGTGTGTGACCCCCGGGATGGGCTCCCCACACAAAAACAGGCCCAGCAAACGGAGGTTGTGGTTTTCAAAATCAAAAAAGGTGCGGTTTATTTTCTATTTACAGTGACAAAACACAGCAAAGCAAAAGAAACATAAACAAAATAAATCCTGGTCAACTTGACCTCTGACTAAACATACAGGTTTCCTAACTAACAACTGGGATCAGCCTAGTGCTGTCCTAGTCCCTAAGTCCCTGGTTTTAAATGTCCAAGCAAATAGCCACACAGGCTTTGTCTCACCGCACAAGGGTTCACTCTCTCCAGGAAGTCCACACAGGTCTGCTTCCAGGCATGAGCTAACACCTAATGAATCTGGGAGTTTTTATAGAGGCCTAGATGAGCTGACAAGCTTCAGCTGGTCTCATCAACTCCCTGTCTGCACGACGCCCCACACTCTCCCTAGAGGTATGAGTCATCCATGAGCCCACTAGCCTCAGCTGGGCTTATACAACACTCCACCTAGTTGTATAAGTCGGCGTAAAGCCTGAATCTGGGCGAAATATATCTACCCCCCTGGATGCAACCAGGTGACTTTACCTTCCTGCTGTCACATATGTGAATAACTCATTGTGACAGTGGGGTCACTTTGGACACAGGGTGAATAAAAGAAACCCCCGATATGGTCTGTGATAGCCATATTCAAGGCTGTATATACATTGTATATAGATTGGATGTATACTGTATGTGGGGGTTAAGTATCATTGCTGTGAGGAATTAAGTTGTTTTGCATTTCTATTGTTCATTTAAGTCTGTCCTTGTGTGTATTGTAAAGTGCCAGACAGACTGGCTGCTAACCCTTTGTGAAAAGATGTGTATTGGAGATCGTATATTCTATTGTGTTGGGATCTTTTGAAGCCTAGCAGACGTCAGGATGAGGTGTTGAGTCTTGGGATGTGTGGGTGGAGCTGGGCCCTTGTTCATGTTAAATCATGTGCCTTGAATTGTGTATAAAGTTACAATGTTTCTCGATAATAAAGTCATTCCTACTACAGAAGAGACAGAGTGCGTCTCGTCTTCTTCCAGAGGGGTCGGCTCCTATAGGAAAGGGTCGTTTGACTGTGGAAGATTGGTAGCGATTGGATGTGTGTCCAGGAGAGGGAACATCGTAAACGGCGGTAATACCCCTTCGTATTTGGGGTGCCGTTACATTGGTTGGCAGCAGCGGGATTTTCCCTCCAGTTCCTGGGACACTCCAAGCCACCACAGTGAATGACCAAGCTATGCAGCCTGCAGGAAAGTCACGCTGAAAGACTTACTTGAGAGCCGAGATGAACCAGAGGAATGGTGATGCAGGACCCCGGTCAGTTGAATATTTGTTTTAGCAACGAGTTCGAGAGCGCTTGGCATTATATGGTGCTAACCCATCGGAGACCGCCATACAGGAAGCCATTAGAGAAATCGAGCGGCAGGATGAGCGACAACATGAGCAGAGAATGGCGGAAATACGGCAATCAGAGACAACACCAAAAAAAGCAGCACCAACTGAAAGGAGAGGAGAGATACAGATACAAGCCGACATGGAAAAGGAATTCAGAAGGAGGTTGCGAGAGATGCAGATACAGCACAGAGGACCAGTATCAGAGGAGGTCCTGCTGGGATGGTCGGATTCGATCCGCTGCGAACTCTGGAAGAAAGTGCTAGCCCTCGAGCAGCAACACCAGGGAAAAGTTCTCCCCTCCATCCATGTAAGGTACTGGTCGCAGTATGAAGTACGAATGCTGTTATTGGGGGAACAACCGAAGCAGGAGTGGACAGCTGAGTTAAGCAGGCTGATCCGGGCAGAGATGCGGTTGGACGAGAGCTACAGAGCCCTCCGGTGGTATGTAGCCCAAGAGTGCCCATGGTCAGCGGATGACAGCCCCACGGAAGGCTTTGACTATAATGGCCTGGGATTGTTGTATTGGAGGCTGTCCGAGGACCCTGACTTTGGGAGTGATCAGGAGTGGCGTTTGGAGGAAATAATGGAGCACAGAGAACAAAGACTGAATGTCTCGGAAGGGCACTGGGCACAGGAAGATTTGGAGTTTCTGGCCGTTCAGGAATGGGAGCTGGAGATTGCCTACAAACAGCTGCTAGACTCTACTCAGCAGCAGGGTGGGGCTCCCTTTGCCTGGGACTATCAGGAATTACCAGTTGACAACTATGAAATCCTGGCTGAAGAATCAGCAGTGGAAAATCTGAAGATTGCCCTCCCTAAAGCCGAAGTGAATGATACAGAGTTCCAGGGAGCTAGCCTGGCTGAAGAATCGGCAGTGGAAAAGATGAAGATTGCCCTCCCTAAAGCCGAAGTGGATGATATAGAGTTCCAGGGAGCTAGGGCAGTTGGCTCATCTCCCCAGCCACAGATTACAGAAGGTATGGACTTAATGGACTGTGCAGAGGATGTTATGAATTATGCATCGCCCGCTCAAGTACTGGCAGCAGGACAAAGTACTGCAGACCCCTGCTCTACACCCGTGGCAGTGTTGGAGGCCCAAGTTGAGAAGGTGATGGTTCCTCTTTCTGAGTGGATTTCAGAGATGCAGGGAGGAGAAGCAGCCATTTTCCCTCCCCAACAGGTAGCCAGAGCAGATGGTGTGGAGTCCCCAGCAGGAGTACTGGCAACAGGGCAGAGTGATAGCAACCTGTGCTGCCCAGCACCGGAAACAACTGTGGAGTTTCAGGGAGCCGGGGCAGTTGGCCCCTCTCTCCAGCAACAAGCTGGGGTGGTAAAGCTTTTACCCCCAGCTGAATCACTGGCAGCAGGGCAGAATGCTACTGGCCGCTGCACACAACTGCCACTTGAGCGGATATCGGTGGATGGGACTGCGGTCTCCACTCACAGCAACCCAGCAGAAGAGCTGGCAACAGAGCCGAGTGCCACGGGCCTCGGCTCTCAACTAACAGAAGAGGGAGTTCCTGTGGTATTGGATGGGACTTCAGTCCTCACTGACACAACCCCAGAAAATGGTGTGACACTGAGACAGGAGGATGTCAGCCTTGCTTTGCAAGTACTGGTGGACTTCCACCTACCACAAGTGGATGGGACTTCAGTCTCCACTTATATACCCCAGGGATGCCGGGCAGTCGACCCAGATCCCCAACAGCATGACGGACTGAGCCCAGTCACCCTGTCTTCTCCCCAGCGGCGGGTATGTTCTCTGAGAGAGGCAGAGGTTGGCTGGGTAAGTAATGCTCTGCTTGGAGCAATTCATTTGTGGTACTGGGTGGATACCAGCATTGGAAGAATGGACCCATGGACTAACTTCGGAGTAGACCCGTCTGGGGTCCCCTCCTCTGTTAGTCCCCTGCCGAAAGGGGAGATGTGTGACAGTGGGGTCACTTTGGACACAGGGTGAATAAAAGAAACCCCCGATATGGTCTGTGATAGCCATATTCAAGGCTGTATATACATTGTATATAGATTGGATGTATACTGTATGTGGGGGTTAAGAATCATTGCTGTGAGGAATTAGGTTGTTTTGCATTTCTATTGTTCATTTAAGTCTGTCCTTGTGTGTATTGTAAAGTGCCAGACAGACTGGCTGCTAACCCTTTGTGAAAAGATGTGTATTGGAGATCGTATATTCTATTGTGTTGGGATCTTTTGAAGCCTAGCAGACGTCAGGATGAGGTGTTGAGTCTTGGGATGTGTGGGTGGAGCTGGGCCCTTGTTCATGTTAAATCATGTGCCTTGAATTGTGTATAAAGTTACAATGTTTCTCGATAATAAAGTCATTCCTACTACAGAAGAGACAGAGTGCGGCTCGTCTTCTTCCAGAGGGGTCGGCTCCTATAGGAAAGGGTCGTTTGACTGTGGAAGATTGGTAGCGAGTGGATGTGTGTCCAGGAGAGGGAACATCGTAAACGGCGTTAATCCCCTGGATATTGGGGTGCCGTTACACTCATTTCAGACACTCTCCTGATGAAGTGGTAGAGTTCCACGAAACATGTTGAGGAATACATGATCTGTGAGGGCCCACTATACTTCTGTGCCCCTCTGGGGCATATCAAGTACTAGTGACACACATGTACTGTTTCTGTATATTTTTAATACTGTTTCGACATGGAATTCGTGGAACAGGTTATGATGTATTGGGATATCCTATTTTTATCTTTTTTTTGTATAAATAAAAATTCGACTTTTTATAAAATCATCTGTGTAAACTGTCTAAACTGGAACCGAGAAAGTCCATTCTTTCCTTGTTCATGGAGCACCAGTAGGGAACTGGTCTCCATTCCCACTTCTCTTCTGTAGCAAGAGGTCATCAGACCCAGTACCTGCAGTGGACCAGTTGCAGGGGTTCCAATTTTACCTTTTCACAGTTCCCAGACCAATAGGGGCGGTCGTCCCATCTTTGATCTCAACGCCCTATATCAGCCTTTCTCCACCTTTTTAATATGGAGGAACCCTAGAAATGTTCTGGATCTTGTGAAAGCCCTGCTTAAAATTACTTCTACAGCTCACTGTACATTAGTGTGAAGGTCAAGTAGAAGAATGTGCCTTACACTTATGATTAGTGGGAATAGTCCCCCTCTTGTAGATAGCCAAAAAGATAATTGGTTTCAGTGGCAATTTATCTGAGAGGCAGAAATTGCTCCTTACTGTGGAGGAACCCTGGTTGAGAAAGGCTGCCCTAAATATTTTCATTTGGGCCTAGAAATTCACCAGGTCTGTCTTAACTGTTCAATCAGTCAGACTTTTTTGCTTTTGTGGACTTCCAAGGATGTGTACTTGCTTGTCCCCATTTTTCCAACATGTGAGCAGTTTCTTTGCTTTGCTGTGGTTAGTCAGCAATTCAAGTTTGTGGCCCTGCTAATTGTTTTATATTCTGTACCTTGAGTGTTCACCAAGCCCCTGGTTCCTGTGTTCTTCTTGATATGGTACCAGGAAATTCCCATTTTGGGATATTTGCACAGCCACCTGTTGGACAGAACTTCTGCCAACTGTTCCCACAACATTGTGGCTTGAACAGTTAAGAGCTTGCAAAGGTTCAGCTGGGTCCTAAGCCTTCAGAAGTCAGTGCTGGAACAGACTCATCAACTGGAGTATCTGAAGCTTATTCAAGAGACAGCTCAAGACAGAGTTTTTCTTCCCCAGGAGAAACTACAGAGTCTCTGCTTTCAGACTCAAAGTAGAATTTCAGGATTGAATGCACTTGAAATAGTTTGTTTGGGCCAAGCTGGCTGTCAGCACTTTTATTAGGAGATGTGTACCGTGTCTTTCATGTGCACAGGGACAAGGTTGTATTGATTTCTAGAGCCTCCTTCCTTCCTAGGGTGGTTTTCCCTTTCACTCCAAATATGACTTGTTCTTCCTTCCCTCTGTCTGGCTTCAGCTTCATCAGAAGGCAAACCCCCTCCACTGCTGGATGTAGTGTATTCTGTGAGTGTCCACCTCAAAGCCGCTGTTTCCTTTAGGACTGACACTCTGTCATCCCTGATGGTCCCCGTTATGGGGAACAAGCTTCTTGCTCCATCATTTCTTGGTCTCTCAGGCAGATCATCCAAGTTTATGGTTTAAGGGGTTGGTTTCAAGCCTTTCCTGTTAAGGGGCACTCTACTAGATCTGCAAATGCTTTGTGAGTTTTTCCTTGTCAAAGTATTTTATTGGACATATATATTAGTCACATACAGATCATATGTAATACATGTTGTTGATATTTGTCCAATTATTACAAATATAGAAAAATAACAAATAATAGGGTCTACAGAATATATCCTAATGAAAATTATAAGGACTTAAATGAGATCGAAAGTAAATAAATCCTTGTACTAATATATTCAAGACTGTAGTTGAAAGAAATATTTAACATATTAATTATAAATTGATCTGTATCTTCGAAAAAAGTAATGTAGAGTAATACTGTAGCTTCGCTTTGTGAGTTTTTCAGGATCAGCTACTGTTTTCAAGATTTGCGAGGCTGCCACCTGGTCTTCTCTTCACATCTCCTCCAGGTTTTACGAGGTGTATATTTAGGCCTCATCTGATGCCATCTGTGGGTGCAAAATCCTTCAGGTAGCTCTTTCAGCTGTAGGCAGTCCCCAGTTCTGCTGGTCTTGTGGGCCTGTTATGCCCTGTACACACGACCGGTTTTCCCGTCGGATAAAAAAACGATGGTTTTCCCGACAGAATTCCTCTCAAGCCTGCCTTGCATACACACGGTCACACAAAAGTCTGGTGAACTTTTGAAGACTACGACGAGCCGACAAAATTAAGTTCTATGCTTCCGAGCATGCGTCGAATTGTTTCCAAGCATGCACATTTTTTTTCCCATCGGAAAAGCATACAGACGAATGTTTTTTTCTGCTAGGATTTTTTCCTGATGGTAAAAAAGAGATCCTGCTCTCTTTTTTTTTTCCGGCAGTTTTCTTGTCGGAAAAGCTCAGATTGAGCATACACACGGCCGGGATTCCCGGCCAAAAGCTCTCATTGCAGTTTTTACGACGGGAAAACCGGTTGTGTGTAAAGGGCATAAGTGTTTTGTTTCTGTTGCCCATGTTTCAATTGGACTGCTGAAATACTCCCAACAGCCTCTGAATGTGGGCAAGCACTTCTATATCACAATGGTACAATGCTGGACCAATGGTGGCCACTTGCATGGGATGAGATTGCATTGGCAAGAAGGGCCAAGACATAAGGAAGATTGTAGAACTGTGGATTAAGTTGTGCATTGCTCTGTATTAGATCATCCTGTAAGAAAACAAGCATTATATTCGCATTAGCTGAGGTCTGGGGGGACTTTGCTGATGCACTCTACAGTTCTGCAGGGTGGACTGTAAAGAGAACAAAGGTGGACTTTGCTGCTGTTTGCTGTGTGGAGCAGGGTGGACTTTGCTGCTGTGCAGAGGAATATGGTGGGCCTTATTGCCATACTGTGTAGGATAGCAGGGTAGACTTTGCTGCTGTGCTGTGCAGAGAAACATGGTGGGCCTTATTACAGTAGTGTCTAGAGTAGCAGGGTAGACTTTGCTGCTGTACTGTGCAGAGGAATAGGATGGGCATTTGTGTCATACTGAGCAGAATACAGAGATAGACTCCGCTGATTAGTATGTGGTTTCTGGTCCAGAGAGGACCAAAGTGGACTTTGCAGAAGAGTTGGATGGGCTTTGCTGCTGTAGTGTGCAGAGAAGCAGGGTTGACTTTGGTGCTGTGTGTTGCAGGATGGGCTTTGCTGCTAAATTTTACAAGAGGGTGTTGTACTGTGCAGATTAGCAGGGCAGACTCGGCTGCTTTACTGTGCAGAGGATGAGGATGGAGTTTATCTGTAAATACAGAGGACTGCTGTACTGTACAGAAGAACATGGTGGACTTTGCAGTTGAAGGGAAGTTTGCAAAGGAGGGTTGTCAGTGTTGTATGCTGCAGCATGGGAAAATTAGGGGTACACATTTTAGAAAAGCAGGAAGGACTGTGCTGGATGGTTTTGTGTTATTGTAGCAGGAATTGACTTCAGCAACAGCATGGACATGGTTTCCTTTAAGGGCCAGTTCACACCAGACGCAGTTCCGTACAGTTTTGTGCGCATTTTTTCTGCACTAAAAATGCATGCACAGTGTTTTCCATGTCTTCCAATGGCTCTTGTTGGCTCTAGTTCACACCATGCAGTCAGTTTCCGGTGCAGAAACTGACTGCATGGTGTGAACTAGAGCCAACTAGAGCCATTGGAATACATGGAAAACACTGTGCATGCATTTTGTGCAGAAAAAAAGCACACGCAACTGTGTCTGGTGTGAACTGGCCCTAAATGTACAACAGCGCGTGCTCAACACAAAAAAATACACAAATAGAATGTGAATTCACACAAACGGTAAACGCACATTATAGCCTTTATGCTATGTAGAGGTGTGGCTGAAAGAAGTTATTCAACCTCATTATCTGACAGTTACACAAACACAACACCTTGTGTGAGTGTCATTTGTTCTTATGGAGAGGGTAGTGCTGACCGTACCTTCTGTAGCACACAGACCCTTTTTCCTGCCACATGCCCATATCCTCCTGGTATAAGAGGTTGAGCGGTGTTCTTACAATTTTGGGTCCTGCAGCGAGTTACCTCCCTCCATTGGTTCTCGTCCTCAGAATATAGGGAAAAGTCTATTCTTTCCCGAAAGAAGGCCAATGTCCAGACAGTATTTAAACTCCAACAGATGAGTTTATTTTCTTTGCTTGAAACAAATTGGGAAAAAGGTTGAAAACAGCAATAGGATTAGGTAGGGAGATAGGTTCAGGCACGCGGCACCCAGTCGCCCTATTCTCCACTCAAGCCTGAGTGGGCACCGCTCACCCGGATAGATCCCTCTCACAGTTCTAGCAGCCGGAGTGAAGCACGAACATGACACTTTAGTTTTAGTCCCCTTCATGGACAAGTTCAGGAGATCCTCTGCCACAGAATCCTTTAGTTCCTGAATCTAGAACTTCCTAACGCCTGTAGATTATAGAGACCATAGGTGCCAATGGGGCACGCTACAGGAGCTATCTTGAAACTCACGAATCCTTCCCTCTGATAGGCAACCAGGCCTTACCGAGACCATGACTTCCTTTCTCCGATCCATCGGACAGGTCCTCTCCCGGTTTCCTCTGTTTCAGGGCGGGCCACCCTCCCTCGGGTTCCCTGGGACTCCAGTGGTTGGTTTGTAGACCCAGTTGAAGGTACTGGGCCTACCTGGAACTCTGTAGCCTCGGGCTAAAGGTGCCCGAGACTCCTCGGCCAGCAGGGCCAAAGGGCACGACTTTGTCACCAGGGGTCCTCCTTGGAATCCCCCCGGCACACCACACCAGATCATGGCGTCTGCCCTTTATGTACCCTCTCCCGGCACGGTAGCCGAGAGAGGACACCCAATCACACCACAACGCCACCTGTGGTTCTCCTCAAGACCTGGGCAACAGCGCCACCCACAGATCAAGGGGAACTATACTCCAGGCAACATTACAGCAGAGCAGAGCAGAGTCCAAACTAACAGAATTGGAGAACCTGAGCTAAACTATTGCTCAGGCTGCCCTTAAATTTAGAGCATAGCGATCCCAATTTTGGGGGTCCGCTACACTTCATTGCTCATCTAACCAGCCCATCTGATTATTCCTCTATGGGTTTGGACTTGCACTGGTGAGGGGGCAGGGAAATTCAACCCTCCTATCCTTTACAGCCAAGGAAGCTGCTCCTGTTTAAATTGCAAATGCCATGGTGCTGCACATGTGCTCAGTTATGACTCCAGCCATTTGCTGGTTTGACAGTTTGGTTGAGGACACAAGCAAATGTGACAGTTAGCAATTGCGGCATTTTAGGAATGTAACAGTTTTCTGAAACCATCAAATCAATGGGTTTAGTTCCACTTTATGATTTACTGCTTTTTGGGGGCACTGGGCTTCAGCAAAATTGCAGTCTGCAGCAAGAAGCAAGTTGTTATGGCTAAAGTTTTGCTTAACCACTTAAAGCAGAGTTCCACCCGTTTGTTTGTTTATTAAAAGTCAGTAGATACAAAAAGTGTAGCTGCTGACTTTTAATAAACAGACATTTACCTGTCCCACGGTCCAGCGATGCGGGTGCCAGTAGCCTCGCTCCTTTCCCCCTCCTCTCCGCTGCGCCATCATAGCAACTGTGGGCACCCAGCCATGACAACTTGCGGCTTCACGGCCAGGCACGCACTGCACTCTGCTATTGGCCTGGCAATCTTCTGGGACCTGTGACGTATCCCAGAAGATTGCTGGCAGGAAGGGGCCGCCTAGGGCGAGAGGAGGAGTCGCCTAGGCAGCCTAAAAGAGGAAGGCGGAAGTGGGACAAGAAGTCCCACTAAAAAGAAGGCACCCCCCCAAAAAAAAAATTATTACATGTCAAATTCAGCATGTAAGGGGGCGAGGAGTGCCTTAAAGCAGAAGTTCCACTTTTGGGTGAAACTCCGCTTTAGGGACTGGGCCTTTTTTTTCAGACTTGGTGTTTACAAGTTAAAATCTTTTTTTTTTTGGTAGAAAATTACTTAGAACCACCAAATATTTATATATTTTTTTCCGGACACCCTAGAAAATAAAATGGTGGTCATTGCATTGCTTTATGTCACACCGTATTTGCACAGTGGTCTTTCAATCACAATATTATTTTTTTCAAATACACTTTGTTGACTTAACCTTACGGTTGTCTTATGTTTTAACACAATTTTTTTCTATATTGTGAAAGATAATGGTACACCGAGTAAATTGATACCTAATATTTCATGCTTCAAAGTTGCTTGCGGAATGGCGACAAACTTTATCCTATAAAAATTTCCATAGGCGACGTTTAAAAATTTCTACAGGTTATCAGTTACAGAGGAGGTCCAGGGCTAGAATTATTGCACTCGCTGTAAGGATCGCGGCGATACCTCATGTGTGGTTTGAACACCATTTTCACATACGAGCACGATTTATGTATGTGTTCGCTTCTGCGAACGCATTGTTCTTATTTATTTTACTTTTTATTTTTACACTGTCCCTTTTAAAAAAAAAAAATTGGGTCACTTTGTGACAGGACAGGACCTCTTAAATGCGAGATCTGGGGTCAAAAAGATCTCAGATCTCATATCTACACTAAAATGCAATAAAAAAAAAAAGTTTAATTTTTTTTGGTTGCATAAAAAGAAAAAAAAATCAACTTTAAGACTGGAGGGCTAAAGTGACGTTTGACGTCGCTTACACCCTCCAACGGCTCCGGTAAGCGGCGGAGATGACCAGAGCACTGCCCCCCCCCCTCTCCTGCCCCCCATAAAAGTGATCTCGCAGTGAATCTGCCGTGGAGACCAATTTTATCTGAAAGAGGACCATCCGCTCTTGAAAAGGATACCGAAGTTATGGCAGCTGCCATAACCCTGGTATTCCTCTTCAAACAGCTAAAGAAAAACAACTGTGGGTGGTCCTTAAGTGGTTAAGAGAAGTATGGGTTTGGGGGTTTCCCCCCATTATACTTGCCTAGGTGGATGCAGCATCGGTCCCTTGGCGCCTCTTCACTGAGAACCGAGCGATTGAACATCACCAATGGCTCGGTTCTCAGCTCCCCGAGCAGAGAGCTGCTGTCTGTTAATCAGCAGCTCTCCTGCTCTGCTCCTCCACACTCACTGGAGCGCTGAGCGGTGGAGCGGCGAGGAGCGGCCGTCTTAATCGCTCAGCGCCTGAGACGGGTGTCAGTCCAGGTACCTCTCGGACCTGACTCCCATTGTCGGGATGACGCGGTGCCTGGACTGATTCCAGTGATGTCAGCAGAGAGTGGACTGCTGAAAACAGGTCACAGGAGTGTAAAACTAATTGCACTCCTGTGACCCATAGGAGAAGCCCAGCCAAATGAGCTCAGGCTGGACTTCTCCTTTAACCACTTAAGCCCCGGACCATTTGGTAGCTAGAGGACCAGAGGTGAATTCAGAATTTAGCACTGCGCTGCTTTAACTGTAAATTGTGCGGACATGCAATGTTGTACCCAAACGAAATTTGCGTCCTTTTCTTCCCACAAATAGAGCTTTCTTTTAATGGTATTTGATTGCCTCTGCGATTTTTTGAAAAAAAATTATATTTTCTACTTTTTGTTATAAGAAAAATCGAATAAACTCAATTGTAGTCATACATTTAGGCCAAAATGTATTCAGCCACATGTTTTTAGTAAAAAAAATGTCAATAAGCGTATACTTATTGGTTTGCGCAAAAGTTATAGAGTTTACAAACTAGGGTACATTTTCTGAAATTTACACAGCTTTAAATTTATGACTGCCTATCTCATTTCTTGAGGTGCTAAAATGACAGGGCAGTACAAACCCCCCCCCCCCAAATGACCCCATTTTGGAAAGTAGACACCCCAAGGAAATTGCTGAGAGGCATGTTGAGCCCATTGAATTTTTTATTTTTTTGTCCCAAGTGATTGAATAATGACTAAAAAAAAAAAAAAAAAATTACAAAAAGTTGTCACTAAATGATATATTGCTCACACATGCCATGGTTATATGTGGAATTTCACCCCAAAATGCATTTTGCTGCTTCTCCTGAGTACGGGGATACCACATGTGTGGGACTTTTTGGGAGCCTAGCTGCGTACGGGACCCCGGAAACCAAGCACCGCCTTCAGGATTTCTAAGGGCGCAAATTTTTGATTTCACTCCTCACTACCTATCACAGTTTCGAAGGCCATAAAATGCCAAAATAGCACAAAACCCCCCCAAATGACCCCATTTTAGAAAGTAGACACCCCAAGGAAATTGCTGAGAGGCCTGTTGAGCCCATTGAATATATTTTTTTTGTCCCAAGTGATTGAATAATGACAAAAAAAACAAAACAAAAAAAAAAAAATACAAAAAGTTGTCACTAAATGATATATTGCTCACACATGCCATGGTTATATGTGGAATTACACCCCAAAATACATTTTTCTGCTTCTCCTGAGTACGGGGATACCACATGTGTGGGACTTTTTAGGAGCCTAGCCGCGTACGGGACACCGAAAACCAAGCACCGCCTTCAGGATTTCTAGGCACAAATTTTTGATTTCACTCCTCACTACCTATCACAGTTTCGAAGGCCATAAAATGCCAAAATCGCACAAACCCCCCCAAATGACCCCATTTTGGAATATAGACACCCCAAGCTATTTGCTGAGAGGAATGGCGAGTATTTTACAGCTCTCATTTGTTTTTGAAAATGAAGAAAGAAAATATATATATATATATATTTTTTTTTCAATTTTCAAAACTTTGTGACAAAAAGCGAGATCTGCAAAATACTCACAATACCTCTCAGCAAATAGCTTGGGGTGTCTACTTTCCAAAATGGGGTCATTTGGGGGGGTTTTGTGCTATCTGGGCATTCCATGGCCTCCGAAACTGTGATAGGCAGTGAGAAGTGAAATAAAAAATTTACACCCTTAGAAAGCCTGAAGGCGGTGCTTGGTTTTTGGGGTCCCGTACGTGGCTAGGCTCCCAAAAGGTCTCACACATGTGGTATCCCCGTACTCAGGAGAAGCAACAGAATGTATTTTGGGGTGTAATTCCACATATGCCCATGGCATGTTTGAGCAATATATCATTTAGTGACAACTTTGTGCAAAAAAAAAAAAAAAAAAATTGTCGTTTTTCAGCAACTTGTGTCAACATATAAAATATTCCATGGACTCGACATGCCTCTCAGTATATAGCTTGGGGTGTCTACTTTCCAAAATGGGGTCATTTGGGGGGGTTTTGAACTGTTCTGGCATTTTATACACAACATTAGGAAGCTTACATCCACTCTTCTAACCACTTGAAGACAAAGCCCTTTTTGACACTTTTTGTTTACATGAAAACATTTTTAGACCGCGTTTAGAAAAACAATTGCTTAGCGACAGTGGTGATAGGGGGTGAAAGGGTTACCTGGGGGGCGATCAAGGGGGTTAAACCTTTATTAGATAATATATTGGGGTACCTGACGCTATAAAAACCTGCGGCGAACCTAAAAAAAATTACCGGCTACCGATCTGCATCACAGACACTAAGACAGCGTTTAGAAAAACGATCGCTTAGTGACAGTGGTGATAGGGGGTGAAAGGGTTACCTGGGGGGCGATCAAGGGGGTTAAACCTTTATTAGATAATATATTGGGGTACCTGACGCTATAAAAACCTGCGGCGAACCTAAAAAAAATTACTGGCTGCCGATCGGCATCACTGACGCTAAGACAGCGATCAGAAAAATGATCGCTAAGCGACAGTGGTGATAGGCGGTGAAAGGGTTATCTGGGGGGTGATCAGGGAGTTAAACCTTTATTAGGGGGGGTTAGGGGGCTACACTGGACCTAAGACTAAACTTTGGTGACACTTTTACAGTCACAAATGTCACTGATTGCAGTGATCACTAAATAAATGGTCACTGCAATCAGTGACACTGTGACTGGGGGCTGGGGGGCCTGGGGGGGGCGATTTATGTCCCTATGTGTCCTGGTGTCAGTGTAGTGTTGTGTGCACTAACCTGATATCTTCTCTTGTACGGCGCTCGGTATATGTGAGCGCCGCACCAGAGATGACATCACTTCCTACTGCTCCCTCTGTCTGACACAGACAGAGGGGGCATTTCCATTCGCCGGGAGCGATCGCGAGGGGGTGGCCAGAAACGAATGGCTGCCCCCTCATCCCGGAACGCTCCCGGACACTTAGCCACCGCTCACTGTATAGGAGGGGGGTCCGATCGGACCCCCCCAACTGTACAAAGGCAATCACGTATGCTCTACGTGATTGTGCCTGTCGGTGCCATTCTGCCGACGTATATATACAGTGAGCGGTCGTTAAGTGGTTAAGACTGTCAGCAGATTGGCCTCTACAATTTCAGCAGTGCCTAAAAATGGAGAGCAACTGAGCATGTGCAGAACAGTGTATTACTGGATTTTAAACATTATAGACACTTATTTTTTTAGGTTTTCTATAGCTATACCTGCAAAAGGGTCCAGCCTGGAGTGATCTAGCAGCACTTAAAGAGGAACTCCAGGCTCTTCAGAAAAAAATTAAAAGTCAGCAGCTACAAATACTGTAGCTGCTGACTTTTAACATAATGGCACTTACCTGTCCAGGGATCCAGCAGTGTCCTCACCTGAGCCCATTTTTCGATTGGCTGTCAGGTGCTGGTATCTTAAAGGGGTTGTAAACCCTCGTGTTTTTTCACCTTAATGCATCCTATGCATTAAGGTGAAAAAACTTCTGGCACTGACCAGCCCCCCCCCGTTTTACTTACCTGAGCCCCGTATTTCCCTCGGTGGAGATGCGCTGTCCCTCTCTGCATGGGGTCCCTGCTCTTGATTGGATAGATTGATAGCAGCACAGCCATTGGCTTCTGCTGCTGTCAATCAAATCCAATGACGCGTGTCTATGGACTCGGGAGCACGCCCGCAAGGTAACTGCCACGGGAGAGCACTTCTCCTAGGGGGTTATCTGATAAGAGGAGGATCTGCGAGAGCCACCAAGGGACCCCAGAAGAGGAGGATCGGGGCCATTATGTGCAAAACGAACTGCACAGTGGAGGGAAGTATGACATGTTTGTAAAGCTTCCAGTTTAAAAATAAATAAATAACAATCACTTTAAAGGGGAGTTCCAGACTTTTTTTGTTTATTAAAAGTCAGCAGCTACAAAAAGTGTAGCTGCTGGCTTTTAATAAACATACACTTACCTGTTCCACTGTCCAGCGACGCAACGCCCGGAGCTCCGCTCGTCTCCTCCCCCACCCCTTCTCCGCCGGCGCCTCCATTCATTGTGTGGGCACCCAGCCGTGACAGCTTTCGGCTTCACGGCCGGGCACTCACTGCGCATGCGCGAACGGCGCAGCGCTCTCTGAGTGGACAGGCGATCACCTGGGACCTGTCACGTCCCAGGTGATCGCCTACAGGGAGGGGCTGCCACATGGCGATATGGCGTATCACCTAGGCAACCCCAGGGCAGAAGGAGGAAGTGGGACAGGAAGTCCCACTCCTACTGAAGCCCCCACTCCCCCCCAAAAAAAAATTAGATGCCAAATGTGGCATGTAAGGGGGTGAGGAGTGGATAAAGCGGAAGTTCCAAATTTGGGTGGAACTCCGCTTTAACTAAGGGAAACTGGCAGTGAAGCCTTGTGGCTATACAGCCAGTTTCCTACTGCACAAAGCTACGGGGAAAGGGGTGGAACGTCCGAACTGAGCTGGAAGTGGGAGAGGGTACCTGTCAAAACCAGGTACCTGCTGCCCCCTCCCAAAAGTGGCATCGAAGGGAAAGAGAAGGCAGACAAGCGGAGCATCCCCTTCAATTTTCTGACTAAAGTTCCACTTTAAAAGGTTGAACATCCCAGGCTTTACCTGACTGCTATCCTGTATTGTATCGGACCAGGCTCAGTCATTGTGCAGTACTACTTCCATTGACATCAGACAGAAAAAGTCTATAGATCCCCCCCAACTAGAAGTTTACAGCCCTCAGTATGCAGTGCTCCTAATCATTCCCTAGTGAAGGAATACTCCTTTTTAAATAATACAACTCAGTTTGAATGGCAGCTCACAGAAGGAAGAGCATCAATGCCCACCAAAGATGACTTGGGGGTCCCAAGTACCTTTCTCCTGATTGCCCTAAAGCCCGCAATGTCTAGAATGCCCTAAGAGCTGCACGGAGCCACCATGTGTTCTGCCGATCAGCCCCTCCCTCCCCCTCTTCTCCACCTCTTTGCTGTGCATTGCAGTAAACGTAGTGCGCATGCCCATTCTAGGGTCTATAAATAGCTCATGACGTCACCTAGAAATATTCCCGAAAGACACGCCCCGGTCCCGCCCACTCATAGTGCGCCCCGGGTTGCAGTACCGTTAGGCAGCAGAAACGGGATCAGTTCGGAGAGGCTGATCGAGAGAGAGAGCGAGAGCCGAGCAGTGCCAGCGACACCGAGACCCGCCCGGAGAACAGCATGGCGGACCGGGAGCAGCTGCTCCAGAGAGCCCGTTTGGCGGAGCAGGCGGAGAGATACGAGGATATGGCGGCAGCTATGAGAGCGGTAAGTGAGAATACATGTGTGTCCGGGCGCCCCTTATTATCTATGGCAGTGTCATGCCTTCCTCTATAATGATCCCCTATGGGCACACTGGTTCCCTATATGTCTTATACAACACATTGCCTGGATCAAATACAGGATCTATTGATTCCTAATGTATAAGATCGATCCTGGAGGAATCCTAATCCATGTAAGGAAATCTTTAATCTTGCTGCATAGAATTGCAATGAATGAAAAATGGCATTCTGATGACCTGAGATCAGGATGAGTCGGTGATGGTCTTTGTAGGATGCGCAGAGGTGGTACTCGTATGGGTGCGAAGGATGCTTGCTGTGTGTGCCCAATGGTAGGGTGGGGTACCTTGTGCCAGGCTGGGCACCTGACCAATGGTAGGGGTTGATTGTGGTTTGAGGGTATAAGCTGCGTGTGTCTACGCTGGTTGTGCCTGGGGAGGGGACATGTCTGACCGGTTCCATCTTTATCTTATTGTAGAACCATATGTAGGGGTTCAAAAATCACACTACGTCCCAAAACCCTGGACTTTCAAGGTGTGACCTATCCACAAATTTATTTATATATATATATATGTGCAGCATAGCCTGGTCAGTGGTTTTTCCACGTCTAGAATGCAGTGATGGGGTGTGGTGACCTGTCTGTACGTGTCAAGGGATAGCCTAACGTCCTAGTTTTATGTATGGATCGCCTATGGCTAAAGAAATCAGTTTTAATCGTTTGCTCCCGGTCTTAGTCCCTCCATGCTGAAAATCATTTGACGCTTTGTGTTTTTGCAGGTCACAGAACTCAATGAGCCATTGTCTAACGAAGACCGGAACCTGCTGTCCGTAGCATACAAAAACGTAGTGGGTGCTCGAAGGTCTTCATGGCGAGTCATCAGCAGTATTGAGCAAAAGACGCTGGCTGATGGGAATGAGAAGAAGCTGGAGAAGGTGAAAACGTACAGAGAAAAGATCGAAGCTGAACTGGAGGCTGTATGTAATGAAGTCCTGGCGCTGCTCGACAAGTTCCTCATCAAGAATTGCAATGACTTCCAGTATGAAAGCAAAGTTTTCTACCTGAAGATGAAGGGAGATTACTATCGTTACCTGTCGGAGGTCGGCAATGGGGATAGGAAGCGAAGCGTAACGGAAGCATCTGAAGCTGCATATAAGGAGGCCTTTGAAATTAGCAAAGAGCACATGCAGCCTACTCACCCCATTCGTCTAGGCCTAGCTCTCAACTTCTCAGTGTTTTATTATGAAATACAGGGTAGCCCCGAACAAGCTTGCCTCCTCGCCAAGCAGGCCTTTGATGACGCTATCGCTGAGCTGGACACGCTAAACGAGGATTCCTACAAGGACTCCACCCTCATCATGCAGCTCCTGCGTGACAACCTGACCCTGTGGACAAGTGACCAGCCCGACGAAGAGACCGGAGAAGGCAACAATTAAAGAGGGTGTTGCGTCTTGCTACAGCCCATTACTTACCCTCTCCCCTTCACCACATGCCGAACCCTTCCCCCCCCCCTTCCCCCACCGCTGTCCCTGACATGTCCCTGTGCTTATCATATCCGTATCATTGGCACAACTGCTCATACTGCTGCGTGCCCGGGGAGACGGGCTCTTGCGGCGTTCTTTTGGGCATTGCTGGATTGCGTTGGCACATCAGCCGTTTCTCGGGTTGCCCTCGCGTTGTTCAGGGGATAAGGGAGGCTGCAGTTTCAGAGAGGCGCCCGCACTCTCCTTGCCGATAGGGCACTTACGGGCTGGAAAGATGCAAAGTGGTCCCGTTTTTTTATTTTGTAAAGAAGTTGTTTTTTAGTTTTCATTTGTGCAGCGTTCCCTTTTGCATGTAAATGCCTCCCCTTGGATCCCTTTCTTCCCACAAAGAAGGCAGCGCACAGCTCCAGCTGTGATTGGCTGCAGTTCCCCTAGTGGGAAATGGGGGTCCACCTGTTTTTGTTAGCTAACAATAGACGTTTTTAAATGTGAGCTTTGTGAAGTTTCTATTTGCCCTTTTAACTTATGGTGTTATAATTCTACATCCCTTCTGAGTTTGAATGTCCTAAAAGTTCCTGTGTTTTTTTTTTTTTGTTTTGTTTTTGTTTTTTAATCACTTAATTATTCTGGTAAAGGGCCTTATTATTTGGTTGTAAGCCTTGTGTAGGACAGTCCTTCTAAGGACTGGCTGCATCTGCACAGTGTGTATTAGCCTGTTCATGATGGATGCCAATAAAATGCCAGACACCCAATATAAATGTTTTGAAAATGCGTGGATGAAATAAATGCTGCTTTGAGGATATTATTTTTGCTTGAGCCTCTTGTCTGTTGATAAAAAATGAACCTAAGAAGCACTACATATTCCTATTTTATAGGTCAGAGCTTCAGTCACTGTACTTGCTTCTTGGTAGGATCAAGAGCGAATCAATAATCTGGTACTACACACATCTTCCCTGTGGTTTCTTGCAATAAAGCAATTTTATTTTCTGTGGGGATGTCTATCTGTTAAAGTGGAAGAAAACCTTCCTATCATTTTCAGGCAAGGAAGCTGCCATCTTGGCCTCTGTTACATTTTCAACTGCCATGATGCTGCACATGTGATCAGTTATGACACCAGCCATTGGATGGTTTGACAGTTTGGTTGAGAGTACAACCAATGTGACGGTTTGCATTCCCGGCATGCTGGGAATGTAACAGATTTTTGAGCCCAGGTTCACACTGGGGCTGCGGGAGTGAAGCCGTGCGAGTTAAGCTGAACTCGCATGATTTCACTCCTGCCTGTCAGTCCCGATTTCAGCTCGATTACAGAGACATCTGACACAGATGTCAATGTAAATCGTGGCTGAAATCGCAAAAAGTAGTACAGAAACTACTTTTTGTAATCGGTGCAGCGCCGCAGATGCGGCGTCGCACCGATTGGGCCGGTGCCATTGCCCGCAAATTTCGCCGATTTGACATGTCAAATCGCACCAGTGTGAACCAGGGCATAAACTGTTAAATCGATGGGTTTACTTCCACTTTAATATATCTGCCTTATGTACTATTAATTTTACATGCACACACCATTGCATGCTTATTTTTGTATTGCATCACATGGTAGTAACGTAATGAAAGCATTTTTTTGTTCTAAAATTGTTTGTCCTAGAATATTTTTTTTTCCATCACGTGTCTTAAAGCAGAACTTGACTATCTCAGCACCACAAACTGAAAATCCTATTTGATTCATTTTTAATATTCACAGTAATCCCACCCATCCATGACAAAAAACATCCCCTAGCACGTCTAGTCATGGCCGACTTGAGTAAGGGTAGATGATTCTTGTAGCATTTACTTCCTGGAATCCACCTGCCCTTAGCTAAAGCATGCAGAGAGGAGGATGGGCTTACCTGAGAGCCCCTTTTCCAGATGAAAGAATAAAAAAAAAAATGCCCATAAAGACTCGTGGGTTGTATGACATCATTTTGGCCAAGGTCAAAAACCAGGAAGCCACTGAAATGTGTAAAAACAAAAAAAAAAAGTTAAAGTATATTCTATTTACTTGTGTTAGCTATTTACTAAGCTCAGGATTAAGACTGGATTCACACCTATGCATTTTTAGGGCATTTTGCACTACAGAACGTGTTCCATATGCGCGCCGTGACCTTTCGGGGTTAAGACCGCGCTATATTAAGATACCTCTCAACCCATGGGAAACCATGTTAAATGGACTGTAGTGCAAATCTGCAAAAAGCACTAAAACTGCATAGGTGTGAATCAGGCCTAAAGGATAGGTTCACCTTTCAAATATGTTACGTATTTCACCCATTATTGGGGTTAACATGTTCAAGTATACCCCCTACCCCCCTTTAGCTCCCTGTGACAGCTGGTAGGGGTTCCTCTTTCCTGTAGCCACTGTCGCCTTCATAATCGAGGTGGCTATGCCTGTACAACTGCATCATTCATTTTCAGGGATATATGAATGAATAAACTACAAGTCCTATCTCCCACTGCAGCAGACAGACTTGTAGCTTCAATGGACTGCAAGCATGCTGATCAGCGCGCTCATGGTCCATTTACACTTCCTATAGCTTTAAAACTGACAGCCCATATAGAGGTGGTACAGGCACAGAGATGTAGGGAGAGTGTGCAGGTGCAATGCTCTGCAGGCTCCTGTGAAAAAATACACTTTTTTTTTTTTCTGCAAAAATATATGCATTTATTATTTCATGAAGGTGAACTTATCCTTTAAAAATAGTTAATGTTGATTGAGAGAGTTTAGTTCCGCTTTGAGTAAAGAAAAGATGACCATTCCTACTTGAGAAACAGTGGTTGTTGAATAATGAGTTAATAAGTTCAACTTTTCACAAAAAATGAAAAGGTGGACCATCATGCTACACCATCAACATCCTGTCTCCCCCTGCCCAGTCCAGATTGCACTTCCATGAATAATGTAGCTTTCACTGCCCACACAGCCAGTGCAACAGTCCAGGATTTGAAAGCCGCAGACACTACCCCTTTTTTCTTAGGGATGCCGGGACAGATAGGGGCGACTCCGATTGTTTAAAGCGGTCACTTGCCAGCGCTGACATATTGGAATTGCTCTGATCTGACCCAGCAACCCTAAGGAAAGAAGTGGAAGAAGGCTGCGGATTTCAACCCCCTGGACCCCTGCAGCATTTGTGGGTAGAGAAAGCTAATCAACCACGGAGGTAACGCAGCGGGGACCTGGAGTGTATTGTTTCCGTGTGGGGTGTGTGTTGTTTGTTTTTTTTTTGTTTTTTTAGACCCATGTGTTTTTAAAGTAATGATACATATCGGGTCCAGTTGACTGATTTCACATATATCATTTTGAAAATAGGCTAGCATGTATTTTTTATTCTTGTTCAAACTAGACATGGTTAATCTATATGCAGTTGCAATGCAGGCTTACCTAGATGAAATGCTATGCTACTCGTACATTTTAGTTAAATTATGCACAACCATCAATTCAGTTCAGGCCTGCTTACCTACCTGTCTGCTCCATTTAGATACAGAGATAAGTTTGCACTATACCTATTAATAGATATGATATATAGCTCACTTACAGCACAATCCCACCTTTCAGTGTGCAGTTCCACATACAGGTTAACATGCATTTGTGGTAAGTTTTTTTTTTTTTTTTCTCTTTTATTTTTTCATTTCTGAGTTGCATTTGCTGTGTTTTTTTTTTATATGCACACACAAAAAAAAAGCAGCATGCTGTACTTTTTCTAAATGCACCACAATAGTAGTTTCATTGAAATACATAAATTTTTCTTGCATATGCCTTTTTGTACAGCATTTTCAACAGCACCTGGTGTAAACAAGCGTTAAAGTGGTTGTAAACCCTGGTATTTTTATTTTTTTAATCCCACCTGCAAGATAAAGGCATAATGAGCTAGTATGACTAGCATACTAGCTCATTATGCATCACTTACCTTAGAACGGGGCCCCCCGAAGGCATCCTCGTCTCCCTCTCCAGCTGCAGCCATCGCTGCGGCGATAGCTGGAATGTTACTTCCGGTTATCGCCGCTCCAGCCAATCACAGCGCCGCTCCGGCGCTGTGATTGGCCGGAGCGGCGAAGACGTGACTCTGCGCATGAGCGCGGGAGCCATCAAATCTGGCTAAGCTGGATTTGTGAATGCGATTAACCCTATGAATGTGCCGTTGCCGTAGACAACGGTGCATTCTTTTTTGTGAAATATCTCCTAAACCGTGTAGGTTTAGGAGGTATTTCTTGCACCTACAGGTAAGCCTTAATCTAGGCTTATCTGTAGGTGCAAGTTACATAAGTGGGTTTACAACCACTTTAACATTAGAGCCCTTTCACACTGACATCGCCTGGGCGCCAGTGCTAAAACGTCGCTAGTTTTAGGAGCGCTTTACCGTCGTTTTTTGGACGCTTTTAACCCCCGCTAGCGGCAAAATAAAGGGTTAAAAGCGCTGCTGCGCTTTGGCGGCGCTGCCCTCTAATTTCAATGGGCAGGGGCGCTTTATGAATACACCGTTCCTGAAGCGCTGCAAAGAAGCTGCTTGCAGGGCTTTTTTTGACGCCCTGCCAGCGCAGCGCCCCAGTGTGAAAGCACTTGGACTTTCACACTTGGATTGCAGATGAGGCGCTTTACAGGCGCTATTTTTAGCCTTAAAGCGCCTAAAAAAAATGCCTCCAGTGTCAAAGAGGTCTTAGATCCTGCTGTAATTATGATTTTTTTTTGCCTAATCAAGAATCATAGAATCTCATTTAAAAATAAACAGAAAATTGTACAGCTGTCATCAGTGTTAACTGGGAAACATGTTATGTAGGTGTAACTGGTATTTCACGTTATTACACAACCTGTCCATTTTTTGTAAAGTAGTTAAACCAAGAAAATTGCATCTCGTTTTTTTTTTTTAGGGATTCTACACCGGCTACTATTATGTAAATACACTTCCATGTCTGCTGCATGATTGGCACATGTCCTATAACGTGTGCCCCTTGTACTTTGGCGGTGCAGCATTGCTGAGTGGTCCTGGATTTCTTTGGATGTGACCTGAATAATTCATACTGCAATACAGGTAATGGAAGAGATGGGGAAGGTCTATGCTAGTTTCCACAGCAACAGAATGAGATTTATAGAAGCTTCTGTTTCCATGGCAATGGGACTGGAGGGAGTGATGCTGCAGAACACATGCTTTAGTCTGAGCTGCAACTGTTACAATGTGTCTGATCTCTGCACAGCATTCACATTCTTATTCCTGGTGGTATGTGTTTGCTTAATTTTGCCATCCTGCAAACATCATGTATGTGGAGTGGCTACTGATATGTCAACATAGATTGCGTAGTAAACGATCTTCCTTGTGTAACTTGCAATTACAAAGGACGCTCCCCACAGCAAATGGGTTATCTCTCACACTGTAAATCCTTTTCTGTTATTACTAGGAAGGATGCATTAAAAGGTAGTTAAAGCTGTCACCTTGGAGACAGTGTGATGTCACCAGTTTTCCATGGTAACGCTTTTGTGATCAAGATAGATAAAGCAGACAGAATTTATGATTGTCCAAGGTTGCTGCTATGAGTGGCATCTGCTGCTTATGATGTGATTGGAATCTACAGATAAGGAATATGCACTGGACATCGTTATTGAGCCATATCATAGACCATGCCAAATCCTAGTAAGGCATAGATAAACTGAATGCAAGGGAAAGTTTTTCATACTGACCTACGTATGAAAGGAAATTTATCTGGTCTTTTTTCTTTTCATATTTTCAAGTCAGAATGGTTGCTGTAGTCTAGGACAGAATTTTTTTCCCTTTTGATAAATACAGAAAAATAATAAGGCCTATACAAAAAAAAAAAAAAACACTTGATTGACGTGTTAAGAAAAAGTTGCATATTGGCTACAATAGGAGAAATAGGAGCGGTATTAAACCCAAAACGTTTTATATTGCAGCTTATCAATCCTTAGATGCTGTGGCTGTATCAATTTTCTTTTCTTTGTTTTTTCCATTCTGTTTTAACCTAGTGATCTAGTTAGTAACACACCTCCCTGTACTCTGAAGGAATGAGCAAAGGAGGCACATCAACAGCATTGTCAGTCTGGGGGGAGGGGTGTGTTTAAAGTGTCACTAAATCCAGGACCCTGAATTCACTATATCTGATCTTACACAGAACATGGAAATGCAATTATTTTAGTAAATATAAACTGCTAAATACCTTTTCTCAACAGTGGTATATAGCAGTCATGACTTTTTTTTTAATCAGTGTCTGGTTTTAAAGCTTGTAGGAGGAGTTTTCATTCTACTCTGACTGTCCTATGAGGCGACAGGACCCCTGGACTCTCTGTCTGGATGATGCCGATTGGCCCTGCACCGATCACATGCACCCCCCCCCCCCCCCCCCTCAAAAAAAAAACTCTAGCAATACACACTAAACTGAGCATGTGCAGAGTGCCTCCAAGGCTCTATACTGTCAGCAGATGGATTGGGGACAGTAAAAGAAGGGGAGGATCAGAGAAGACAGGATCAAACTGCCTTTTTACACAATATGCAGGATTAACCCCTTCAGTTCCACAGTGAGTATAACCATCATGCTTTACTTCATATACAGACTGATTTTACTGTTGTGGGTTTAGTAACACTTTAACTGTATTAGCAGATTTGCAACCACTTTAACAAATCCAAGCCGAACTCTAGCTCATATTTTATTCATATTCAGCTGTGCATGGTAGCCAATCGGCTTCTAACTTCAGCTTGTTCAGTTAAAGCGGAGGTCCGCCGTTTTTTTTTTTTTAAAGTCAGCAGCTACAAATACTGCAGCTGCTGACTTTTAAAATAAGGACACTTACCTGTCCAGGGCACCCGAAGCCGATCTATCCCTTGGCTCTCGGGTGCTGCCGCCGCCATCTTCGGTAAGGGAATCAAGAAGTGAAGCCATGCGGCTTTACTTCCTGGTTCTCTACTGCGCATGCACGACTCGCGCTGCATGTCCTCACTGGTCCCTGCTGTCTTCTGGGACCTGTGTGTCTCCCAGAAGACAGCAGGGGGGGACAGAGAAGGTGGAGTAGATTTTTGCGGGTGGCTCAGGTATCCATCCCCGGAAGTGAGAGCAAAATACCTGTATTAGACAGGTATCTGCTCCCCCCTGAAAGGTGCCAAATGTGACACCGGATGGGGGGGGGGCGGAAAAGCGGAAGTTCCACTTTTGGGTGGAACTCCGCTTTAAGCTTTGGTAATAAAACCTGAAAGCCGATTGGTTTCTATGCAGAGCTGCATCAGATTTCACACTCTTCAGTTTTAGTAACTCTCCCCCATTGTATCTGCCATTGCGATGTTCTGAAAAAGCTAGTTGACTGGATGCCCTACTAATCCTTTTCCTTCAGTGCTGCCATAAGAACTTGGTTAAATAAGGCAGCATGTATTGCATTTATTTTAACTGCATTCTCTAAGGTAGGTGACTACATACATCTGTGTTTATTGTATTTTTTCTATTCCGTACTGCTGAGATCTCATACTGCTTATACAGTATGTAGCAGTAAGGCAGCAGAGTGATAAGTCAGAAAGGAATGTTCTGTCTGCTGAAGGTCAGTTATGAGATCTGCATGCTTGGTCCTACTTCTCTGAGAACAGCAAGGCCAGGGCAGGAGGCTGGGAGAAATACAAAAAGCAAAGCAGATTTCTCTGGATAAAATCACTTGCAACAGCAATTGAATCTTTATTCACTATATGTTAACGTTGTAGGCGCACATCCAGTAAAATAGTGCTGCCTAGATTTCAAGGTGACTACTAGGTTATATGTGGGTAGAAAAATAGGCCTGCTCCTGTAATGAAGGCTAAGGAATATACTCTGCCTTGCACTATGGGAAAGAAGCTAGACAGTGGCAGTTTTCCAGAATAAATGTCATTTTGTAGTCTCTTACTATATATGGTAACAAATTGTTAATTATGCAGCGATAGCAATTAAAAAAAGTGTATGAGTTCCTCCAGCACAGATATTCCATATACATAAAAGAAATCTTGTACTATAAACATGTCAGCTGCCATAGCTTACCTTTCCTTTTGAAAATGCTAGATACCTGGCTGTCACGCTGAACCAGTGGTTTCTGTACTTAGTAAGCCACTGTCGCAGAACACATACACAGATCAGGACTTGTGATATTCCTGATCTGCATGCTTATGGGTCAGTGTCTAAAATTAGGATCCTTTTTTCTTTTTTAGTTTTTTTTTGCTTCCAGAGAACTATTGCACTTTCAAAGTAATGCACCAGCGTTCTGAATGTGGGCAGTGGCATAGCCCAGAGGAGAAACTGCTCAATGCAAGATTGCACACAAAGGTGACATACAAAGTTGGCTTTCAAGAGGACTATACATGAGTTATCTTTTAACACTTTCCATCACTCTTACCAGAATCTGTGATAATGTGAATATGTCAGAAAAACACTTAAAGCGGAGGTTCCGCGGCAAATCTTTTTTTTTTTTTAGCTTGCATGCAAAGTATTTGTAGATCACCAATTAGTACTCACGTGTTTGGTGATTTTTAACCTCCCCTGTCTTTTTTCTGGCAAAAAATGCACTTTTAAAATCAGCCGTCAGAATTTTCCATTTTGCTTGTGGGCATTGTGAAGCCCACAAGCACTGACTTCCTGGTAGCGGTGGACGGTGTTCTGCAGAAAAAGTTCCCCGGCGGATAAGGTTCCCCCCCCTGTACTGCGCATGCGCGGCACGAACCTCAACGGAGTTTCCGAAAGTAGCCGAACATGTAGAGCTGCGAGTTAGCTCTACACGGCGCCTGCGCAATGACTAGGAGCCATGTAGAGCTGACTGCGCAGGCGCCGTGTAGAGCCGACTCGCAGCTCTACATGTTCGGCTACTTTCGGAAACTCCGCTGAGGTTCGTGCCGCGCATGCGCAGTACAGGGGGGGGGGAACCTTATCCGCCGGGGAACTTTTTCTGCAGGACATGTCACATCTGGGCGAACTCCCAGATTACATTGCGGGAGAACAGAAACGCCTACTCCCGCGGGAGTGAGTACCCGGAAGCCGGAATTTAGATGACAATATTACGGTATGTACAGAAAAAAAAATAATAAGTGGCTACTGTACATGTTTGTAGTGTAAGGAGTGTGGTCATATATGGATGTTATTTTGGGTGGAACTCCGCTTTAAGCACAACAATAAAGAAAATGTAAAAATAAATAAAATGACAATCAAATACAGTGACTATAGCATAATAGTCCTTCCATTATTCAAAATGATAAATATAACTTTTTAAAAGATACTTGTAAAATCCTATGTCAAAACAACCAACTAAATAACTAGTTGGTTGTTTTTAAAGATAATAAATTTGAAAAAATATGTCAAAAGATTTATTTATAATTTTGAAAAATGGAAGGACTATTATGCTAAGGTCATTGTATTTTTATTGAAGTTTTAGGCTCGGTTCACACTTGGACGGCTTTAATGTCGTCCGACTCTGAAGCCGCCCTGTACAGCGCGACTTGCAAACGACTTCTGTAATAGAAGTCAATGCAAGTCACCCCAAAAGGTGCAGGAACCTTTTTTAAGTCGGAGCGACTTGAGTCACTCTGATTAGAATGATTACATTGGGTGGGCGTGGTCTGACTATGGAGGAGTGAGGACATGCTGAGCCTGAGCTCCGTCTGGTCCGCAGCTTGAACAGCAGCTACAGGGGCGATTATCCCCCATTTTTCACCCAGGGTATGTCACAGCGTTGGTGGGCATCCTCGCAGCTTAAAAGATCCTACCAGACCCGCCAGGGATTGTTGGAATCATTCTTTGGATGCTCCTCGCGAGCAGAAGAGGAAATCCAAGATGGCGCCGGAACGAACGGCCCCACAGCAGCACGACAAGGCTCAGCCTGCATTGTCTCCTATCCCCTCTCCTAGGGTGGTAAGCAACTCTATCCCCCCTGCCTCCCTCCGCTCCACCACATCACAAGACCAGGGCTCTGAGATAGCGGACCTGGCAGGGGACAGGGACATTAGACAGCACCTGTGGTCTCTCCCCACAAAAGAGGATTTAGAGCGCTTCATTAGCCGGATAGAACAGGCTTTAAAGCAGGACATTGAGCAACTGAAAACTGACACTACTGGGCTAGGACACAGACTTGAGACTCTGGAGCAGAAATTTGATGATGTGGTGCCTGTTATCTTCATGCTCAGAGACCAGTCCTCTGCTCATGATCAGAAAATAGAGGCCCTTCTTTGCCAAGTAGATGACATGGAAAAATCGCAGCTGGCGAGCGAACATCCGTATTCGCGGCCTACCGGAAGCCGCCGCGCCTAATGACATTATCCCCACGCTGCAGGGGGTGTTTTGTGACATCCTGAATCTCCCAGCCTCAGCCCCTATTAAGATTGACAGGGTCCATAGGGCACTCAGGCCCCCATCAGACGACCCTGAGAGTCCCAGGGATATTATTTGCAAGCTTCACAAGTACACACTCAAAGAGCGCATCATGCAAAAAATGCGCAACAGACAGTCTTTGATGTTGATGGAGCCCACCTGTCTTTCTACCAGGACCTCTTCAGAAGCACCCTTATGCAGTGCAGGGCCCTGCGTCCGCTACTGGATGTGATTCAAGCTGCTGGCCTTACATACCGCTGGGACTTTCCATTCAGCCCGCAGGCGTCCAAAAATGGCCGATGGCCCGTACTACACACTAAGGATGATAACCAAGCTTGCCAAACTTTATTAAATTTTTTCCCACAACCTAGAGAAACATATGTCTCCTTATAAAATGGCATCATAGAATTTACTAGGCCCATCCAAAAGGATAGCGTGGGAGCAACTGCTTTTTTCCAATGTAAAAGAATAGCCTTTCTAACATAGAATAATAAAATGTTGAGTAGCATTCTATGGGCCTTGGAAGGTACCACTTCATCCATCAGACCTAGGAGGCAGACCCTAACTGACATAGGGATGGGGACTGTTAGAAGATCAGTTATGCAAGAAGTAGCTTCAGACCAGAAACCCTGAATCTGTTGACATTTCCAGAAAATGTGTTCAGCATTAGCAGGAGAGTATACACAATCCCGGCACTTAGCAGAGGAGGTGGGGTATATGTTAGTTAATCTAGCAGGTGTATAAGAAAACAAATGAAGAAATTTGAACTGAATCAATTTGTCCCTAGCTGACACGAGATGCTTGAAAGGCTGTTCCTACATGTCATCCCAATCCTCCCCTTGAATTTCAGGTACCTCAGAAACCCATCACTCCCTACATCTTGTCACTGCGAGCGGTGTCTTTTTAAATAACTCCTTGTATGCCACAGACAGAGTTTTGGAAAGTCTCTCATCCGATAATAGATGTTCAAAAGCTGAAGGCAGTCTCTGTCCCCAGATTGCAAAATTGAACCTGAAACACATGGCGTAGTTGGAGGAAGCGAAAGCAATAGGAGTTTGGAAGGTCATGTCTGGCTTTTAATTGGTCAAAGGTTAGAAGTTCCCCCTCTCTAGTGATGTCCCCTACTGTTTTAATACCTTTGATCTCCCATACCATGGGGTCAGGTAGATCATAAAAGTGTGGGAGCCGAGGATTCATCCATAAGGACATGCTAATTTCACCGCTGCATCCCAAGCTTTAATGGTGGTCTTACATAGTTACATAGATAGTCAGGTTGAAAAAAGACACAAGTCCATCTAGTTCAACCATAAAAAATAAATAAATAAAATGAAAAATATCGTACAATCCCATATACCCAATTCTATACCCACAGTTGATCCAGAGGAAGGCAAAAAACCCCAGCAGAGCATGCTCCAATTTGCTAAAGCAGGGGAAAAAAATCCTTCCTGATCCCCCAAGAGGCAATCGGATTTTCCCTGGATCAGCTCTACCTATAAATGTTAGTACCCAGTTATATTATGTACATTTAGGAAAGAATCCAGGCCTTTCTTAAAACAATCTACTGAGCTAGCCAGGACCACCTCTGGAGGGAGTCTATTCCACATTTTCACAGCTCTTACTGTGAAGAAACCTTTCCGTATTTGGAGATGAAATCTCTTTTCCTCTAGACGTAAAGAGTGCCCCCTTGTCCTCTGTGTTGACCCTAAAGTGAATAACTCAACACCAAGTTCACTATATGGACCCCTTATATATTTGAACACGTTGATCATATCCCCCCTTATTCTCCTCTTCTCAAGAGTGAATACATTCAGTTCCTCTAATCTTTCCTCATAGCTGAGTTCCTCCATGCTTCCTATCAGTTTGGTTGCCCTTCTCTGCATTTTCTCCAGTTCCCCAATATCCTTTTTGAGAACTGGTGCCCAAAACTGAACTGCATATTCCAGATGAGGTCTTACTAATGATTTGAACAGAGGCAAAATTATATCTCTCTCTCTGGAGTCCATACCACTCTTAATACAAGAAAGGACTTTGCTCGCTTTGGAAACTGCAGCTTGGCATTGCATGCCATTATTGAGCTTACGATCTACCAAAACCCCCAGATCCCTCTCCACTACGGATCCCCCCAGTTGTACTCCCTCTAGTATGTATGATGCATTCATATTCTTAGCCCCCAAGTGTATAACTTTACATTTATCAACATTTTTAAAAGATTTATTTTTTCATGTACAAAGCAAACAGTCTCACAAATGGTTACATCACATGTATATAACATTGCACATTAATGATAGCACCACAGGGCTATATGGTATTATCAAAAAAATTGTGAACCCCGGTTCCTCAACAGAGCAAAACTAAAACAACAAAATAAGTAGGTCGACCAAAGTGGGCCATGTAGGGCCCCACTATGGGAAATCATAGTATAGTAAGCAGTGGAGATATATCTAAGTACAGTCAACCCCTACATACATACACACGCACGCACGCACGCACGCACACACCCAGCCATACACACCTCACCACCCACCACACCTCCAACCAGAACCCAAGAGCACCAAACCAACAACATTGTCCCCAGCAGACTGCAGCCTTAGCAAGCCAACCCAGGGTAATACCCATTGGGGTTGGGAGAGCGGGGTGTCCTTCCAAAAAGGAATCTGCAATGTCAAGCCAGTGCTGCCAAATCTTGGTAAACTTGGCAGGACAGGCCCTTCCCTGGTAGATGCATTTTAAAATGGGTATAACCTTATTTATCATTCGGTACAACCTTTGAACATCTGGAGCAGAGGCACTCTTCCATTGTAACAGAATTAATTTCCTATCGTAAAAAAGAATAGTGCGCACCAGAATTCGAGCATGGGTCCTGGGTACGAACTCATTGAGAACTCCCAACAGTCCAACCTCCGGTGTACAAGGTAAATGTAAGGTGTCCTTGGAAAAAAAAATAAGTCCTTCCAAAACGTCGACAAAGCAGAACAAGACCAAAACATATGTATGTATCCAGCATCAGTGGAGTCACACCTAGACCAAGAATCAGCAAAGGTAAAACCCATGTGAGCCAGCCTGGTAGGAGTATAATGTAATTGGTGTATAAATTTAAACTGTACGTACAGATCATTAGATCCAATAAGGTCCTGAAAGCAAACCTCTGAGGCCTCCTCCCACCCCTCCTCGGACAGCCCCGGAATGTCCACCTACCATTTCCACTGAGCAATCTGAAAAGAGATTAACCCCAGCAGGCGGGAATAAATAGTCGTAACCAGCTTTTCAATATCCTGGTACGACAGCAGCTTCTCTAAAGGCGATTCAATGAGCTCCTGGGTCAACCCAGTAAATTGTGCCCGAACGGCATGCTGTAGTAACAAATACTTATAGTAGAATTTATCCATCACCCCACACGTACCTTCAAATCCTCAAAGGAGATAAACGTCATTAACAAAAATGTGGGAGACATGCGTGACCCCGAGTCTTGTCCACCACAAGAAGTCCGGGTGACCCAGAAGCTCAGCGAAATTTGGGTTCCGCCACAGGGGGGACCTGGGAGACATCCCATCCGAGTCCGCAAGCACCTTGTTACCTTCATGCCAGGCTAACCAGCTAATTTCTAATGGGGAGCCTTGAGAACAATGCCTGGGTAGAGACCTGTGTAAATCGTCCACAAGTGAGGCCCTAGAACCCACCAGTGCAGTCAATAGAGCAGTGGAACAGGACGAGGAAGCCTCCAGGAACCAGTCATAAACATAAGCTAGCTGTAACGCTATAAAATAGTGTCGCACATTAGGACAGGCCAATCCGCCATCAAGTTTAGCAGCTTGAAGTGAGGCCCTAGCAATTCGCGGGGTCGACCCCTGCCAGAGGAAGGTGGAAAGGAGCGAGTTAATCCTGTTAGAGTTTTTTAAACAAAAAGATTGGGGATGCCCGAAAAACATAGGAATTTAGGTAAATACATCATTTTAAAGATATTCACACAGCCTATCAGATTAAGTGGTAAGGTGGCCCAGGTACGCAGCCTGGTCTCCATGTGTGTTATAATCGGGGTAACATTAAGGTTTTCAAACAAAGATAGGTCAGCATTAATATGTATCCCCAGATACTTAAACGTGTGTTGGACGGTCAATTTGGATGTAGAGAGGTAGGCGTAATCTAGTTCAGGGCTTATAGGGAATGCCACCGATTTATCCCACCCAACTCGTAACCCAGAGACCATCCCAAACTCCTCCACAACACCCAGTAGCGAAACAAATGACTGCTCAGTCCCATCCAGGTAGATTAGGGCATCATCTGCATAGAGGGAAATCTTTTCAGTCAGGTACCCATAGCAAATGCCACCTACCGTCGCCGTCTGCCGCACCGCCAGAGCAAGAGGCTCTATGGCCAGAGCAAACAGAAGCGGCGAGTGCGGGCAGCCCTGCCTGGTTCCCCTCTGCAAAATAAAAACATCAGAGACATCCTTATTAGTACTTATCCTAGCCCTAGGATTGGTATAAAGCAAACGGACCCAATTAATAAATTGGGAGCTGAAGCCCATACAATGCATGGTTTCCCAAAGGAAGGACCAGTTAACTGTATCAAAGGCTTTGAGCACATCCAATGATAACACCAGGCCACTCTTTCGGTCAGTGGCAGCCCTGTGAATGTGCAGATAGAGCCGGCGAATGTTGTCATACGTACTCTTCCCAGGCATGAACTCAGTCTGATCCCTATGAATGAGATGGAGAATGACCTTTTGTAGTCGTAGGGCTAGAATTTTGGCCAACACCTTGACGTCACTATTCAGTAGTGAGATTGGACGGTAAGACCCACACAACAGTTTGTCTTTATCAGGTTTAGGCAGTACAACAATCAGGACTTCACACATGGAGGAGGGGAGCTCACCCTCCTTCAGTGCACGGCCAAACAGTGAGTGTAATTTCTGTGCCAGGTCTTCAGCATAGTTTCTGTACCATTCGGCAGGCAAACCATCCAATCCAGGGGCTTTATTAGGGGGGAGAGAGCATATGGCCTCCGTGACTTCCTCTATCGTCAGGGGTCTGTCTAATATAAGGTTATGAGATCCTTTTTAGTACTGGGAACTGCAGAGATTCCAAAAACCCCAGCGTCTCAAGTTCATCTGGGGGGATGGGGCAGAATAGAGGTTCTCATAAAAGGACTTAAATGTCTGATTAATAAGCAGGGGGTCAGATGTGACTGAGCCATCAGGTAACTGAATGTGTGGTATAGTCCTGTCAATGTAATCCATGCGGGAGAGAAAGGCCAACATCTTACCATTTTTACCACTGTGTTCAAGCAATCTGGCCGACAAGTACCTTTGCTGTTTCCGCATTGCGTCCACCCTATGGAGCCCTATGCGCCCCCACCAGGACCCCATGGGAGTCCGGAGTGGGAAGCGCAGAGTATTCATCCCTGGCTTGCTCCAGGGAGGACTCCAAGGCCAAGAGGGCAGCCCGAGAGGACTTCCGATGCTGGGCAATATTAGAGATATAGGAACCTAGCACCGACGCCTTAAAGGCATCCCACGTGGGGCCAAAGGAAGCGGAACCGGCATTATCCCCCCCCAGTAGTGGGACATGTCCTGCCGGACCGGCTCCTGGAATTCAGAGGTGGAGATCCAGAGGGGACTGAGCTTCCACAACCAAAAAGAGGGTCTATGGCCTAATAGCATTTCCACAGATAGGCCGGAGTGGTCAGAGATGGCCTGAGGTAAGTAAGTGACCGCCTGGATACAGGAGACTAGGTCAGGAGTCCCCAGGGCATAGTCCAGCCTGGAAAGAGTATGGTACGTCCGAGACTGACATGAGTATTCCCTTACCATAGGATGTTTTTGTCGCCAGAGGTCCACATAGCCAAAGGAAGCACACCACTGACCAAACAGCCTAGAGTCATACTGGAGAGGTTTCAGACGGTCCATGCCAGGATCTAGCACTGAATTGAAGCCCCCCACTATAAGGGTAGCCAAAGTTGGAAAGGTGGCAAATTGTACACTTAAATCTGTGAAGATTGCAGCCGTGACAGGGGGGGAGGGGAGCATACACAACCACTAACAGTGGTGTTGCGTGCACCGTGCATTGAAGAAAAACATAACGACCCTTGGGATCAAGCACCACTCGGTCACAGGAACAGGGGAGGCCCTTCCGTATAAGGATGGACACCCCTCTGGCATAATTGGAGTATGGAGTGATATCCATGCAAGACCCAGTGTTTTTTTAAAGCCAGCACTTTTGATCCCAAAGGGTGTGTCTCCTGTAGGCACAATATATGAGGATTATGTGTCTTCAGGAAATCTTAAATTTGGAGTTTAACCCCAGGTGAGACACACCTGACCATAGACATGGTGAGATATAAAAAATTAAGCAAAACATTTGCACGGTATGGATTAGAATTGTCATGAGCAAAGCATAGGTCCCTACACGGCTGCAAACCCAGAGGGAGGAGGAGGCAAGGTGGAGAGCATGCACACACAGACACACTTCATTCATCCCTTTACGCAGCTGACTGACACACATTCAGAATAGGCAGTAGCCCAAATTTAACCCCTGCCAGGCCCCAAAAACGAGGGACTGGCATAAACCCCGAACTGCATGTACACACTAGGAACATGGCCAACACAGACAACTCAGCGATCAAAAAAAGGGACAAAAAAAAAACAAAGAAGAGAAAAATTCAATGAACGGTAGCAGCATAATCACCTAGTGGAGATCAGCATCCTCCTGTCAAGGTGGTTAACGAAAGATACCTGCCACAGGTATAGTCCCAGTGAGTGGGGTAGAGAAAAAAAATGTAGAACAATTTATCAGGGGAAAAAGGCAAATCAAGTGTCATGCGCCCGGTCAGACAAACGACCAGGCTGGTGCAGGGACTCAAACCAGGATAAAGCATTTGCAGGGGTTTGGAAAAAGTGCACCTGGCCTTGGTGCACAACTCTCAGCATCGCAGGAAACAACATGGAGTACTGGATGGTCTTCTCCCTCAACTTTTGCTTAACATGTTGGTACTTGGCCCGGACAGCAGGAGAGTAATCAGGAAAAAGGGACACTGATGCATTATTGATTTTCAGGCTCCCTTTCATGCGGGCAGCACGCAGGATAGCGTCCCGGTCCCTGTAGTTAAGAAGGCGAATCACCATAGTGCGAGGGGGGTTGCCAGCGGGAAGCGGTCGGCCGGGTACTCTGTGGGCGCGCTCCAGCACAAAACAGGGGGATAAACAGTCCTTCCCAAATTCCTGGACAAATCAACTCTCCAGAAAAGATACCGGGTCAGCACCCTCAACCCGCTCAGGCAGGCCTACCAGGTGCAGGTTTTTTCTTCTCAGCCGATTCTCCAAATCGTCAACCTTATCCTCCAGGGAGTGAATTTTAGTGCTGTGGGTTTTAATGGTAGGTAGGACCGGGCCGACAGTGTCCTTTAGATCACTGATGCGGCTTTCCGTGTCCAAGACCCGGTCCCTTACTTTATGCATGTCCTGGCGCATAATGGTAATGTCCCGCTTGAGCTCCTCCACCTTCCCCATAATATCAGAATGGTTTACCTTTATAATCTTGAGGACATCCAGCAGCGTGGGCTCTGGTTCCGGGCCATCCTCCAGGCCATCCTCACTAGGGGACACAAGGGCCGGTGGCGCTGGTGTAGCGGAGGTCCCGGGAGAAGGAGGCAGTGATGGAACAGGGTCCTCTGTGAATAGATCCGGCGCGGAAGCCAGGGACGAGTGAGGCGTGGTGGATCGGCGGCCATCTTGGCAGGAGCGCGTGGTAACACTCATCCTGGCCAGGGACTGTTTTTTCCCCTTACGCTTTCCCATCCACCAGATTCAGCAATATAGCAGCACGGGGTCTTCCCCAAGAAATCCAGATAGTTTTCATTCGTTTTTAAGAGGCAGGTGAGGAGGATTGCAAAGGATTGTACAGAGGGATCTCAGAGCTGCTAGAGAAGATGTCCACTCACATGCTGCGTCAGGCCACGCCCCCCACATTTATCAACATTAACCACTTGCTGACTGTTGTGTTACACTATGTGATTATTCTTGCTCTGTGTCTTTAAGATCTGTCCCCTTCTTTCTAGCTGAACTCTCTCTCTCACCGTAGTTCTTTATATATCTCCTCCACTTCCTGATTCTGGTCATTACTCCTGTATTTCTTCCATGCTAAACATCTTACATGTGGCTTACAACTGCAACGTTTTTCTACCTATGAATATCCATCATTAAACGGAACATTCGAAAGGATTCATCGACTGTCGTCCTAACTGTGAGTTTATTCATTGAGTTAAGCTGCCTGTATCGATGCAAGGGATAATAGCAAACCAGCTTGAGTAAGGCCTACTTAAACCTGGAGATGAACTTTATCGCTTTGTAGTTGAGACAGAACAGTAGAAAAACTGAGTTTCACAGCCTAATTACAAGATTTCTGCATGTCAGTACTGAAACAGACAAGATTTACTGCCCTCATAGCAAGACAGAAGGGACAGAGCAGCACATGGCAGCCTTATAGCCTGAGACAATCTGCACAGTGTCATATTTCAGCACACAGATCCTGCCTGCTTTCACAGTCAGTCTGCTATCATGAGTGACCAAGCTTCTGCATGTGAACTCACATCTACCTCCCCACAAGTTCCTGAAGAAACTGAGTTACCCAAACGCTCAGTTAAACCCACTTGGAAATTAATGGAGAATTATGAAGCTTCAAGGACTGAATTGTCAAATAGCTTGGAATTAGTCTGGGAGAAAATCCTTGCTGAAGCCAATACAGTGTCTGTTGAACGTGAACTACTGACACTAGAGGGCGCCATTAAACAACTTTCTGCCTCATATGAGCTTTATCAGCTTACCAGCATCAAATTCACTAATGTCTTACAAAACATGAAGTCAGAAAGTGCGATGATGCAATTAAAGCGCGTCAATGCTCTCAATATTGAAAGACAGTTTTATCCAGCAAACCAGATTAAAGGCAGAAGCAAAAATAAAGCTGTTACAGGACACTGCATCTCACAGATCTGTTTCCACCAGACGTTCTAAAAACTCGTCAAGATCCCATAGTTCAAGATACTCAACACTCAGTGAGCGACTTATTAATGCCCGCGCTGAAGTGGAAGCCAGCAAAGTGCAGGTGGCATATGCAGAAAAAAGAGCAGAGTTGGAAGCTCAGAGAGCAGAGTTGGAAGCGCAGTCAGCACGTCAAAGAGCAGAGTTGGGAGCGCAGTCAGCACGTCAAAGAGCAGAGTTGGAAGCTCAAAGGGCAGAGTTGGAAGCGCAGTCAGCACGACAAAGAGCAACAATGGAAACCTTAAATGAACAGTGTAAACATGACGCAGCTATGGCAAAGCTAAGTGTCCTACAGCAAGCTATCAGTGCAGATGAAGGTGCAAGTGAGAAAGACAGCATTAACCTAAACATAGCAGATATGGAAGACCCCCCCAAACGCACTAAAGACTATGTCCTAAGCCACTGCAGTGCACACTCCATTGTCTCCAATGCTCCCGACTACATAGAGACTCCTTCACAGCTTCAAGTTAAAGAGGTTCCAGCAACTTCCTGCACTCAAAATTACTCCACTGCATTTCCTACCTGCCTACCTTGCCTGCCTTCATACGTCACAGAGCATCAGCGCAAGCTTCAGGCAAGTCATCAATCTCCAGTCATCGGTACAGCCTTGAATCAACGTACCATTGGAACAACTGACTTCAAGCAAGCAACTCACCTGGATGCATCTGCTGCACCATATTTCCCTGTGTCCTTTAACAACAATGTCAAAGATAACGCAATCAGCACCATACAGCCAACAGCATCTCACATAAAGGCAGAGACAACTGAGACAGAAGAGTTTGTGAGGTACATGCTTCGCAGAGAGCTCACAAAGACTGGTCTTACAAGTTTTGATGACCAACCTGAGAACTACAGAAGTTGGAAATGTGCCTTCAGAACTACAATCAGCAATATTGGCATTACAGCTGATCAAGAATTGAATCTGCTGATCAAATGGCTTGGTCCTCTATCTGCTGCACGTGTTAAGCCATTAAGATCGGTTTTCATGGACAATCCTACTGCAGGCCTCACAGCTGCATGGGAGCGACTAGAGCAAAGTTATGGCAGTCCAGAAGCTATAGAAAATGCTTTGTTCATGCGTCTGGAAACTTTCCCAAAGATATCCGGTAAGGACAACAAGGAGTTCCAGAGACTGAGTGACCTTCTCCTTGAGCTTCAGCTAGCCAAGACAGACCCAAAACTACCTGGACTCAGTTACCTTGACACTCCAAGAGGGGTAAACCCAATTGTCTCCAAGCTCCCGTATGGTTTGCAAGAGAAATGGACTGCACTAGGGTCATCATACAAAAGAGAGAACAAGGTTTCCTTCCCTCCATTCTCTTTCTTCTGTGAATTCATTAGGGAAATTGCAGAGACCAAGAACGATCCAAGTTTTTCCTACGGTGAGTACAGCCTCTTCTCACCCTTTCCTAAGAGTACCAGTCTTCAGGGCAACTATAGAAACCATAGAGGCCCAGTGTCCGTGAAAAAGACTGACATCCTTCCCACTCCTACCACAGTTCTGGCCACGAACAAACAGAGTAGGAAGATTGAAAACCCTAACAGAGAGTGTCCCATACACAAGCAGCCACACCCCCTCAATAAATGTATCGGCTTTAGGAAAAAGCCTCTGGAAGAGCGCAAGGAGCTTTTAAAGACATTTAGGGTATGTTTCAGGTGCTGTGCTTCTACAGAACATTTTGCAAGGGACTGTAATGTGTCCATCAAGTGCATAGAGTGTGGCTCTGAAGAACATGTGCAAGCCCTCCATCCTCTTGAGCCCAGCTCTGCACAACCTGCCAACACTCCTCCCAGGTTAACGCATGGCGGGGAGAATACAGACCAAGTGCCTAATTCTACCATCATTTCTTCATCCTGCACTGAAGTTTGTGGAGAAGACCGCTGTGGTAAGTCCTGTGCTAAGATATGCTTGGTGAACATATACCACAAGGATCAACCAGAAAAGTCTCTAAAGGCATATGCTATCTTAGACGATCAGAGCAATCGATCACTTGCAAAATCGGAATTGTTCAATCTATTTGAAATAAAAGGCGAAGCTCATCCTTACACCTTGGGTACCTGTAGTGGAACTATAGAGGTTTCTGGAAGAAGGGCTCATGGACTCATGGTATCTTCTCTCAAAGGTAACTTGCAATTACCCTTACCTACACTTGTTGAGTGCAATCAGATACCTGCTAACAGGGAAGAAATCCCTACTCCAGCTGCTATTTTCCATCACCCTCACCTCAAGGTAATAGCAAATGAGATACCACCGCTTGACAAAGATGCTCAGATCCTTCTTCTGTTCGGAAGAGACATTCTAAGAGTTCACAAGGTACACAGACAAGTCAGTGGACCCCCAGATACCCCATTTGCCCAGCGCACGGATCTAGGGTGGGTCATCATAGGCAATGTCTGCATAGGCAAAATGAAAAGACCTACCAACATTTCGTCATTCAAGACAAATGTTCTGCCAAATGGCCGAAACACTTACTTTGAGCCATGCCCACATCACTACTGGGTGAAAGAGAAGATAGCCAGCCACGAATGGCAACATGGTATCTCAGGTGACACAAGCCCTTTCTCCTGCCATGATGGCGACTTCGGCTCTACAGTGTTTAAAGCAACCAGTGAAGATGACATACTGGCTCCTTCAATGAAAGACAAAGAATTCATCAAGGTAATGGACAATGAGTTCTTTCAAGATGACTTCAACTGGGTAGCACCCCTACCCTTTCGTCTCCCAAGAGAGAGATTGCCCAACAACTTACAGCAGGCCATCAGTAGATTCTCCTCCTTAAAACGAAACTTAAGCAGGAAACCAGAGATGCAAAAGCACTTTGTGGACTTTATGCAAAATGTATTTGACAGAGATCATGCAGAGCCTGCTCCCCCACTAAAGGAGGGAGAAGAATGCTGGTACCTTCCATCCTTTGGCGTGTATCACCCACGCAAACCAGACCAAATCAGAGTTGTCTTTGATTCCAGTGCTCAGCACGAAGGTGTTTCTCTTAACAACATGCTCCTTACTGGACCCAACTTGAACAACAGTCTAATAGGAGTCTTGATTCGTTTCAGACAAGAGCCTGTAGCAGTAATGGCCGACATTCAACAGATGTTTCACTGCTTCATCGTCAGAGAAGACAACAGAAACTACCTCAGGTTTCTATGGCACAAGGACAATGACCTCAACAAGGAAGTTATAGATTATCGCATGAAGGTACATGTCTTCGGTAACAGTCCTTCCCCAGCAGTGGCAACTTATGGGCTAAGGAGAACAGCTCAGACTGGAGAAGTTGAATATGGATCTGATGCCTGTCAATTTGTTGAAAGAAACTTCTACATTGACGACGCACTTAAGTCCTTTCCAACTGCTAAAGAAGCAATTGATCTTCTCACCAGAACAAAGGAGATGCTGTCTGTAGCAAACCTTAGACTGCACAAGATTATATCCAACAGCCAGGAACTTATGAATGCCTTTCACTCTGAGGACAATGCCACTAGTCTAAAAAACCTTGACTTAGGTACAGATGTGCCTCCTGTACAGCGAAGTCTGGGTTTGTTGTGGAACATCAAGCAAGACAAATTCACCTTCCAAGTGTCAACTTGTGACAAACCCTTCACTAAGAGAGGAGTCCTGTCCGTGGTGAATAGCATCTATGACCCACTGGGTTTCCTTGCTCCAGTTACCATTCAAGGTAAGATTTTACTAAGACAGTTGTCTACTGAGAACATAGACTGGGATACTCCCTTGCCTAGTGAGAATCAACACAAGTGGGAAAGGTGGAGATCTTCTTTGAAGTCACTAGAAAAACTTCAGATTCCCCGTTGCTATGTTCCGGGTTCCATTTCAACTGCTAACCGGAGAGAGATTCATATTTTCTCTGATGCATCAGTTGAAGCTATTGCTGCAGTAGCCTATTTGAAGACCTCTGAACTGAATGGAGAATCACACTGTAGTTTTGTCCTAGGCAAGGCAAAACTCACTCCCAAGCCTGCACATACCATACCAAGACTTGAACTTTGTGCAGCCGTGCTAGCAGTAGAAATTGCAGAGGTCATACGAAGTGAAATGGACACTACAATTGATTCTTTCACCTTCTATACAGACAGTAAGGTAGTACTTGGTTACATAAACAACCAAACAAAACAATTTTATGTGTACCTCAGCAACAGGGTTGAACGTATCAAGAGATTCTCTCTACCAAGTCAATGGCATCACGTTCCCACTGAACTCAACCCAGCCGACTGTGGGACCAGAGCTGTGTCACCTGCCACTCTTCAGGACAGCTTATGGCTGTCACCTCCAAGGTTTCTGTGTGAGGACTCTTACTTACTCCCTATTGACACCACCTATGGGCTAGTAAACCCTGAAGATAAGAAAATAAGAACTGTGAACACCTCACTCCACACTTCTGTAAGTACAAAACCGAAGCTGCGGTTACACCATTACGAGCATCAATGGAAGCAGGTGCAGCATCTAGCCAATGTGTTCTGGCATCGCTGGAAGAAAAAGTATCTTCACCACCTTCAAGGTCGTAACAAATGGCAAGCATCTAAGCCGAATCTTAAGGTTGAAGACCTCATCCTTCTAAAAGACAAGAAAGTTTGTCGGAATGAGTGGCCTATGGGTCTTATTACTGAAGTTATGCCCAGCGACGATAACAAAGTCCGGAAGGTAGAAGTCAAGGTAACCAAGGGAGGATCGACACGAACCTTTGGTCGACCAATTACAGAGTTAGTACTCCTTTTGCCAGGTGAGTGACTTGAGCAAGGACTAGCCATGCTATTGGCACGGCGGGGAGTACATTGCTGCCATCTACAGGTTCTACTCAGAACTTTGGAATAATTTGAAGACATCATACTGTGACTTTATGTTCTTCATCCTGTTGAACTTACGTTTATTATTTGCTTGTTGCATGTTTTTCATTACAGGTTCCAGGACATTCGTCAGTATTGGACTTATTGAAAATATATATATTAGTTTAAGGTTATGAAATCTAAAGATTTCAGACGGGGAGTGTTGTGTTACACTATGTGATTATTCTTGCTCTGTGTCTTTAAGATCTGTCCCCTTCTTTCTAGCTGAACGCTCTCTCTCACCGTAGTTCTTTATATATCTCCTCCACTTCCTGATTCTGGTCATTACTCCTGTATTTCTTCCATGCTAAACATCTTACATGTGGCTTACAACTGCAACGTTTTTCTACCTATGAATATCCATCATTAAACGGAACATTCGAAAGGATTCATCGTCTGTCGTCCTAACTGTGAGTTTATTCATTGAGTTAAGCTGCCTGTATCGATGCAAGGGATAATAGCAAACCAGCTTGAGTAAGGCCTACTTAAACCTGGAGATGAACTTTATCGCTTTGTAGTTGAGACAGAACACTGACCGCTGCACGACTATGTACATCGACAGAATGGCAGGGGCAGGCAGATTGGCGTACAGGTACGTCCCTTTAAATCTGCCGCCCAGCGGGCGCACGTGTCCGCCGCATGCCTCGCGAGTGCGGCCGCGGGTCCCCGGAACTCGATGTTTCCCGGAGTCCCTTTGATTGCGGTCGGCAAGGGCAGAACAGAGGGGAATGCCTTTGTAAACAAGGCATTCCCCTATTCTGCCTAATGACACTGTCACTGATGACCGTTCCCCGTGGTCGGGAACGGTCATCAGTGACGTGTCACGTGTAGCCACGCCCCCTAACAGTAAGAATGACTCACTAGGTCACACTTAACCCCTGCAGCGCCACCTAGTGGTTAACCCCTTCACTGCCAGTGTCATTTTTACAGTAATCAGTGCATTTTTATAGCACTGATCGCTGTAAAAATGACAATTGTCCCAAAATGGTGTCAAAAATGTCTGATGTGTCCGCCATAATGTCACAGTCACAATAAAAATCGCTGATTGCCGCCATAACTACAAAAAAAAAAAATATTAATAAAAATGCCAGAAAACAGTTCCCTATTTTGTAGAAGCTATAACTTTTGCGCAAACCAATCAATAAACGCTTAGAAGAAGAAGAATACGTATCGGCCTAAACTGAGGATTTTTTTTTTTTTTTATATATATTGTAATGTTCGGGGAACCAGCTAGATCGCAGGACACAGGCTTTTCAAACAAAAGGACGTTTATTTAAACTTAAATGGCTTCACAGCAGCAAAACAAAAGAAATGACAGTCTCACGACTTGTAGAGTTTATAACTGCTGTCGCAGTTAAACAGTCCTTACTTGGTGTTGCAGGTAAGTTTCCCAGCTAGCAGGCTTCCATGCAGGCCACTGCCATGTACATTCACAGCTTCCCAGAGCTTTTCCCAGCCTCCACAGCTTTTGCAGTGTCCACCATTCACCATGCAGACTTCACTACACTCCTTCACTCTCTCACCTACAACTTCCTGTCTCTCTTAAACCACTTCCTTGGACAGGTGTGTTAACCATTGCTGTTCCCTTAAAGGAACCACAGCCCAAACAGAGGGGAAATATAGCGTCCTTCCAGGACCCAGCCACGGCGTCCTGTACAATTTTATATATATATATATATATATATATATATATATATATATATATATATATATTTTGGGTATATTTATTATAGCAAAAAATTAAAAATATTTAATTTTTTTTTTTTTTTTAAATTGTCGCTCTATTTTTGTTTATAATGCAAAAAATAAAAACCGCAGAGGTGATCTAATACCACCAAAAGAAAGCTCTATTTGTGGGAAAAAAAGGACGTCAACTTTGTTTGGGAGCCACTTCGCACGACCGTGCAATTGCGACGCAGTGCCGAAACGCAAAACGTGGCCTGGTCTTTGACCACCAAAATGGTCCGGGGCTGAAGTGATTAAACCTCATCTGCCACATAGTTGCTTAATTAGACAGTGCATTGAGGTTGGCTTGTAAATTGGAGACATCCTGTAAGGACATTATTCCACTGCATAGCTTGGTGTCATCTGCAAATACAGAAATGTTACTTTTGATCCCAGACCCAATATCATTTATAAAGATATTAAAAAGTAAGGGTCCACCATTGATAACCTTAGACCATTCAGAGTAAAGCCTCGTACACAGGGTCGGACTTCCATCTGACTTTTCCGTGTTTTTTTGTCCGAACGGAGTTGGTCGGGAACACCCATAGCATACACACGCTCGGACTTTTCTGCAAACTTTCCCAAAACTTTTTGCAACATCACGTGGTTTTTCTGCTCTTTACCGCCACCCTTTGGTCAACCTCTGCTATTGTTGGTTGATTTTAACATTAGTAGTTTAGTCCATCGGACAAAAGTCCGATGGTTTCCTGTACACACGGTATTTCCAAGCCTGTAGACTTTACCTTACACATGAGCCGTGTGTGTGGAACTGTTTCGAACGCTTTTGCAAAATCCAAGTATACCACATCCACCGCCACCTCTGTCCAAGGTTTTTAAAAAGAAATCAGGTTTGTCTGACAACTTCTGTCTTTCATGAATCCATGTTGTCTGTTGCATAAAATGTTTTTTTCCAGCAAGAACACATCTATTAGGTCTTTTATTAAACGCTCCAGTATCTTCCCAACTATAGAAGTTAAACTAACAAGTCTATAGTTACTTGGTAAAGACTTTGTTCCCTTTTTAAATATAGGCACCACGTTCGCCCTCCGCCAATCCAGTGGTACTATTCCCGTCATTAATGAGTCCCTAAAAATGAGATACAATGGCTTTGAAATTCTTTTAGGATCCGTGGGTGGATGCCATCAGGTCCAGGTGCTTTATCCACCTTTATTCTGTCTAAATATTTCTGGACCATATCACTTTTGAGCCATTTTGGATCATTTGGGGCTGTGTCAATACCACCCCCATTATGGACATGAACTCCCCCATGCTCCTTTGTATACACAGATCTGAAGAAAGTATTTAATAAATTAGTCTTCTCTTTATCCCCAGTCACCCACTCTAGATTATTTTTTAAAGGACCTACATGCTCAGACCTGACCTTTTTACTATTAATATATTTGAAGATTTTTTGGGGGTTTGTCCTACTATCTTTTGCAATCTGTCGTTCGTTTTGAATTTTTGCATCCTTGATTTCCTTTTTACATTTTCTGTTAAATTCTTTTTAACATTTAAACGACACTAGTGTTCCTTCATTTTTATATTTTTTAAAAGCTCTTTTATTATTGTTTATAGCTTTTTTAACTTTGACCGTGAGCCAAATAGGTTTTATTTTTAGCCTTTTAAACTTATTGCCCATGGGAATATACTTTGCAGTGAGGTCCCAAACAGTCTTTTTGAAGAAGAATTCCCATTTCTGTTCTGTGTTTATCGATGCCAATATTCCCTCCCAGTCTAAGTCCTGGAGAGCAGCCCTCATCCTTGGAAAATTTGCTCACTTGAAGTTAAGTGTTTTTATCTTTCCCGTATGTATTTCTTGCTTACAGCTAACATCAAATGAAATCATGTTGTGATCACTGCTACCCAGGTGTTCCTTTATCTGAACATTAGTAATAAACTCTGCATGGTTTGAGATTACCAGGTTCAACAGAGCATCATTCCTAGCTAGGGCCTCAATAAACTGGACCATAAAATTGTCCTGTAATAGGTTTATACATTTTTGCCCTTTAACTGTCCCAGCAGTGCCATTACTCCAGTCAGTTTCTGGGTAGTTAAAATCCCCCATTATTATTACTGTCCCAGCCCTTGCAGCCCTTTCCATCTGTGCAAGGAGCTGAGTCTCCACCTCCTCGTTAACATTGGGTGGTCTATAACAGGGGTCTCCAAACTTTTCAACATGAGGGCCACATTGTAGATTTTACAAGTATTCGGGAGCCAAAAAAAATCAGTTATGTACAAATGAATGAATCATCATTCCCAGCAGAGTTTTCCCCATTATCAGTGTCCCCAGCAGAGTTTTCCCCATTATCAGTGTCCCCAGCAGAGTTTTCCCCATCATCAGTGTCCCCAGCAGAGTTTTCCCCCCATCATCAGTGTCCCCAGCAGAGTTTTCCCCCCCATCATCAGTGTCCCCAGCAGAATTTTTTCCCCATCAGTGTCCCCAGCAGAATTTTTTTCCCCATTGGTGTCCCCAGCAAATTTTTTCCCCATTGGTGTCCCCGGCAGAGTTTTTGCCCATCCGTGTCCCCAGCAGTTTCCCCATCATCAGTGTCCCCAGCACAGTTTTCTCCCATCATCAGTGTCCCCAGCAGAGTTTTCCCCATCATCAGTGTCCCCAGCAGAGTTTTCCCCCCATCATCAGTGTCCCCAGCAGAGTTTTCCCCCCATCATCAGTGTCCCCAGCAGAATTTTTTCCCCATCAGTGTCCCCAGCAGAATTTTTTCCCCATTGGTGTCCCCAGGGTTCAGGGGTGAGCTATGTACAGAGTGCAGGGGGTAAGGTGGGTGCAGGGGGTAAGGTGGGTGCAGAGGTTGAGGTGGGTACAGGGTGCAGAGGGTAAGGTGGGTGCAGAGGGAGGGTGCAACAGCAGAGGGTGGGTGCAGAGGGTGAGGTGGGTGCAAGGTGCAGAGGGTGGGTACAGGGTGCAGAGGGTGAGGTGGGCGCAGGGTGCAGAGGGAGGGTGCAGAGGGTGAGGTGGGTAGAGGGTGAGGTGGGTGCAGAGGGAGGGTGCAGAGGGTGAGGTGGGTACAGGGTACAGAGGGTGAGGTGGGCACAGGGTGCAGATGGTGGGTGCAGAGTGCAGAGGGTGGGGTGGGCGCAGAGGGAGGGTGCAGCAGCAGAGGGTGGGTACAGGGTGCAGAGGGTGAGGTGGGCTCAGGGTGCAGAGGGAGGGTGCAGAGGGTGAGGTAGGTACAGGGTGCAGAGGGTGAGGTGGGCGCAGCGTGCAGAGGGTGAGGTGGGCTCAGGGTGCAGAGGGAGGGTGCAGAGGGTGAGGTAGGTACAGGGTGCAGAGGGTGAGGTGAGCGCTGGGTGCAGAGGGTGAGGTGGGCTCAGGGTGCAGAGGGTGAGGTAGGTACAGGGTGCAGAGGGTGAGGTGGGCGCAGGTTGCAGAGGGAGGGTGGGCACAGGGTGTAGAGGGTGAGGTGGGCTCAGGGTGCAGAGGGAGGGTGCAGAGGGTAAGGTGGGTGCAGAGGGTAAGGTGGGTGCAGAGGGAGGGTGCAGCAGCAGAGGGTGGGTGCAGAGGGTGAGGTGGGCGCAGGGTGCAGCGGGTGGGTCTAGAGGGTGAGGTGGGTAGAGGGTGAGGTGGGCGCAGGGTGCGGTGGGTACAGGGTGCAGAGGTTGAGGTGGGCGCAGGGTGCAGAGGGTGGGTGCAGGGTGCAGAGGGTGAGGTGGACGCAGAGGGAGGGTGCAGCAGCAGAGGGTGGGTGCAGAGAGTGAGGTGGGCGCAGGGTGCAGAGGGTGGGTACAGGGTGCAGAGGGAGAGGTGGGCGCAGGGTGCAGAGGGAGAGATGGGCGCAGGGTGCAGAGGGTGAGGTGGGCTCAGGGTGCAGAGGGTGAGGTGGGTGCAGAGTGCAGCGGGAGGGTGCGTACAGGGTGCAGAGGGTGAGGTGGGCACAGGGTGCAGAGGGAGGGTGCAGACAAGACTCTCCTCCCACAAAGCTTCCCCCCCTTCCAGTGCAAAGTTTTCCTCATTCTACTCACAGCATTTTGTTCTCCGATCTCCGTGCAGCAGTTCCATAGGCAGCTTCCTGTTTGCAGATTCCCCGCCCCCTTCCTCCTCTGCTCTGACTCCGAGTGCTCTCATAGAGCGTGTGTACAGAATAATGATCAGTGCGGCTGCGGGGAGAGGAGCGTGCTGTACCTTGGAAATACACAAGCTGAGCTTGTGTATTTCCAAGTGACAGTAGCGTGCAGCCAGCATGCGACCAGCACCGGAGATGGCCGAACTCCGGCGGTCAGCACGGGGCAGGCAACGCAGGGCCAAAGACGGCCCTGTGGCAGAGCCTGGGTAAGCTGCGGGACAAATCACACCTGTGGGCCGCATGTGGCCCGCGGGGTTTGGAGACCCCTGGTCTAAAACAAACTCCAATGATTAACTTTGAACTACGCTCATCTATATGCAGTTCCACCCATAATGCTTCAGACTCATCACACTCTCCATTAACCAGGTCCTCTTTCACACTTGTTTTGAGATCACTTCTCACATAGAGACAGACCCCACCTTTCCTTTTTACCGTCTCTCCGAAAGAGTGCATAGCCAGGAATATTAATAGCCCAGTCATGTGAGGATTGAAGCCAAGTTTCTGCAATACCGATTACATCATAGCTCTCCTCATGCACCAGAGCTTCCAACTCACCTATTTTGCTTGGCAGACTTCTCGCATTGGTGAACAAACACTTTAATGCATTATTACATTTTGCTCTGGTGTTTTTCATATCATTTTTAGTAGTACAAATGGCACTATAGTTTCCAATGGCTGTTTGCAACATGGGAAATTTATTTTCACCTGCCATAACCCTCCCCCATCTATCCCCATTCCATCCTCCATTAATGTCTGACCCCTAACTGACCTGTCTGCCCGATGTAATTCTAGTTCACCCTCCCCCTCAATCCTAGTTTAAATACTTCTCCAGCCTTCCCATAAACCTCTCCCCCAGCACAGCAGACCCCCTTCCATTCAAGTGCAAACCATCTTTAGCATATAGGTTGCACCCCAATGAAAAGTCAGCCCAGTGCTCTAGAAACCCAAATCCCTCCTCCCTACACCAGGTCTCATTCAGCTCTCTAATCACCCCCTGCCTTTCCTGTGTTGCGCATGGCACAGGCAATATTTCAGGAAATATCACCTTGGAGGTCCTTCCCTTCAACTTACAGCCTAGTTCTTTAAATTTATTCTTAAGGAGCCTCCACCTTCCATGTATACTGTCATTGTGTCACGTACCTGATGGCTGTGAGCCCGAATTGCAGGGGATGGCCTCCCTTACGGCTCCCACTCCCGGCCCCCTGGTAAGGTGACAGTTGGCACAGGAGTAAGGAGTGGCACGGGTGCCTGGCAGGATCAACAGAGGTGATGGTAGTCCAACGCCCAAGGTGTCTCTGCAGGAACTGGGAGACAGGAGCTGGAGCAACTAGGAAACTGGACTGGAACCAGGAACAACAGGAAGCTCAGCAGACTGGAATGGTTCAGCAACTGGACTGGAACTAGGAACCACAGGAAGCTTCAGCAGACTGGAATGGTTCAGCAAACTGGGCTGGAACTAGGAACCTCAGGGAAAACCAGACAGGCCAGATCGGTTAACAGGCTGGCAGCAAGGTACAGTGGGGACAGGCAAAGGAATCGTCACAACAGGCCAGAGGTCAGGTACAGGCAGAAGGATGGAGTGGTCACAGGCAAGCCGGAATGTCTGTGAGTGGCAGGCTTAAATAGCCCGCCTTGCGGCAACCGGGGGGCGCGCGCGCATGCGCGGTCGCGCCCGCGATCGGGAACCAGGGAGTCTGAGGCGCCTGTTTCTGGCAGGATCTTCATGACACATTGGTTCCAACGTGGACCAAGACAGCTGGGTCAGCCCCTCCCAGTAATTTATCCACCCGGTCCAGTATTTGGGCACCCAGGTCGGGGCTTGTCGTAGGAAATATAAAATAACTGGAAGGACTTTCATTTTGTGGAGGTTAGTTCTGCCTATTAAAGACAATGGTAACTTCTTCCATGCCTGGACTCTGAGTTGTGACACTAGTGGGCCTAAATTAGATGACAACCATATTCGAAGAATACTGCACGAAGGAGGGGACTCGGACACAAACACTCTCAAAAATGTATACTTTACTGATTTCCCCCCCAGAACAACTAAATCTATCTTGGATAGAGAAATGGGAGAGAGAGATGAACTGTAAGTTTACAACCAGCCAAAGACAATATATGACTGAACTCTCGCTGAAATCATCTATTTGCACCAAGATCCAGGAGATGAATTATACAATACTAACAAGATGGTATTATACCCCACAGAGGCTACATAAATTTTACCCTGAAACACCAGACCGTTGCTGGAGATGTATGGAGGAGGGAGGTACGATGCTACATATTTATTGGTCGTGTCCAAAAATAACATCTTACTGGAAGGAGGTACGGAACATTAGTCAAAAATGTACGGACTACAGGGTACCGGAGGACCCAGCCTTTTTTTTACTACATGTTATGAATATCCCTGTTAACAAATATAAGAAATCTATCCTACGACACTTAGTAAACGCGGCCAAAGCATGTATTCGACTTTGGTGGAAAAATACGCTACTTCCTACGGTTGGATGTTGGCTCCATAAAGTGGAAGAGATAAATAAGATGGAAGATCTTGCACTTACAGCACAAAACCAACAAGAAAAGTATTCCGAGGTATGGAGACAGTGGAATATGTTTATTGCTTCTGAAGAAGGTCTGATTCTGCTTAACTCATGATGGTCAGATATAGGTATTACAATTAAAATGGCTAATAACTAGTTATCCAATGTCTATCCAGGGTATTCCCTCCCCTTTTTTTTCGCCTATGCTTTTTTTTTTTTTTTCCCCCCCCCTTTTAAAAATTGTTCTTTTTTCTTTTTTTTTCCGTTGGTTTTTGTTTTTTTGTTTATACTGAGAAAACGGAAAATGGATAGGGCGATCCCAGATACAGCGAGCAAGGTTGGTCCCCCTGCTCGCGGCAATACCAGCAGGGTATCCTCCATAGGGGTGCAGGGAGGGTGCTATGAAGGATATGATTCAGTATTTTGACATATTTGCTATGTAGCTGTTTATATATGATTGTTATGAGAATCTGAACTTGCCCTTGGTGGAAGAAATAAAATATTTGAAAAAAATAAATAACTGGAAGGACTTTCATTTTGTGGAGGTTAGTTCTGCCTATAAAAAAAGACAATGGTAACTTCTTCCATGCCTGGACTCTCTGAGTTGTGACACTAGTGGGCCTAAATTTAAGGGCATGTAGTCTTAAAACGTTAGCAGTAATCTTGACTCTTAGAACTAGGATCCGCCACTCACTTGGCTCTTTCGCCCAGTGGCAAGATTGACAGTTTGCCCCAATTAACCTTAAGGCCTGAAAAGGAGGCAAAGTCATTTAGGATAGTCAATGCCGCTCGGAGGGATGGCCCCGGGTCCCTTAGAAACAAAATTAAATCATACGCATATAATGTGACACATTTGTGGATAGTGCATACTTGAATGGCTCCTGAGGGCCATCGCCAAGAGCTCCATTGTTAGGGCAAAAAGGAAGGGAGGAAAGGGGGCACAAATGCCTAGTGCTTTTATCTATACCAAAAAAGGCGGAAACAGAGAGTCCAAGCCGAATCGCCACTCTGGGGGTTACTATAGAGCATTGTGATCCATTTTATAAAAAGAGGCGCAAATCCCATAAACTCCAAGACCTTATGTAAATATTGCCAATCGACAGAGTCGAAGGCTTTCTCTATATGAATAGATACTAAGACTATGGTTGGTGGTCCTGCACTGGGGAGTTGTAGATGGGTGAATACTCTTCTCAATTTAGTGTTTGTGGATTTTCCGGGCATGAAACCGGTCTGGTCAATATTAACTAAAGAGGGAATAATCTTTGCCAGTTGGGTCACTAAAACTTTGGTAAGAACTTCATATTCAATAAGGCGATTGGGCGGTAGGAGGAACATTCCGTGGGGTCTTTACCTGGCTTTAGAAGGGAGGATCGTATATGCGTCAAGCATTGATGTCGAGAGAGTCTGTTGGTCTAGACCAGTGATGGCAAACCTTGGCACCCCAGATGTTTTGTAACTATATTTCCCATTATGGTCAACTACACTGCAGAGTGCATGAGCATCATGGGAAATGTAGTTCCAAAACATATGGGATGCCAAGATTCGCCATCACTGATCTAGACAATGGGCAAATAATCCGCTAAGTCCTGGGGCAAATGTTTCTGCATAGGACATAAAAAAATTGCTGGGAATCCATCTGGCCCAGGGGCCTTCTGAGTAAGAAATGCAAAAATAGCTGCCGCAATCTCCAAAGATGTAATCCAAGCGTCTAGGGCAGGGGTCTCAAGCTGGTGGCCCTCCAGGTGTTGGGACACTACAAGTCCCATAATACATTGCAAGGCTGAAAGTTACAAGCATGACTCCCACAGGCAGAGGCATGATAGGACTTGTAGTTTCGCAACAGCTGGAGGGCCGTCAGTTTAAGACCCCTGGTCTAGAGCTTCCCTGTCTGCTTCAGAAAGAACTGGGAGAGATAGGCTCCTCAACAGAGAGTCCAAAGCAGAAGGATCATAGGGCGTGATGGGTGCATAGAGTGAGGAGAAGTATTGTAGAAATTCAGCCATTATAGTTGATGGGTCCATAATTAGGGCGCCCCCTACCTGTCGGATAGTGGGGATATTTGTAGGAGGTTTTTGATCAGCCACCAACATATCCAAAACTTACTATTTTTGTCGCCTTGAGCAAATAGAGACTCAGCCTTGCACCCAGCTTCGGCATGGGCCAGATCAGTGTAGTGTATTGAGAGAAGACGCCATGCCTCCAAAAGAGATATATAGGAAGATTCAGAGTGTTCCTCCGCATACTCACACTCCTTTTCCTGCAAAGTAACAATCTCAGTATTATGATCTTTACGTGACATTTTTTTAATTTTTTTTTTACAAATAACGTGGTGTTTTATTGAGAAGAGCAAAGGCATTCACAGTACATACATCGACATAACATTAGCAGATAATGCAATTATAACAGAAGAATCCAAGTGAATGCTATGTTTAACAAGTTTTCAACCCTTAGTGTTACAATGCGTAAACTACACAAGTGATTACAGGAACATAGACTGTCTAATGGCTGGGTCCACTATCAGGGGGCCCATGGGCCCAACATATCGTCAAAAATGAAAAATAATAAAGACGAGCAAAAGATGAAAACGATAGTGTCGAGGGGATCAATCAGGTATCTCATTACAGGTTGCTGCATTGCCTAACCAGGTGTCCCAAATTTTGCCATACTTGGCTGGGCAGCCCCTATGAACATAGATTTCTTTTTTATACGGTAGAACCTGGTTGATTGCGGATATCCATTCCTGGAGTGAGGGGGGCGTAGCCTGAAGCCATTTTCTCGCTATAAGTAATCTGGCTATAAATAGCGATTCTTGGAGAAATATTTTGTGGAATTTATCCGAATCTGGATCTGGGAATAACCCCAGTAGACATTGCTTGGGGCATAGCATCAGGGGAGACCCCAACTCGTCATGAATGAACTTCACAATGTGAGTCCAATAGTCCTGAATTACTGGGCATGACCAGAGAAGGTGAAAGAAGGTGCTGGATGGACTGCTACATCTACGGCATAATGGGTTGTAGTCAGGTTTGTATTTAGCCAAGCGAATCGGGGTCAGGTATGATCTATGCAGGATATAGAGTTGTGTAAGGTGGTCCAATAGTCTAGTTGAGACCTTTTTACAGGTGTCTAATGCATCCTCCCATTCCTCATCCTCCAGCCCACCCACATCCCCGGACCACCGGTCTTTCAACCTATATGCAAGAGTCGCCGCGGAAAGGCGGAGAAGAGAGTAATAAAACACTGAAATAAGTTTGCGGGAGTCTTGCCCCGTTATAGTGCATAAAATATGCAATTTGTATATATTAAGGTAGGTATAGGCCAATTTAAGCCCGGAGGGTATGGTGGAGCTGGAGGTAACGAAAATGCATAGAGTTGGGGAGATTGAATTCTTCCTTAAGTTGCTGGAATGATTTTAGAACAGTATCACAGTAGGTATCTGACAGATACCTCACCCCCTGATTGAGCCACAGGACATGGTCGGGTATGGTTAGCAATTCCCGCAGGCCGGGGTAATCCCATAGAGGCGTGTAAAAGTGTGTGGGTGGCATTTTCAGTCTGCGCCTCACCACTTCCCAGATTTTACAATGGTTGTACAATAGTCCCTTACGATTTCCCAGTACCCAAGCATCTGTGAAATCTTTAAGGGGAATCTGGAAGGGGTGAGCGAGCCCCGGGACGAAAGGGGAGCATATCAGTGGCAAGTAGCGGTCTTTGTCATGTTTGTCTAGGTAGAAAAAGTGGGACAATTGAGCCGCCAAGTAATAAAGGTTAAAGTCGGGTAGAGCTGCGCCCCCCAACTCAGTGGGGTTCTTCAGCGTTTGCCAGGACTTTATGTGCCATTTTATTAGCAGAAATACATTCTCCCTGGACAACTGCCTTGAATGCATCCTGCGCCACAGGAGGCTCAGCTGAGTCCACATTAGTGGACCAGAACAAAGTGATAGAGGTTTGAAGATGATAGGATACCTGATTAACCTGTAACCAACCTGGAGAAAGCCAGGGTGCTGGACACTGGGTTATGATCAGATAATCCCCCAGCCAAGTAGTCTGTATCCTGTAGTATTGATAAAAGAGAAGGATTACCAAAGGCAAGTCAATCCTGGCCAAGAGTGGTGCGTTCTGGAGAGGTGGGAGTAACATCTAGTAGCTGGATGTTTCCAGTGCCCCAATTCAGAATGTCCGGCTGTAGAGGCCCAGGAGAGAAGTTCAGTGGAGCCTGGCCTGTTAGGGTTGGAAGTATCCAAGGCAGTGTCAAGAATAGTATTAAAATCACCCATCAATACCATAGGAAGGTGAACATAGGGGGCCAATTTAACCAGCAAATCAAATAATAATTGGGGCTGAAATGTGGGGGGAAAATATACATTCACTATGAGCAATTTGTGATAACAAATATCCATTACCAAAGCCACATATCGGCCTCCTGGATCGGAGAACACCTGATGGATGGTACACTGGATGGCTTTACTAATGAGGATGGAGACCCCTCTGGCAAAGGTCAAATAAGTAGCATGCAGGGCCCTCTGTATCCATGGTCTGTGTAGTGCCAGGACCCTGCTGCCATCCAGATGCATTTCCTGCAGGAGGACGACATGTGCATTGAGTGGCATGAGATAATGAAACACAGCTGCCCTCTTGAATTTATCATTCAACCCTCTCACATTCCATGAAACAAATCTTACTGTTAGCCATTTAAGTGAAAACTGGAGAATGGAGTCCAGTAGGAGGTATTGAGCAGTCTGGTGCAATAGAGGCCTGGTAGACAGTGAGCTGGTTCTAGAAACATCCCTGCTGTTATACCAGAAACTCAAAAACAACAAAAAAAGAAAAAAAGTCTGATATGCAGCTTAGTCCCAAACTTAGAAAAAACAAACAAGGTCTAACTGCTGATTATGAAAGTTCAGCAATTCTAGGTGACTCTTCTGTGTCTCCGGGGGATACTCTGTGTATCAGGAGGGGTTAACAGTGAAATTTCATGAGAAATTTGGACAACCAGGGACCAAGGATCCATGTTCTCAGTAAAACCTAGTCCAACATCAAGGGTGAGTAAGGGTTTGAACATCAGATGGCGGGAACTGGACACCAGCACTAAACTCAACAGGAGTTTAAAGAGGCACAATGCGTGCAACTGGAAAATACCAACATTGAAGAAAAAGACACCATTTTTAAGTGGCAGGCAAAAAGCAGGAGAGGACTTCACAGATCCCTATCAAGCCAGTCACTGGTCTCCTGGGGGATGTTGAAGAACTTGACCAAGCTTTTATGTTGGATGTGGAGCCTGCTGGGATAGAGCATGCTGTATTGAATGCCCTTGACCCGTAACCGCCTTCTGATGTCATTAAAAGAACAACGTTTCCTCTGGGTTTTCGGCTGAAAAATCAGGGAACATCATGATTTTAGCATTTTCAAACTGAAGATCCAGGTGTTTCCTTGCTCAGCTAAAATCATGTCCCTGTCCCTGTAGTTTAAAAAAAAGACAAGGAAATAACGCTGGAGTGGGGGCACCTGGTGGGCCATTAGCCGTAGGGATGCTGTGGGCTATTTGACCACATAGGTTAGTGGCAGATCTTCCAGCAAGAGAAGCTGTTTAAAGAATTGCTTAGCAAAAATGATGGGCTTGGCACCCTCAGCCCCCTCAGGCATCCCCACCACCCGCACATTATTTCTACGCTGCCTTTCCTCCGCATCATCAGCCCTAATTTGGAGCAATCTTACCAGTTCTTGAAATTCAGAGAGCTGGGATCCATGGGAATGAGTGGCATCCTCCACCTCAGAGATGCAATCCGCAGTCAATGTTAGTCTACCTTGAATGTTGTCCAGGTCATGCCTGATGAGGGTGCATTCGCTGGCCTTGTGGTCTATGTGGACCATCAACGCAGCCTTGCAGGCATCTATGGCCTCTAGGATGGGATTGGTAATAGCACCGGTATCCTTATGCTCCACAGGAGGCGATGGAGGTTCCCCGAGCTCTGAACCATTGTGTCCACTGCTTGCTCCATTATTGTGGGCTGGCTGCTGAGCGTGTGGGGCGGATGACACAGGAGGCAAGATGGCGGAAGCGGAGCCTGAACTCCGGCCTTGTGTAGATCGGGTTGGACGCTGATCCAGTGGCACCTTTGCTTTCTGTTTGGCAGCTGCAGCGGGCATCTCCAGGGTGTCAGGAGCACAGTCTGCTAATAGTGGAGTGAGAAAGCTGGGGAAAATAGCACTGCTGACCGGATAAATTCAGGAGTGTATCGGAGCTCTAGGGGGAACAGGTTCAGCCTCGGTCACATCCGGCCATGCCCCCAAAGTCACTATATTTGATTATGATTTTATTTATTTTTACATTTTCGTTGATAATATGAATATTCAGCTTCAGAAAAAAAACAAAAAGCAACAATAAAGAATATTTAAAAATAAATAAAATCACAATCAAGTACGTGTGACACTACTTTTACCCAGGATTCACATTATTTTATTATAATTAGAAAATATGTGAAAGTTGTGAGAATCTTGTATGAAAACATTTCTAAATAGATCCCTTTAGGCTGTGTTCACACTATCCCCAGATCCGTCTCACAGCAGGGGTCCGATGCTTCCTGGTTCACCTTTACAGGTCCGATTTCAGCCCAAATTTATTCCTAAGAATTACAGGCCTAAAATATAAAACACAAAATTTCCATGCAAAATAATTGTACCGCTTTCAGCACCTAAAATCTGACATAATTATACCGCCAGGGAGGTTAGGGTAAGGGGCCTGGAGCTGCAGCTCCTATAGCCACTATGTTAATCCAGCCCTGCATGCCGTATACTGGACAGGAATAAACACACTTAACCACTTGACCACTGGGCACTTAAACCCCCTTCCTAACCAGACGAATTTTCAGCTTTCGGTGCTCTCACATTTTGAATGACAATTACTCAGTCATGCAACACTGTACCCATATGAAATTTTCGTCCTTTTTTTCACACAAATAGAGCTTTCTTTTGGTGGTATTTGATTGCCTCTGGGTTGTTTTTTTTTGTGCTATGAAAAAAGACCGAAAATTTTGTAAAAAAATGAATTTTTCTTAATTTCTATTATAAAATTTTGCAAATAAGTAATTTTTCTTCATAAATTTGGGCAAAAATGTATATTGCTACATATCTTTGGTAAAAATAACCCAAATTAGTGGATATTATTTAGTCTGTGTGAAAGTTATAGGGTCTACAAGCTATGGTGCCAATCACTGAAAATGTATCAATTTGATTACACCTGATGTACTGACAGCCTATCTCATTTCTTGAGACCCAGTAAAGTACAAATACCCCCCAAATGACCCCTTTTTGGAAAGTAGACATTCCAAGGTAGTTAGTAAGAGGCATAGTTAGTTTTTTGAGGTTGTCATTTTTTCCTCACAATTCTTTGCAAAATGAAGATTTTTTTTATTGTCATTTTTTTTCACACCAAATTGTCATTATAACAGGTTATTTCTCTCACATGGCATGTACATTCCACAAATGACACCCCAAAATATATTCTGCTACTCCTCCTGAGTAGGGCGGTACCACATGTGTGAGACTTTTATACAGCCTGGCCACATACAGAGGCCCAAAATTGAAGTAGCCCCTTCAGGCGTTCTAGGAGCATAAATTTCACATCTAATCTCTCAACCACCTATTACAATTTTGAAGGCCCTGGAGCACCAGGACAATGAAAACGCCAGCAAAGTGACCCCATTTTGGAAAGCAAACACCCCAACGTATAATCTATGAGGCATTATGAGTCTTTTGAACTGTTCATTTTTTTCCAGAAGTTTTTGGAAAATGTGGAAAAAAAATGAAAACGCATTTTTTTTTTTTTACACAAAGTTGTCCATTTATAAGATATTTCCAACACATAGCATGTACATAGCAAAAATGACACCCCATAATATATTCTCTTACTCCTCCTGAGTATGGTCGATACCACATGTGTGAGACTTTTACACAGCCTGGCCACATAGAGGCCCAATATCCAGGAAGCACCATCAGGTGTTCTAGGGACATAAATTACGCATCTAATTTCCTTACAATCTATCACATTTTTGAAGGCCCTTCATATTTCTAGCATATAGCATGTACATACCAAGAATTACACCCTGAACTACATTCTGCTGAGTAAATGGTAAACAAAAGATTACATGTGGTTTTAGTAGTGCAATTGTCCACAGAAGGAGAGCCCTGATCCAGGCAGCAGGCAGGGACGTGGTCAGCGTCAGTGAATGTAATTGTCCAGGCAGCAGGCAGGAATATTGTCCATAGTCAGTACAGGCAGAGATACTGTCCATATACAGTCCAAGGTCAGTACAAGTAGAGACATTGCCAGCAGTGCCAAAATATTGGTCCTGATAGTAAGCAGGAACATGGTCCAAGTAGCAGGCCAGGGGTAGAGGCTTCTCCCACCCAAATCTCTTTGAAGCCTCCGAGTCTCCAGACCCTAATCCGGGAATCAGAAAACGAAAAAATTAGTTTTCTTCATCCAGAAAAACAATTCTGGAGCCCCTCACATATGTGAGACCCCTGTGTCCCCATTAGCATAGCAGGGTAAAAGATCAATCTAAGAGGCAGGCAAAAAACGTGGTCAAACAGTCCAGGGTCAGTTCCAGAGCAGGCAGAGGTAGGTACAGTTTAGGGTTAGGCAGAAGCGTGGTCGTATAACAAGCCAGGGTCAGTTCCAGAGCAGGCAGAGGTAGGTACAGTTTAGGGTTAGGCAGAAGCGTGGTCGTATAACAGGCCAGGGTCAGTTCCAGGGCAGGCAGAGGTAGGTACAGTTTAGCGTTAGGCAGAGGCGGGGTCGTTTAGCAGGTCAGGGTCAGTTCCGGAGAAGGCAGCGGTATGTACAGTGGCATAAGGGGTGTGGCGGTAAATGACAATTACGTTTACCATACTTTCCTAATAATGTAGAAAAGTATGGTAACGACAGAAACATGGACCAAAACAAAGGCCTGGTTGGGAAGGACAATCGGGACAATAATACACAGTGTCTCTTCTAGTTCCTTCTTTGGAGCACACCCGGCATCTCTTCTGACGTTTTCGGCCTGTTTCATGAGGGGGGAGTTTATCAGGAAAGTGGCGTTCATGGAGTCTGCTCACTGAATCCGAGCGAATGCTTTCTGGTGGGTCTTCAGGGTACAAAAGGGCTTCGATAATTTCTTCAGGGTACTGAAAATAAGATAAGGGGGTCCTTGTAGATTTACGGTAAATGACATAAGTATTGTAAAGGGCCATACTGAAAAGATATATGGAGACCTTTTTATAGCAATAGCGTCTTTTTCTTGTGGGAAGATAGGGTTCAATCATCTGATTAAAATCGACTCCCCCCATGAACAAATTATAATCATGAACACATGCTGGTTTTTGGATAGGGCCGTTTCTTTTGGGGATTTCCACGTAGGTGTCGTTATGTATCGTTGAGAGCATGTGGACGTTTCTTCTGTCCCTCCACCTGATAGCCAATAGCTCTTCATTCCGCAAAGACGCCGTCTCCCCTTTTCGTAGTCTTTCAGTAACGAGCCTTTGCGGGAAACCCTTCCTGTTGGCTCGCACTGTACCACACGCTGGAGTGCCCTTCCGGTAAAGGTTGCAGAAGAGGGGGATGCTGGTATAGTAATTATCCACATAAATGTGGTAACCCTTTTCAAGGAGTGGATATATAAGCTCCCAAACAACCTTTCCGCTGGCACCGATGTACTCAGGACATTCAGGGGGATGCAGTTGGGAGTCCTTCCCTTCATACACCAGGAAGGCGTAAATGTAGCCCGTGACCCGGTCACATAGCTTGTAGATTTTAACCCCATATCGGGTCCTTTTGCTTGGAATAAACTGCTTGATGCCAAGCCTGCCTGTGAAGTGGACCAATGACTCATCCACGGATATATTTTGGTCGGGGATATATAACTGGGGGAATTTCTCAGAGAATTTTTTTTAAAAGTGTCCGAATTTTAAATAATTTGTCATGTGATGGGTCATTTCGGGGAGGGCACTGGGTGTTGTCATTGTAATGGAGAAAGCGCATTATCATGAGGTATCTGGATCTTGACATAAGGGATGAAAAGACTGGCATGTGCTGGATGGGTTTGGTGGACCAATAGGAGTATACTTCATTTTTTTTTGAGAGCCCCATGTTGAAGGTTAGGCCTAAAAATAATTTAAATTCCTCCACTGTCAATGCTCTCCACACATAGGGACGGGCATAACTTGAACCAGGGTTGTTTATTCTGAATTGTTGTGCAAAGAGGTTGCACTGGGTCACGATGGAGGATAATAGGTCTTGGGTAAAAATTAAATTAAAAAAATCAATAGGGGCAAAATTCTCTGTGTTCACCTGAACACCTGGCTGGGCGGTGAAAGGGGGGATGTTTGCTGCTCCTGAATTGGGGGGAAGCCACAGAGGGTTTTCAAGGGCATAGGGAAGGCTTGCATGGGTCCTAACCCTTTGGGGCTGAGATGACACCCCGCTAGTTCTTGGCCTTTGCTGTAGTGGTACTTCATTTCTTGTGGATGGCACTGTGCTACTGGTGGATGGCACTGAGCTGCTGGTTGATGCCACAGCGCTACTTGTGGTAGCCTGCTGCTCCATGTCAGAATGCCTTTGTTTCCTGGGCACACTTTCCACTTCCTCTGAATCTGTAGAAGACCCACTGCTTATAACAGGTTCATATTCTGAACCAGAATCAGACTCAGAGAGCTCGTCGCTGCTCTCGTCAGTCAAGCAAAGCTGTTGGTATGCCTCCTCAGCGGAAAACATTTTTTTCGCCATACTGGTGACTGTGGGCTGTGGTGACAAACTGTGGTAGGAAAACTGGAACAGATATGGCTGCACTGATGGGTGCTGATGAGGCTGGTCTAATGAGGCTGCACTGCTGGGTTCTGCGGAGGGTGCTGCCGGGTTCTGAGGAGGGTGCTGCCGGGTTCTGAGGAGGGTGCTGCCGGGTTCTGAGGAGGGTGCTGCCGGGTTCTGAGGAGGGTGCTGCCGGGTTCTGAGGAGGGTGCTGCCGGGTTCTGAGGAGGGTGCTACTGGGTTCTGATGAGGGTGCACTGCTGGTAACTGATGAGGGTGCACTGCTGGTAACTGATGAGGGTGCACTGCTGGTAACTGATGAGGGTGCACTGCTGGTAACTGATGAGGGTGCAGATGAGCACTATAGTGGCGCTGATGTGGTACTGATGGCACCGATGGGGCACTGTAGTGGCACTGGTGGAGCACTGGCGGCACCGATGGGCACTGAAGTGGCAGAGGTGGCACTGATGAGCCTTGTAGTGGCACTGATGAGCTTTGTAGTGGCACTGATGGACACTAGTGGCACTGATGGACACTAGTGGCACTGATGGGTACTCTGGTGGCACTGGTGGCACTGATGAGTATTTTTGTGGCACTGCTTACAGATGGGTACTGTAGGGGCGCTGATGGGTAGTGTGGGGCACAGATTGTCACTTGTGTGGCACTTAAGGGCACTGCTGAGCACTGTAGTTCAATATGAGACACTCACTGTTAAAAGGATCTCTCTTCTCTCCTCACACGCTGTATCGGTGTGAGGAGAGAAGAGAGCTGGACCTCTGTTTGACCCCAGTTTGTTTGTTTACATTCTGATCGCTCCCTCATTGGAGGGAGCGATCAGGTGGTAAAGAGCCGCTATCATTGGCACTTCACCGCGATCCTTGTTGCGCTGGGAGCCGTGAACTCGGCGAGCACGGACACTTCCGCGAGCGCGCACCAGGCAGCGCGCGGGAAGCGCGAATGCACGAGGACGTCCCAGGGACGTGAACTCAGGATAACTCGACCGCGCTGTGGACGTCTTTCGTCCATGACGCGGTCGGCAAGTGGTTAAATCTGTCTAAACAAGAGTCTAGTAGACATCCCGGGTATGATAAAGTTTGAAACACAAAATCATAAATTATAATATAATAAATAACTATAAATAATTATAACAAATAATAATATAATAATAATAAAAATTATTCAATAATGTAATTGTAGCGGGGTCTTCAAAGTTAGTGGGATACACCTGGGGGTAGAGAGACCCAGGTGTGTAATTATGTCAGGGATTAGACCCCTTTTTCTTATTCGTGGAGGATTGGGTGGTGTAATATTCTCTTCGACCAGTGGGTGTCAGTGTACCTACAGGCTCGAGGTAGAATCACTACCACAGTGCTACCCTTTTTCTCCCTTCCTGGAGATGGTACGGCTGGGGCGGGGAACCCGCCGTGGTGTTGATGGAAGGCTATAAAAAGGGGGAGACGCCCTCGCCACGAGGTCGGTCGGGAGATCGTGTCTTCACGCACCCAGGCACCTTAGGCCTGGGTGCAGGCGGTTCAAGGTTCCGGCCTAGGCGCCCAAGGCCTGGCCGGAACGAAGATGGAGTCCATCCCGGGCACCTTCAGCCTGGGGTGAGGTACTATTAAGGAGGCCTGGGACCCGGTGACTCCGGCTGGGTCCCGCGAGGGTGGAGTTGCTCCAGGGCGCCCCTTGCGAGGGGACCCGCATCTGAGGTGAGGAGGCTGGGGAGGTCACCCATCCGAAGACCCGGTGCAGTGTCAACCCGGTGACGGATGGGCCTTCGGTAACTCCCTCGGAGGACATCTTCCCCTGATATGGGCTACAGCGCAGCGGAGGAGCTTTCATCAAGATTCCTGCAATCCCTGGTCATAGCACAGGGAGTGTAGGGACTAGGAACCTGTACAGTGCCTCGACCTGCTTCCCCATCGTATCATGCTGTTGCATTTGACTGTATGTGGAGATACGCAATAAACCTGAGTTTGGACTTTGATGGGTGTATGGACTCTGTTGATGGGAACAAAGGGAGATTCCGGCACGGACGGACTGACCCTCATAACCAGCGCACATTTGGCCCGAGGAAAAAGATGAATACTGGCCTTCACCTCACCCACAGCCATGGGGAGGACATGGGCCGTGGCGCACCTCACTCTGTCGCTCGACATACCCCTAGCTAAAGAGGTCGGGGTGAGGCCGCTACATAATCAAATCAAAAACCACTGAAATTTGCTCAGTTGCAGAATTGTCGCTGTCATTACTTTGGGTGTTTGATGACGAATTTCCCCACAAACCAATATTGCTCAATTCTGTAAGTGATTCTAATTTATTGTAGCACTACCCCCGTAGGAGCTGCTGGTTATATTTTTGGGTCTGCACTCTGCCTGTCAACCCCTTAAGTTTGGCTCGATCCCCTCCTTGGCACAACTGGACAATAAGATTGTCATGCCTTTAGTAAAAAGGCTTGAATTTTTCCTATTTTTTCTGGTTTAACCACTTAACAACCACCTGCCGACAAATAACGTTGACAAGGTGGTTGCTTAACTCTGGGAGGAAACTCCGTGACCGCCGGGTCCTCTGGACCCGGCGGATCACGAATCGCGGTAAATCGCCGCTGATAGCGGCCGTTTACCACGTGATCGCTCCGTCAAATGACGGAGCAATCACTTGTAAACAGACCGGCGTCATTTGATGACGCCGGTTCCTCCCTCCCCTCTCTGTACCGATCGGTACAGTGTGAGAGGAGAGGGGGAGGGAGCGGATGGCAGCAGCAGCACTGTGGGCTGGATCTGTGACAATTGCAGTCACAGATCCAGCCATCCATCCATCCCTGCTCAGCCATCCCTGTGCTATACCCTGCCAATACTCTGCAAAATACCCTGCCAATACCCTGGTGCAATACCCTGCAATACCCTGGTGCAATACCCTGCAATACCCTGGTGCAATACCCTGCAATACCCTGCAATACCCTGGTGCAATACCCTGCAATACCCTGGTGCAATACCCTGGTGCAATACTCTGCAATACCCTGGTGCAATACTCTGCAATACCCTGGTGCAATACTCTGCAATACCCTGGTGCAATACTCTGCAATACCCTGGTGCAATACTCTGCGCAATACCCTGCGCAACCCTGCGCAATACCCTGCGCTACCCTGCGCAATACTCTGCAATACCCTGCACAATACTCTGCAATACCCTGCACAATACTCTGCAATACCCTGCAATACCCTCCACAATACCCTGTGCAATACCCGTGCAATACCCTGCCATACACCGCAATACCCTGCCATAGTCCGCAATACTCCGCAATGCCCTGCAATACACCGCAATGCCCGGCAATACTCCGCAATGCCCGGCAATACTCCGCAATGCCCGGCAATACTCTGCAATAACCACTTCCCGCCCTCCGGCCGTCATATGACGTCCTTGACTTTGTGCGGGGATATCTGAATGATGGGAGCAGCTACAGGCATCATTCAGATATTAGCTTTTTCAGCCGGCGATTCCCTACACCATAAGAACAATCATAGCGGCTGTTCCGCCGCCTGATCATTCTTACGGGAGGCGAGAGGGGATGTCCCCCCCCCCCGCCGCCCTCCGGTGCTTCTACCGACTCACCGCTACGATCAAAGCCAGGATTGTTGTTTTTTTTTTGTATTTTTTTCAGGCTTCCCAGCCTAGAGGTGAGATGTGGGGTCTTATTGACACCCCCCCCCCCATATCTCACTGTAAAGAGGACCTGTCATGCCATATTCCTATTACAAGGGATGTTTACGTTCCTTGTAATAGGTATAAAAGTGATCAAAAAAATGTTTAGGGCGGAAAAACATGTCAAACTAAAATAAATAAAGTAAAATGAAGAATAAATTTTTTTTTTTTTTTAAAGCGCCCCTGTCCCCGTGAGCTCGCATACAGAAGCGAACGCATACGTAAGTCCCGCCCACATATGAAAACGGTTTTCAAACCACACATGTGAGGTATCTCTGCGAACGTTAGAGCGAGAGCAATCATTTTGGCCCTAGACCTCCTCTGTAACTCAAAACATGTAACCAGTAAAAATATTTAAAGCGTCGCCTATGGGGATTTTTTAAGTAGCGAAGTTTGGCGCCATTCCACGAGTGTGTGCAATTTTTAAGGGCGACATGTTAGGTATCTATTTACTCGGCGTAACTTCATCTTTTACATTATGCAAAAACATTGGGCTAACTTTACTGTTTTTTTTTTTTTTTAAGCACAAAACATTTTTTTTCCGTAAAAAACGCGTTAAAAAAATTGCTGCGCAAATATCGTGCGAGATAAAAAGTTGCAACAACCACCATTATATTCTCTAAGGTCTTTGCTAAAAAAACATATATAATGTTTTGGGGTTCTATGTAATTTTCTAGCAAACAAATGATGATTTTTACATGTAGGAGAGAAATGTCAGAATTGGCCTGGGTGCTCCAGAACGCCTGAAGGTGCTCCCTGCATGTCGGGCCTCTGTATGTGGCCACGCTGTGTAAAAGTCTCACACATGTGGTATCGCCATACTCGGGAGTAATAGCAGAATGTGTTTTGGGGTGTAATTTGTGGAATGCATATGCTGTGTGTGAGAAATAACCTGCTAATATGACAATTTTGTGAAAAAAAAAAAAAAGAGAAAAAAAAAATCTTGATTTTGCAAAGAATTGTGGGAAAAAAAATGACAACTTCAAAAAACTCACAATGCCTCTTTCTGAATACCTTGGAATGTCTTCTTTCCAAAAAGGGGTCATTTGGGGGGTATTTGTACTTTTCTGGCATGTTAGGGTCTCAAGAATTGAGATAGGCCGTCAGTACTTCAGGTGTGATCAATTTTCAGATATTGGCACCATAGCTTGTGGACTCTATAACTTTCACAAAGACCAAATAATATACACCAATTTGTACTTATTTTTACCAAAGATATGTAGCAGTATAAATTTTGGCCAAAATTTATGAAGAAAAAAATAGTAATTTGCAAAATTTTATAACAGAAACGAAAAAAAAAAACATTTTTTTACAAAATTTTCAGTCTTTTTTCTCTTATAGCGCAAAAAATAAAAAACCCAACAGTGATTAAATACCACCAAAAGAAAGCTCTATTTGTGTGAAAAAAAGGACAAAAATTTCATATGGGTACAGTGTTGTATGACTGAGTAATTGTCATTCAAAATGTGAGAGCACCGAAAGCTGAAAATTGGTCTGGTTATTAAGGGGGTTTAAGTGCCCAGTGGTCAAGTGGTTAATAACATTTAATCTATGTTGCCATCTAGTGGCCGTTTGTATAACTGCACTATCTATTTAATAAAGCAATTTAGAAAGTTAGCTAAATTTGTCACACGCAAGCCTCCGTACTTTTAATCCCATCAGGCCTTGCGTCACCTTCTTCAGCCATTTCATCTTTTTCCCTGGAAGCATGCACATGGACTGCTAAGATATATGTTCCAGCCTTCAGAAACCTCTCCGGTATGTCTACTATTTATGTACTCGGCTAGGTAGATAGATAGGGAGGCACTAATTGTACTATCTTTACTAATTGTATTTGTCTGTATCTGTTACAGTTTTACTCTATCTTGTATTAATAAAAGTTCAAAAGGATTCTACGCCTACCGGAATGCATTGGTATGAGAGGAGTTATCAGTGTGCCCAAATACACCTCAGCCATGTGTAGTGAGGGGCAGAACAGTAAAACGGAAGCTTCTAAGCACGGCTAGCATACAGAACAGCAGTAAAACAAAGGCTTCTAAGCACGGCTAGCATACAGAACGCCAGTAAGACAGCAGTGTTATCAGCTTCCATACAGCGAGACACCATGTCACAGACAAAGTCAGAGCACTTCGCGACAAGGTCAGAAGTCTACTCCACGAGCTCAAAGAGGTCAGTGAAAAGCGAAACAATCGCCATTGCCCGCGCAAAAGCAGAATCTGCAAAAGTAAAGGCTGCCTTTGCTGAAAAAGAGATGCAAATGAAATTAGAGAAGCTACGCATAGAAACTGAGTTAGAGAAGTTGGCTGTAGAGAAGGAAGCAGCAGCAGCAGTCGCTGAGGCAGACATCTTAGAGGAATTTGCAAAGCCCACCAGTGAGCGGCTCAGCAACGTACTTGGAAAAAATTCAGTTCCTGACGACAGTACAGAGCGTACCTCAGAATATGTGCGGCGACACGCTGAACCAGACAACTACCCGCTTACAGCGCCAAGAGCGGAATCAACCCCCGCCATTCACACGCCTTACATCAAGCAAGAGAGTAAACCCGCACTCAGTCAGTTTTCAGCACATTCTGCATCCAGACTATCAAAACACTACGTCACAGTTGACCAAATCGAAAATGAAGAACGACGGTCAAAAAGATACAGCGACAGTATCCCTGATAACCGTAACTATCCACCAAGTTCCTGGCACAATAGAGCGCCCCCTGGCTACTCACACAACAATCAAGGTATGTCAGATTTCTTCAAGTTCTTAGCACGACGTGAACTGTTAGCAAAGGGACTTGCAAAGTTTAACGATCGCCCTGAAAGTTATAGAGCATGGCGTTCGTCCTTCAGAAATGCAACAAGGGATCTTGATTTTAAAGCAAGTGAAGTAGCCGATCTCTTAGTCAATTGGCTGGGGAATGAGTCATCAGAACATACAAGGAGAATCAGAGACATTAACATTAATTACCCAACCAAAGGGCTGAGCATGATATGGGAGAGGATTGATGAATGTTACGGTTCCCCAGAAGTTATAGAAAACTCTTTTTAAAAGAATAGAGGACGTTCCCAAGATTCCTAACAAAGGCTTCCAGAAGCTGAGAGACTTGAGTGACCTAGTTACAGAACTACAAATAGCCAAAGCAGAAGGAGACTTGCCAGGCCTTGCCTTTCTGGACACAGCCCGTGGCGTTAACTCTATAGTGCAAAAGCTACCTTAAACCTTCAAGAAACCTGGGTTACACGAGGCTCCGACTACAAGCAAAAGCACAACGTCCCCTTCCCACCATTCTCTTATTTTGTGGACTTTATTCGCCAACAAGCAAAGGTTAAAAATGATCCTAGTTTTGACATCTCATCATCGGACTCTGCCTTCCCTAGGTCAAGTAAGCCTGCTCCTACCCGCAACTTCAAAGACGCACCTGTTGCAGTACGCAAAACAAGTGTATCTCCAGCTCAGAATCCAAGCAGAGAGTAACAACGAATGAGGCTTCTTGTGAAGAGGACAAAGTGCAGAGGTTTTAGAGAAAAGACTTTCCAAGATCGCAGAACCTTCCTCAAAGAAAACAGAATTTGTTACAGGTGCTGCGCATCAACTTCTCACCTTGGGAGAGACTGCAAGGTGAGCATCAACTGCTCTGAGTGCAACAGCACAGAGCACAACACAGCTCTGCATCCAGGGCCAGCGCCATGGACTCTTACACCCTCACTCCAGGTGGAAGAGCACGGCGGGGAGCAACAAGACACAGTACCTCCTGTAGTTACACCCCAGTGCACCCAAGTCTGTGGAGAAGGTCTGTCTAACAAATCCTGCTCTAAGATTTGTCTTGCTACAGTTTACCCCATGGGTCGCAGAGAAAAAGCAGTGAAGCTATACGTGATCTTGGACGATCAAAGCAACAGATCACTCGCCAGCTCAGCCTTCTTTGACACCTTCAAAATCAAGGAAGCCGGCTCGTCATACTTACTCAAGACTTGTACTGGGGTAAGTGAAGAAACTGGGAGAAGAGCCATTGGTTACCAAATCGAATCCTTTGATGGTCAAACAACCCTGCCTCTGCCAACTCTAATCGAGTGCAATCAGTTCCCAACGGACAGAGAGGAGATCCCTACGCCAGAGGTGGCACTTCATCACGGACATCTGAAGGGCATAGCACATCTCATCCCTGAACTGGATCCCCAGGCTGAGGTAGCGCTTCTCCTTGGGAGGAACATCATCAGAGTTCACAAGGTGAGAAAACAAATCAATGGTCCCCACAACTCCCCCTATGCCCAGACGCTAGATCTAGGATGGGTCATCATAGGCAACGTATGCCTAGGAAGTGTTCACAAACCAACCAGCGTGAACTCTCTCTTTACAAAGACACTAGAAGGCGGACGTCCATCCCTATTTCAGCCTTGCACCAACAGATTCCTCATAAGAGAGAAGCCTGCCAGTGTAATTCATTCAAACCCCTATACCACAAATCTTCTTTGTGATGAAGACAGAGATCATTTAGGGTGCTCAGTTTTCCAAAATACTAAAGAAGATCACAAAATTGGGCCATCTATTGAAGATCATATCTTCTTGGAGATAATGAGACAGGGATTCTACAAAACCAATGAAAACAGCTGGGTGGCACCCCTGCCTTTCAGACCGCAGAGACCCTGTCTTGCTAATAACAGAGAACAAGCTTTGAAACACCTTTCTTCCCTCAGATCCAATTTCCAAAAGAAACCAGAAATGAAAGGACATTTCTTCTCATTCATGAGTAAGATGTTTGAGAATGACCATGCTGAGATAGCTCCACCTCTAAAAGACGATGAAGAGTGCTGGTACCTGCCAATCTTCGGCGTCTACCACCCCAAGAAGCCAGGTAAAATCCGGGTAGTGTTTGACTCCAGCTCTCGGCATCAAGGAATCTCACTAAATGATGTCCTCCTAAAGGGACCAGACCTCAACAACACACTTCTTGGTGTCCTCATCAGATTCCGCAAGGAAGCATTTGCCATAGTTGCAGACATTCAGCAAATATTTCACAGCTTCCAAGTCAAGGAAGAACACAGGAACTTCTTGAGATTCCTATGGTTCAAAGACAATGACCCTACTAAAAACATTACAGAATACCGCATGAAGGTGCACGTTTTTGGTAACAGTCCATCTCCCGCTGTTGCCATCTATGGACTTAAGCTATCTGCCCAAGAAGGTGAGAAAGACGTTACACAGTTTAATGAAAGAGACTTTTATGTAGACGATGGTCTGAAATCACTTTATTCACCCGAAGCTGCAATAAGTCTACTCAAGAGGACTCAAAGTACACTTGCCTCTTCAAATCTCAGACTGCATAAGATAGCATCTAACAGCAAAGTCGTCAAGGAGGCCTTCCCTTCCCAAGATTATGCCAGTGACTTCAAAGATCTGGACTTAGCAACAGACTCCCTTCCTATGCAACGCAGCCTAGGACTCAACTGGGACCTCAAGTCTGACACCCTTACCTTTCAGGTTAAACAAGAGCCAAAGCCCTTCACACGGCGAGGTGTTTTATCCACCATCAACAGCCTGTATGATCCACTCGGGTTTGTAGCACCGGTTACCATCCAAGGTAAGATTCTGCTTAGAGAGCTCACCGCAGACACATGTGATTGGGATTCGCCACTACCTCCTGAGAAAGAGACATTATGGGTAACATGGAGAGACTCTTTAAAGACTTTATCCAACCTACGCGTACATAGACCATACACCCACTTTCCTCCTGCAAGGGTTCAGTCTAGAAAGTTATGTGTATTCTGCGATGCTTCAGTTAAAGCAATAGGAGCAGTAACCTACCTCAAGTCAGTAGACATCGAGGGCCAAGTTCATATTGGGTTTGTTATGGGCAAGGCCAAGCTAGCACCATGTCCTGAAACCACCATTCCAAGATTGGAACTGTGTGCTGCTGTACTAGCAGTAGAACTAGCAGAACTTATTACATCTGAGATGGATCTAGAACTCGAGGACACAGAGTTTTACACAGACAGCAAGGTAGTGTTGGGCTACATTTACAACGAAAGTAGAAGATTCTATGTCTATGTACACAACAGAGTCCTTAGAAACAGGAAGTCGACACAGCCCACCCAGTGGCGTTATGTCTCAACTGATCATAACCCAGCGGATCATGCTACAAGGTCTGTGCCAGCATCCCGTCTCAAAGACACTACATGGCTCACAGGACCACCCTTCCTGTACAAGCCAGCACCTACCACTCCAGTAGAGGAGACATATGTACTGTTAGAACCTGAATCTGACTCCGATATCCGTCCTCAGGTTTCCACACTACATACAACAATTTCTAACCAACTGTTGGGATCCAAGCGCTTCCACAAATTCTCCACTTGGAAGTCCTTACAAAGAGCCACAACTTGCTTGGTTCACATAGCCAGATCCTTTAGAGGTACTCCTACAAGAACAAGTTGTTGCAAAGGTTGGCATTACTGCCACAAGCCATACACAGTAGATGAGCTCACAGAAGCAAAAAATGTAATCATCTACTGTGTCCAACAAGAGACTTACGCAGTAACACTAGAATGTCTTCGAAATTACAAGAGCATTCCAAAGAACTGTCCTCTAAGGAAACTCAACCCCTTTATAGACAATGAAGGACTGTTAAGAGTTGGGGGGCGCATCTCAAATGCAGGACTTGATAGTGGTGAAAGTAATCCTGTCATAATACCAAATAACTATGTTGCTTCTTTACTTGTGGAACACTACCACATACAGACAAAACACCAAGGACGTTTGTTCACGGAAGGAGCCTTGCGTGCAGCTGGACTCTGGATAGTGGGAGCCAAGAGAATTGTGAGTAAAACCATTTTCAAATGTATCACCTGTCGTAAGCTTCGTGGTATGTTTCAAACCCAGAAAATGGCCAACCTTCCTGCAGACCGACTCAGTACAAAACCCCCATTCACAAACGTCGGTCTTGATGTGTTTGGGCCTTGGACTGTGATCACACGACAAACCAGAGGAGGCAGTGCCAACAGCAAACGCTGGGCTGTCATGTTTACTTGCATGTGCATCAGAGCTGTACACATAGAAGTAACCGAGTCCTTAGACACATCCAGCTTCATTAATGCCCTGAGACGTTTCATCTCTATTAGAGGTCCTGTCAAACACATACGCTCTGATAGAGGAACCAATTTTGTTGGAGCTTGCAGTGAATTGAATATCACTGCAAACCTTGACACAGAACGTGTAGAGAGATACCTTTCAGAACAAGGTTGTACATGGACATTCAACCCCCCACACTCTTCTCATATGGGAGGTGCCTGGGAGCGTATGATTGGTATAGCTCGAAGAATCCTAGATTCAATGTTTCTACAATTGGGAACTTCAAAACTCACACATGAGACTTTGACAACTTTCATGGCTGAAGTATAATGAATGCCAAACCTTTGACATCTATACCCAATGATCCTGAAGATCCTTTCTTGCTTACACCTTCCACTTTACTCACTCAGAAAGTTGAGGTAATAACAGCTCCTTCAGTCAATCTGGACCCAAAGGACTTATACAAATGTCAATGGAAAAGAGTACAAGTTTTATCTGACACATTTTGGAACAAGTGGAAGAAACAATACTTGTCTAATCTACAGACTAGGAACAAATGGCAAGACAGCAAGCCCAACTTAGAGCCTGGTGCCATCGTTCTCATGAAAGACTCTCAATCTAGGAGAAACGAGTGGCCTTTGGGTCTGATAACCCAAGCGTTTACCAGTGAAGATGGAAACGTCAGGAAAGTTGAACTTAAGGTCATTAGGCAAGGCCAGCCTAAACTTTTCCTCAGACCTGTTTCTGAACTTATTTTGTTACTCTCCTCTGAAGTGCCATGATATGTGGTTTCCGTGGGAATCCACGTGGGGAGTGTCATGCCTTTAGTAAAAAGGCTTGAATTTTTCCTATTTTTTCTGGTTTAATAACATTTAATCTATGTTGCCATCTAGTGGCCGTTTGTATAACTGCACTATCTATTTAATAAAGCAATTTAGAAAGTTAGCTAAATTTGTCACACGCAAGCCTCCGTACTTTCAATCCCATCAGGCCTTGCGTCACCTTCTTCAGCCATTTCATTTTTTTTCCTGGAAGCATGCACATGGACTGCTAAGATATATGTTCCAGCCTTCAGAAACCTCTCCGGTATGTCTACTATTTATGTACTCGGCTAGGTAGATAGATAGGGAGGCACTAATTGTATTTGTCTGTATCTGTTACAGTTTTACTCTATCTTGTATTAATAAAAGTTCAAAAGGATTCTACGCCTACCGGAATGCATTGGTATGAGATGAGTTATCAGTGTGCCCAAATACACCTCAGCCACGTGTAGTGAGGGGCATAACAAAGATGATTGTGGACCCCAATGACAGTAGGAGACCACAATAATACCACACATATATATATATATATATATATATAAATAGTGTTACCTTGGTGCTGGTCACCTGACTCACAGCTGGAATAGACAGAGTCCCACACAAGATGTAGCTTAACCAGTGGTAATGTGTTTACTTGGCAAAAGAATAAACAAAGATTATACAGGCAAGATTGACCACCCACAGTTCCTTGCAATAGTCAATGCAATCCCACTGGCACAGAATCTCTCTTTTACTAGACCCACCTAACATAACCCAGGGCCAGGTATGGGTGAGTGCAGGGTGGAGGAATCTTCCAATGCGGGGATAACAGCACTGGGACACCTCTCCATATACAGTATATGCATCCTAGGTGTTGTATATATATTTATACACTGTATTCAGTTTAGCTAGATCCGTTCCTGTTATTCTCTATACTTTGACAGGCAGGCAGGTGATCGTGCTAGCTGCAGTGTTTCACTTAATGTACTGTGTGCTTTGCATAGCGTTCACCTAAAGCTTACCTGAATACAATTAGTGGTGTTCTCATAATAAAACCACAGGCAGGGAGCTGCATTAATTTCATTTAATGTACTGCAGTACTTCTGTCCTTTGCACAGCATTCTCTTAAAGGAACCTGAATGCAATTTGTGGTGTTCTCATAATAAAACCACAGGCAGAGAGCTGCAAGTATTTTCAGTTAGTGTACTGTGTCCTCTGCACAGTGTTCACCTAAAACTAACTGAAGAAAATTGCTGCCCTGCACATGCGGAGCTCTGCTGTGTGATGCAGTCGGTGTGCTGCCCTTAAGCTGGCCCCTGGAGGGCATCCTGCCTCGTTGGAGATGTGCCTCCTCCTCCTCTCTCCTATCAGGCCCCCATGTGGAGTCAGTGACCTCATCATCCCCCCCCCCTCCTCATCACTGGAGCCTAATCTGGCAGTATGCTGCAGCTGGGGGAACATGACTGCCAGATAGCTGTCCTTGTTGGGCACCCCCTCTCTCTGGGCTCACGTTACTACCCCCTCTCTCTGAGCTCACGTTACTGCCTTCCTCCAGCTGGGTTCCATCATCGGAGCCTTCAAAACACTGGGCATCCTCCTGGAGCAGGTACCCAACACTGTGGTCAAACAGTTCGGGGGACTCCTCAGGAGGACATGGTGGGGCTAGGGAAGGAGTGACTGATGCCATTGAGCCGAGGGAAGAGGCCGCTTTGGCAGCTGCTTTGCCAGACAAAGTACCCTGAGCCTGGGTGAGAGAGGATGAGGAGGAGGACGGCTTGGTCATCCACTCTACCAAGTCTTCGGCATGTTGCAGCTCAACATGGCAAGCTGCCGAAAAGAAGGACAAGCGTGTCCCACGGCCACGTGCTGATGAGGATGCACCGTGTCCACGACCAGCACTGTTGCCTCTAGACACAGAGCCTGCTTGCCCTCATTTATTGCCTCGTGACTGTCTGCCTCTCCTCGTTTGCCTTCCAGACATACGAATGGCCTGCAGTGAGATGTAGCTGCACAAAAGGTGGGAGATTATATATATATATATAGCTCCCCTCTGGGTTTGTTTTCTCTTCTGGCGGGAAGACTGGGCTTCCCTCCACTCCTCCACCCCGGCGACTACGCCGGAACCACACTTTGTTAAAGTGTGAGAATCCACTGTTTAGTTACCTTTGGGTCTGCAGCAAAATACCTCTCACGAGTGGATCCCCGGTCTCCGTTGTCTAGGCGGAAGTACCTTTGTAATAAAGCCAATGTCCACACAGGTGTAAAACCTAATCAGCAAGGTTTTATCTTTTA